>VDFB02271358.1:1201931236-1202141539 GCA_007258455.2 Sequoia sempervirens | reverse complement strand
GAATGCAATCTATGAAGGTGAAGTAGGTGTATCCCAAGATGTCTCCATAGAAGCAGGTGTGACCTCAACTAATGAAGAAGCCAAAGTAGGTGAAGACTGAACGGAAACCTCCAGAGATGGATGATCAATAGGATCCTACTGCACTGAAATAGAAGAAGCCACATTGATAGCCACAACAACAGTAATAGGAGGGGGAGGATATGGAATGGAAGGCTCGACAACAGGATCCGAAGTGAGAACACCAATGTTCAAGAATCCAAATCTCTCCTCTAAATGATGATGCACACTAGAAGTGTGAGGAACAGTTGTACGAATAAAAGCACCATCAGTAGCAAAATCAGTGAAGGAATACAACCGAGATGAGTGATCCACTATCCTAGTAGCAATAACTACTCTACTCTCCAAGTCTCTAATGATAGCGAGATTAGGTGTGAACTCCACATATCTCGGTGCCTCCATGTGTGATCGATAAATGGAAAGAAGGTTGTTTGTCGTGGGGACACACAAGACATCCTAAAAGTCATCCCCAGCACTAATAGACCCCTTCCTGTAACACTCATGTAAGTGTTGTTTCCCATCAAAATGGGAGACATAATGCAAAGGCTCAAAGAGAGTAGACATAGTCTGTGAAGATTCCATATGATGAGATGCTCCTGAATCTAGAAGCCATCTCCCTGATCCAATACCTGAAGAAGCACAAAGAGCATGTCCCTTCATATATGATGAAGTATGTAAACCAGTTGTGCCCCTGTCATGCTGCTCTAAAGAAGAAGAATGAGAGGAAGAAGATGATGCAGACATCCTAGAAGGCAAATCAATCTGATGTTTCTGAAGATGTTTCAGCTCATCAATGTCCTTCTTGTAACAATTATGTTCTGCATGTCCTTCCCTCTTGCAATATGCACATGTAGTCTTCTCCTTCCTAGATGATTTCCCCTTAGAAGAGGAGGATGAATCTAAGGACTCCTTCTGCTGCTCATGAGGTTTGGAATCCTTTTGTTTCTATTTCTTGCCTTTTCCTGTAGAAGCCTTCTGATCTCTGGGATCCTATGATGCAATAAGTGCCTATGATGAGGAAGAAGGTTTCACCGTGCCCATGTTAGCTAACTTAGCTTGCTCTTGAGTGAGAGATGAAGAAAATTCATCAAGAGATGGCATAGTGAATCTTGTACCAAGTGCATCCCTAGTGGCATAAAAGGTAGATACAAAAATTGAATAATCTAGTCCAAGCTTAGAAAGAATGGACAATATCAACTAAGAGTCTTCTTTTTGAACACCACACTGTGACAACTGTAATCTAAGAGACTTAAGTTTGGTGAAAAAATCTTGGATGCTGTCAAAATCCCTAGGATTTAAGCCAATAAGCTCATTCTCTAACTGAAACCCTCTCATAGTATCCTGCTTCCCAAACAAAGACTCTAAAGTAGTCCATATCTCATTCGGTGTAGTACAAGACTCAATATGAAAAATAAGGTCAAATAAAAGAGATAGAAATAATGTACCATAAGCTTCATCACACCTATTAAACCACTTTCTCTTTTCAGTAGCACCTGTAGGTTCAATTTATGTACCCATAGTTACCCTATACAACCCTTTGTGTTTCAAATGAATCTCCATTTTTTTTTTCTAACCAAAATAGTTGAATGGAGTAAGGAGTGCAATATTATGTAAATACATGATAGAAAACAGCAATATATACTCTCAAATAAAAAAAATATTCCTCTTTGATCTAAAAAAAAACTCTTAATTACACGTTTCCCAAGAAAATAACTCAGAAAGCAAGGGTTGAGTTCTGACAGAAAAATCAGATACCTATAGAAAATTTTGCAAAAACCAGGTTGGAGATCTGAGAAGAGGATGGAACCAGCTTTCAAATGCCTATTTTTTTTCAAAAAATAGAGCCAGGACGCAAAAGTTACGCCTCCTAGAGTGAAAACAACAACTTCTGACTTTGACAAGCGAAAAAGGCACCAAAATGGAAAAATCAGAAAAAAATACCTACACCACTGGATCCATCGTCAAATCAGCTTTTTGGTGATATCTCGTTTTCAAAAAAATACCTCTGTTTTCCCAAGTTATGATAAAATGAAAAAAAAGCCCTGTAAAAAGGCCTTTGCAGCACTAACTGGGGGAAAAAAACTGGCCCTCAGGGGTTGACGGCAGGTCACTCACGTGACCACAGGCTCTAGCTAGGGGCTTTATTGTGGGCTCTTGGTAGCCAAATGACCAGCTGCTAGTGGAATTAAGCCCGTTGGGGGCTGAAAGTAGCTCAGCAGCCAGGGGGGGCAGCTGAAGCTCGGGCTCCCGGACCCGAATAGGATCGAGGGCTATAGAGTTGGGGGTCGAACGAGGGGTGGCGGAGCCGGAGCCCGCCACTAGGGGTGGCGGTGCGGTGGCGCACCCCTTCTGAACGGGCAATGCAAATATTTCAAAAAAAACTTTTTTTTTTAATTTTCATGCCTCGAAATGTGCACCCTTGGACTGTACAGCCTTGGGGCTAATTTTTTTTGCCTTTTTTTCAAATTTTTCCTAAATTGATGAAACAAAAGGTGTTTCCGATGTTTTTGGACGCTTTGATCGCGATGGTGACGTCTGTTTGGCCCAAAATTGCACAGAAAATTAGGCTACCCCCAAATCTATTAAAAATCAACCTGGCTTCAAACCCTTGCACAGAAAAAGACGCTATGAGAGAATATCTTCAGATCACGAATAGGAAGCAACAGGTCTGGAGCTCTGATACCATGTAGAAGTTGAAAAATCAACTTCATAGTCCCCAAGAATCACTTGCAAGCAATCACCTATCACATGCAATAGATATTCAGAACAAAAAGAAAGATGTTTTGTAAACCCTCAAAGCAAGTTTGTGCAAGCAAAAACCAGAATAATGATTATTGAAAGTAATTGTTTTACAAATAATACAAAATCCTTCAAAAAGGAAATCAAACAATAAAGCAAGAAAAAACAACCCTAATCTTATCTTGAGCAAAAAGACAGCTCAATAAGATAAGGATAAGAATTAACCTAGGAAATAAAATATGCCTAAGTAAACTTATGCTAAAGTGTAATTAAATGATTAATTACACCAACAGTTTTCTTATTTATTTTTTATTAATAATTTATGCAATCAATTAATTAATCTTATGGTAATCCTTGTTTTTTATTAGGGGTAAATAGGTTTTGATGGGACCTGAAACCCAGTACATAATGGTTTTGAAGGGAACCATCAACCTAACAAAGAAAAGCAAGCTGCAAAAAAAGATAAAACATTAACCATCAGTAGCCCAATAGTAGCCTCAAAAGAGAAACATGGCCACACAAGTTGCAACAAACAAACAAGCAAGGGCCTGTGACCCTTTAACAACCTGGTTTTAACTAAGACCAAAAACCCTTAGATACACAAAGAACCTGTCTACATCTGCCAGGCTTCAACAAACCAGCACCTCATGGATGACACCACTAAGCCAAGAAAGGAAACCTGCTTAATGGTGTAAGACACCATCAAACCCCTAAGCAAAAATGCCAGCAACTCCAACAACCCCACCTCAATAGGGGAGTTGGAGAGCACAACAAACCATAGGATACAAAGCCATTGTTTAAACAAGGAAGCCAACTCCAAATCCACCTCGATAGGATGGAGCTCCCCTCAATTGAAGACTCCAACACCCTCAACCTTCACCTCCATATGAGAAGCATCCACCTCAATTCATCAACTGAGGAAGGCAGAGACAATCACCTCCCAACTCCACCTCCATAGGATATGAGAAGAGGACCAAAGAAATAGAAAAAACAACCATACCACCCTTAGGAAAAACCCGATGAGAGGCTAACTCCCACAAAAAATAATCCTCAAAGGTAAAGCATTGAGCCCGAGGGGGATTAGCACGTTGGGACATAGAGAGAAACTTAGAATACAACCCAACCTACAACAAAAAAGGAGAATCCAAAGAGCCCAAATCATCAATGGAAAGCTCCATTAGCAAAAAGTCTTTCAAACCGCTCTGCTTCAACACAAAGGAAACATAAACAATCTCCAGCTCTATGAATAATTGGGCCTTGAAAAAGGTCTTTGGAAACAACCCAGCCAAGAAATTGTAAATAGAGGACAGAAGATAAATGACCTCTAGAAAAACCACATAGAGGGTCAGCACAAGCTCGAAAAGAAAAGCCCCAAAATCAAGCCAAGAAGGGATCACCCCACTCCAGAAGAACAAACGAAACAACTATGAAATCAAGAAACACATTAGAAGCATCCCAACCAATCAAAAGTGCTCATTCCTAGCACCAACAAAGGACCCAAATTCCAACCAAAAAATGAAAGCCTCCACAAAAGCCCTAGCAACACCAAACTAGCAAGAAGAAGGAAGCCCCCTAGCAAGAGAGCTCCTGCAAGCAAGCAAAGGATGCAAGCCACGAGGGTATCCAAAGAGTAGAGCTAGGTGAGGGAGACCAAAAAATAGAGAGAAGGGAAGGAATGCAAAACCATGAAGCACACCATCTGACCCAACAAGGTCTGAAAGAATGCAAACTCCTACCACAAACAACCCCATCACAATCCACCCACAAAGCACACCCATCACTAGAGAAAACCACCAAAAAACCCAAAGCCAAAGAAGGTAGAGGATGCAAGCCATAGGGGCATCCAAAGAGTAGAGCCAAGCGAGGAGGACCAAAAAATAGAGAGAGGTGCAGGAGAGCAAAACCTTGAAGAACACCATCTGAGCCTACAAGGTCTGAAAGAATGTAGACTCCTACCACAAACAACCCCATCATATTCCACCCACAAGCCAAACCCAACACCAAGAAAAACACCCTGAAACCCAAAGCCAGAGCCATGGCAGAAGAAAGCCCCAAAATAGGAGACCCAATAGCACAAGACCTAGCTAGAAGAAGGCTTTGCACCAGAAGAGGTGCACAGCATCCAAACCCCACACCCATGACCGTAGCAATAGGAACACCCATTCCCTAGGCACAAGTAGGAAGAAATGCACCAGACGCAGCCTCCACCAGTTGCTTGGCCTCTAGAGACCCACCATCTGGGTCATCATCATCAACACCCTCTCCATCTACAGATTCAAAACTTTTGTCATCGTCCTTTGTTCCCACTCGCATCTGCTCTCTCATCACATCTACTCTCTCCATATAACGTCTTCCTATAGATTCATGTTTAAACTATTATGGTAATCCTTGTTTAAAGACACAAATTTTAGATTTTCATACACTTTTATAAGTTAATCTCGTAGTAGTTTCACCTAGTTTCTCGATATTTGGTATTAGAGTAATGGTTCTACATAGAGAGATATGCCTTTCTATTAAAAGTGTTGAGTTTTTTTACTATAGTGGGAGATTTTATATTATGTGGCTTTACATATCTAAGGAAAGGATTGTAAACCATGGATTTTACTTCCCATGTGGATATTGAGAAATTTAATGGTACCAAATACAAGATGTGGAAGTTGAGGATGGAATAACTCCTTGAAAAAGATCAAAGGTTTCCTATTTTGAAAGAAAAAATATATCTAATACATCTAATGAAGATTGGTTAAAACTAGAAAAGAATATATTGTTGGAGTAGCCAAGATCAACTTGCAAGATCAAACCATTCCACAAATAGTAATATACAAGATAAAAATAGTATCATACAAGTGTGTAAATGAAATGTACAAATGATCCTTGCATATAAAGGCAAGGATGAGGAAGTAATAAGGCAAGACTCAATGTTTGACTGCCCCTCCAAAAGTGACACATATGGTACACTTGAGAGAAGTGTGAGGACACATGTAGATTCCCTATGAGATGAGACAAAAAGTAAAAGTTCTCTCTAAGTGAGCTTAAGTGTAGTGTGAATAGGATCAACTAGGTAGAATATTAAGTAGCTGGGTAAAAATATTTTTCATGCTAACACCCCCTATTAAGTGATTTTTAGGGAGAAAACTAAACACAAAAAATGAGTCTTGATAATTAGGCCTAATAAGGTACTCATGTACAATAAAATTCTCCTGTAAACAAAGAAAAGGAAAAAAATCTATGGGAAATAACTTCTCTCCAAAAGAGAGAATGAGAAGGAATAAACCTTCTCAAAAGTTATCTCGAAGAAGAACTCATGGAGCATGTAGAATTTGTAAGTTTTGCTAAAGAACAACTAGTTTCTACTAGAATCAACAAACCCTCAAATGAATATAGATCAAGATAATAGAGGTAAGAAACATTGCATAAGTAACCTCAATACACTACTCAACCATATATACATACATGAAACAAAGAAAAAAATATTTTGTAAATTTAAAAATGCATGTGGTACTATGTTCAAAGAGACAAAAAAAAGCTACAGGAGTGAACTCAAGTACATGGTTGAAGAAAATTAGAGGTATGATAGACATATGAAGAATGTTTTCCTATATTTATTGGTGTTGTGTGAATGTACAAAAAGTATATAGATAAAATTTAGGATATTATAGTCCCATAATTAGGTAATGAATAATACATAAACTTTATTTTCTAGAGGTGCTTTGGAACAACCATTTTAGGTTGAATGTATGAGTTAGTTTATGAGTAGGTAAACTAGTCAATAGACTAGACCTAGTTGGTATAATAATTTAAAGCATGTAAAATTATGTGTATTTATACAATAGGCTATAAAATAAGCCTTGCATAACATGTTGGCAAGCACCATGTGTTTATGGTGCACTTCACATGTGGCTAGAGTTGTGCTATGGTGCTAGTTGGTTGGTATGACCATGTGAACTAGATGTGGCTAGATGTCAAACATGTATAGAGACAAACTAAGTGTGTTGGAATATATACAATTTTAGGTCATACATATTGTGTACATAATATTAGACCTAGCAATACTATCATTGAAGCTAAAGTGTATACTCCAAAAAATACCACGATGTGATTGAATAGTGTTGTTAATAGAAAAACCTTGAATGAATTCCAAGGTTTAATATTTTTTATATGTAGTAATCCTTGATGTGATGCAATAAAAATTGAAAACTTATATATGCAATACGTATAAACCAAATTATAATAAATTTTATATATCCATACATATACACCCATAAAATCATATATTAATATACTATAATGGCTTATACATGTCTTATAATTAATTCTTCATGCTTTACTCTCACTTATCATCTTCCTTATTACCACATCTATTTAATTCATATGATTCCTTCTCTTATCCACCACTTTTCCCTTATTTATATATCCTCTTAATAACTTTCCATCATATCCTTTCATAATAACACTTAATTATCTTATTCTCAATTATTTTATTTCCTTTATGGTATTTTATATTTTTATAGATTATTTAGGCATATTAGAGGTGATTTAAGGCTATTTAAGTGTTATAAAATAGATATATGGGTCTAGAAATGACCCAAATTACATTTTTTGTGCCCCACAACCTTCTATATCTTTGCCAACATTTTCCCTAGGCCTAAAACATTATCTTTTTCTCAACATGTTGATGTAACTTGGTGAAAGTACTTGTAAAATTTAATATTCAATCATGATTTCCTTCCTTTGTATGGTTATTCATCTATGTGAATGGAAATTTTTAGTACCTCTCTTCGTTTTTGTAACATGCTTTCCATTTTATTTGTGTCTTTTCCTTGATTCTTTGCTTATGAGGTTATATTCTATGAAACCCCTATGATTGACATTGTGTAACACAATTTAAAATTCCATACCAATGAGCCCCTTCTTCATTTAACAACATTATTTAAATTTTGAGCAATGCATTGATATGTATTTCTTTATATTTTATCTCAAGTATATATGGGTATAATTCTCTAAAAAAGGATGCTTGGATTCAACAAACCATCTTCTTTCAATGTTAGAGTACATCAAAAAGATTCCCTACGTATATGCAAGAAACATAGTCAATACCATAGTTTAGAATATGACAACACAAAAACACTCTAGATCTTCACTAGTTCTTAGGGAGAAGTGTTATGCCTTGCATAACCACCCCATTTTTTTTCTTTTGATCAAAATGGGTCCTCCTTGTTGTTTTTTTCCTTTGGGAGTTTTCTTTTTCTTCCAAGTCTTGTTTTTTTTTCTTTGTCGGGGTCGAGTTTCAGACTAAAACTATCACCTTGCACCTTCAAAAAGTGTGAGTTCTCATTTTTGTCCCGATTTTGATCCCTGTGTTTCTTCCTTGTGTTGTTTTTCTTTCTCGGATTCAAGTTTCAATCAGGAACTTGAACTTTGCACTCTATGAAGGTTCATTTTCCTCATTCCATCTCAATTTCGATCTCTGCTTGTTCCCCATCTTTTTGTTTGTTAGAATTGGGTTTCAGAATGGAACCAACACTTCAAACCTTTTCAAGGTTTGAGTTCCCATTTCCATCCTGACCCCGATTTCTAATTCTTTTTTTTTCCTTGTATGTTTCAGAATCGGGTATGAGACTAGAACCAGAACTCTTGTTCTTGGTTCGATCCCAATCCTAATTCTCGCATTTGTCATGCCTTTTTTCCTATCGATTTCAAGTTTCAAAACTATCTCAAAACCTTGCACTATTTGAAGTTCTTGTGTCGAGTTCCTTCCCAATCTTGACTCTCGACCTACCCTATGGGTTTTGCGATGGTTCATTTATGACTTCTACCCTGATCCCAAGGCCCAACCTACTTCACATTAATGGCCACTGGTTTGCACTTGCGAACCAATTTATATTCCTCTATCTCTTGGTTTTGGCTCATTATTGCTTTGCATTTTCAACGAAAGGACCAGAGCGGAGAAGAGGATTTGGGGCACAAGGTTCAGTCTGGTGATTTTTGATCAGGCATCATGATTTTTGAGGTAGGGGTTTTCCTTTCTTTGTCTTTTATCGTTTCCTGTTACTTGCTCATTTTCTTTTCGTTTTTCTTACTTGTTTGTTCATGTGTTTGCTTCCTATTTGGTTTGTTGGTTTTTTGTTGCTTGTTTGTTATTTTTCTGTTACAGTTTGGTTCATTTATTTTGTTCCTCTTTTGGGTATTTGTTGTTTTTGTTTTTATTTTTGTGGCATTTTTTCATGCACAGGTTTCTTTGTTCCTATAAAATCCCTAGTTGTCTAGGGTTTTCATATTGTTGACCTTTACAAGTTTAAGTTGGAACCCTAGGTTTTCCCACATCCGATCCCCGAAATTAGAAAATTTTATTAAGTATTGGGTCGGTCTATTAGTAGGGTTCAAACATTTAAAATAATCTAGATCCCAATCCCGAAGGGTTTTTTGGTTAAATATTAGAAAATCATGTTTATCACCTTCATGCTCGATCACGTTTCGATTTTGATCATCACACATGTTGCAAGATTGGGTTTCGGAACCAAACCTTCATTATAAACCATGGTGTAGTTCTAGTTCCTGACAACATTCTGACTTTGACTTCTAACTTCCAGGTGGGATCAGACATCAGAATGAAACCCTACCTTGATTAAATTCATTGATTCGGTGTCAAGAACCAATCTAATCTCGACCTTCAACTCTTAGTCAAAGATCAAAATCAGAACCAAACCTTAACCTATTACCTTTAGGAAGGTTGCAATGTTGAATGTTGTTTTGATTTCACTTTCCACATTACTTTTGAGATCAAACCTTGGAATAGAACTAAGCCCTTGACACCACATTGTTCTAGTGCTAGGTTATATCTTGATTCTGACTTTCAACTTCTGGTTAGGATTAGACTTCAGAGCAAAAATTGAACCCGTTCACTTTTCAAAGTTCTAGTTCCAAGTGTCATCCCAATCACAATTTCCAATACATTGTCTTTAAGGTTACCACACGGGGTGTTGTTCCAATCTTGACTTTCAATACATCTTTTGCAGAATTCAAGTGTTGACTTTCAACTCGATTTTGATGTCTCACAAAGTGGTAAAAAGGGGTTTTCTAGGGTTCATGTTCCAAGTGTTGTCTTGACCCCAACCTCCAAAAATAACAGAAATATCATAAGAATGAATATGCTCTTAAGGATATAGTGTTTTAATATGGAATGTATGTAATGCCTAGCTCTTTACAATGTCCACCTTTTTCCTAATGAATGTCATGGTTGTAGGTCTATTAAATTTTTGATTCAGAAGAGGACATTAGCACCAAAGAGGTGCAAGAGGTACAAAAGGGACAAAATCCAAAGAGATTGAAGCTAGAACAACTTCCCTTGATGATGAAATATAAGTTTCAAGGAAATCCAGTGCCATCAAAGTTCGGGTTAGAAGTAATGAAGATAATTGGCACATTAGTTGGTCATATTGACATGGAGTAGTTTGTTAATGATACTTTTGTAGAGGATGCTAGTCCAAGAGCAAAGAAAATTGCTAATATAGGGTTGCACATATAGCCTCATTCCCCATAGTTGTGCAATGTCCTAAGTTTATATTAGCTATTGCACACACATACAACCCAATTCAAAGAAAACATATTGATCCTTGGGACAATGATATTATTGACTTAACACTAAGAATGATGAGATTACTCTTTGACTTGCCTCCCCATCCCACCCTCAAAATCATGGAAGAGGTTGAGGCATTAAGGCAATATGAGGAAGATTTGGAGGGAAACAAGAGATATATAAATAAGAGATGGTTAAAAGATGAGAATAAGTCAATAAAGAAACTACCCCCAAAGCCTAGGAGGTATGATTTCTCTGTCGAAGTAGGTGAATTCATTACATTATTATCCAGGTCATTTGGCAAGGAAGATTCACATGCATTCGAGGATTGGATGTTCCCATTTATTCAGATTGTTCTTGATGGAAAATAGTACTTGGAATGGGGGTAGATGGTATCAAATGCAATTCATGATCAGATTATCAAGGTAAAGGATACCAAGACATTTTACATGAGCTCTTATGTTATATATTGTGTTGCTACAATGGGGAACTTCCCAGGATTGAAACTAGTTGGCATGCTTGGAGAAGTAGTTAGACAAAATAGAGTCTAGAAGTACTATGACCAATTAGAGCTCAAGAAGGCGAAAAAATAATTTTAAGAGAGTTAATGATGCCTTCCTCTATGTGGTTATCAATCAATTGACAAGAGATGTGGGTTTTAGACTAACTAAAGAAGCCATGGCCTTTATTGAAGAATGGGGGATTTGGTTTATTCAATACCCCAAAACCACTTACATTAGATTATTTGGCTTTGACAAGGTTCCATTCAAGCTGCCAAGGTGTTGCAATGATAAGATGATATTAATGGAATTCTCATGATAGGAAACAGAGGTAAATTCCAAGTTTTCAGAGAAACATAAGGCAAGGTGTCATTCATTTCCTATGGAGTTGGGTTTTTCTTCATGTCAATCAATAGTGATAGGAAAGGCTGCAACAAAGGAGTTCCAAGCATGCAATCTCAAATTTTATGAGGAAAGGAAGAATTTTAACCCGAAGGGCAAGATGAATCAATTATATGCATCTTTGTTTCCTTATCATGAGCATCATCTCAAAGACTTATGGGCCAACCTGCAGGATCAATTTGAAGTTAGGAAAAGAGGATTCAAAAGGTTAATTGTTCCCCAAATGAGGGATTTCAATATTAAAGAAGATATACCTAAAGGGTTATCAAATGATGGCATCCTCCTTGATCATCAATATGAGGTAGATGAAATTGTAACCAAAGAGCTAGAGCCCATCAAATGGATGGAAAATGAGTAGTTTTTCATAAACAATATTTTAGAGGTAGTTATTGATCGAAGCATAAAATGGATTGACATATGCCTCAATCAGCCTCAAGGCAAACCAACAAGGAAAAGGAAGGATTCCCAGTTGGAATCATCTTCAGTTGCTAAGACAAAGAAGTATAAGAGGACCAAGAAACAACCTTCGCAAGTAGGGGAAGAAGAAGTTACAATAGAAAAGGTTATAAAAGCCTTAGAACAGGCTAAAGTTACACACCAAGATACTGCTATTGGAGTTGTTCCACGTCTTGGTGTTAAGCTGATTTCTACTATGTATCCTGGAGAGGAGGGACCTTTTGTCACTCCTCCACAAACTGAGGAAGTCAAAACTCAGGAAACCCCTTCTACTGCCCCTTTAACAATAGACATAACAACTAAAGAATGGGAAGAAACCCTTGTGATAAATATTACATAATCTCCCCTCTCATTTGATTATGAAGAGACTCCTCTTCCGGAAGATTAAGCTAGAGAAGGAGGAGGAGATGAAGACTTTGAAGAGGAGGATGTAGACATAGGAGATGGGAACATCTGGAATGAGGAAGAGATGCAACATGTATTAATGAAAGAGGAGCAATAGGAGATATTAGAGGGTGTGAAGAAGACATTTGTCGAGGACTTGGCTAGAGAGGAAGAAGAAGAACAAAAGAGAAAAGACGAAGAAGAAGCTCAAAAGATGGAGGTAGAGATGAAAAAGATTGTAGGCATCAAGTTGAGAATGAGAAGGCAGAAAAGGAGAAAGTGGATAAAGAGAGAGCTAATAAAAAAATGAGCAACAAAAAGCCTCATCTATGTTAGAGATTGGAGTAGCTTCTACACCTCCACACCTTTGAAGCTAACACCTCTAAGTACTCAACAAATGACAGTGTCACCAAGTACTCCAACATGACAAAAGTTAAATCTAGAAAAGAGGTAGTAGGTCCAAGCTCAACCAGTAATCTAGGATGAGATGATTAAGGATGTGGAAAAAGTAAATCCCAAAAAGAATCCAAGAGCCACACATTCAACCAAGATGATTGTTGAGGGGGATTTAATTGTAGAGGTTGCAACCCCAATTATAGATAAACATGATAGGGAAGTGCAAGTTACCGATTACGAGATAAGCACAATTAATCTTGGAAAACAAACTCGCAATCAGCAGATGGAACTGCTATATTTCGCAGCTACTTCTACCAAGTCCTGAATGGAAAATGATAAGCAGGTTAAGGATGAACTGAAAGCACAACTTGGATAGATGAAATGGTTTTTAAAGGAGCTTATTGATTCTACCCTAGAGCAACCAATGACATTAGAGGTTCCTATTCTTATGATTTGAAAAGAAGTTGACACGCTAAATGAAATGAAAATAAAAGCTCAAATGTTTGATGGATGGATTAATATTCTCTGAAATGAAATAGAGAAAGTACTTGAACAAGGGTACAAATACTATGAAGAAGCACAAACACTGGGCAATAAACTAGGAGAATGTATTAAAAAATGGTGGGAAGAAGAGGAGAAATATAGAGAGCATATGAATACATTAAAAGCCATCAAGAAGAAGCCCAGGGAAATGATGATTGAATCAAGGATTTTGGGAGATGAGGATATCAAATTCATTGAGAAGGAAAATAAATATCATCATCTTCCAATCAGACATCCTCATTAAGAACAGGTTCAATTTACTCTGAATTCAACATGAGGTATGGCAACACACTTTAATATTTGAACAAATTGTTGGCTTCATTACCACCAAAAAGTCCCCAAGCTCCCTGCCTACTCATGATTTGGATTCTTTGGAAAAGACAAAGGATGAATGGAATAACAGACTAGAGGGATTGATAAAGAAAGGAGATGGCTCTGATGAGACCCTATTGGATGAGTTGATAACCATTAGGTTTTATACCAAATGGGCTTCAAGGGACATCAGTCAGATGCATGAGGCTATTAAAGGTGCTTCCACAGAGTTTGGTCGATCAAAGTTTAAAGTGGAATGGGTGGATGAACCTGATGAAGAGGTCCTGGAGTAGCTTCACAATAGTTTTGATGATTTTCATGGTTTTCCTAGGAAAGATGACAAGTGAAAGAAGGGGAATATTCTATTTTTGAAAAGGAATAAATTCAACAAAATTCAACCATTCCCAGGCATCCTTTTTTGCAGTAGTTAACTACAAATCATCCCTGACAGCCTTGGAAAGAAGCACCACTCCTCACATCAGCAGTTTTGACAAAGTGAACACTTTGGTTCAACTGGAAGTGTCCCTATAATTGTGGATCTAAGCGCCCATTTTGTGGATCATGATTTTTGAAAGGAGATTACAATGTTTTATTTTTCTATAAGTTTAAAAACTCTCCTCATTGTAAAGGTTGGTAGATTGAATTCTAATCTGCAACCTTATATTAGACATTTTTTTACATCTTTTATGCAATTAGTTAAATTTCAGAGATTTCTTAGTTTAAAGATGATGCCAATAGACAATGATTTTCCATGCACCAGTGGATCGTGTTGTGCATAAATGTTTCTTATTTGATGGAAGTTAATAGAAGAATCCCAACTTAAAACCATCTGTTGTATTATCCGTGAATGGTATTTTCTATTGTTTGTTGATCTGCAAAAAAAATTGTGATGAGTTGATGATGTTTGTTATTAAAATTAATTTTGAAAAAAAAATGAATTGCAAGTACGCCTATTAAATATGCACTGTGAATAGATATAATTGCATAATTTTTTGTGAGTTATTTCATTCATCTGTTTTAACTTTATGAGAAAGCTTGTTATAGAAATTGCATGTCTGAATTTGAGAAAATATTTATTCACATTTTCCTGTTCAAAAACTGTGATCTATTTTTTTATTTATTTAAAATCCACTGTCAGAAAGTTTTAAGAATATCAATTATTACCTTTTACCAACAAAGGCCTCTTGAATATTATAGTGATGTTGACCACTAGGTGATACACCACATTTGTGAACCAACTACTGAGACCTTGGAAGATAGGCGATTCAATATTAACTATCTTTTTCAGGATAAGTAGGATAGAAATATCTTGCTTAATGTTTGTTTTGTTATTTTGACCATCAACATAACTAGTGCTAGAAGGAGGGAAAAGGAACAAACTGGAGCGAATTGGGTCATTTTCACCATACAAGTTTGAGCGAGTTATGAGATCTACTCCCAACAAAGAGTCGTTTATAGAACTCTGATTTCCTACTCGACCTAGAACATGTAGAACTTTTATCCCACCACCATTAACACCACCACAAAACCCATTGAGATTTCCATTAATACCACAACTGCAACCACTTAATCCACCTCTACCAATGGAATTCTTCACAGGGAATCCCTCACGACTGGGGACCATCCTTGGTGGTATCCATGAGATGCCTAAAAACCCAAAACAATTTTGTCCTAGGTATGTCGATGGAAAATCCCAAAGTGCAAAAGAGCACATTCAAACATTCAAAGATGTGTGTACTAGGGATTAGATAACACATCACAATGTGGCCTGCAGATTATTTCCCTATTCACTGGGGGATATGACGTACCATTGGTACCTCAATGTACCCACTAGATCTATTAACAGTTGGACTAATTTGGAGAATGCATTCATTAACTAGTTTCATGTCTATGTAGACCCTGCCATTTTATACCATCAATTCACCATAATTAGGAAGGAACCCCATGAACCCTTGTCTCTATTCAACACACGGTTCCGGAAATGTGTAGAAATTTGCAGCCACCCTACATAGTTTTCCAGAATATTTCCATTCAAGCATACCTCAAAGCCATAGACCCCTTGACTGGTCTATTTTTGTAGAGAACTTACCTAGACACAAAAATTGACTCATTGACCAAAGTTTACCATCTGGACATTAAGCTACAACAACAAATAACCCCTCAACCAGGTGATATGGGTGGAACATTTCCTTCATTACGATATCCTAGGATGCCTAATCAGATGGTTGCAATTAACAATGCGATGAACAGTGGAACCCCACTCATGAAAAAAGTCCTAGGAATGTCCAATTTTGCTTATGGATCCCTGGTAGAAATACATCCTCCACCCTTGTTGCCTTGGATTAATAGCGGGAACCATCACCCTCAAGCCAGTTTGGCATAGAATACTAGAACCCCAAATTTTTCCTAGCAAAAAAATCCTCAAAATTACACAGGAGGACAAAATCCTCAAACAAAACCACCAACTACATAGCAAACTAATCAAGTTGCAACAACTACAAAAAATAAATGAACTGCACGTTTGTCAATAGAGAAGGAAACTTTGAAGAAATCCATGTCCCAAGTTGCAAATGAGATGGCTCAACTCAAATTGAATCCTCCCCAAAACCAAAACAATACCAAAATCAGGGTGGGTATCCAAATCAAAACAATTACCCCAACCAAAACAACAATCAGAATAAGAGGAACTTTCAAAATCATAATTTTTAAAATCAAAATTATCAAAACTAGAATAGGGGATATAACCAAAGGCCCAACAATAGATAATGGGATACAAGAACAAACAATGGGGGAGTCCCAAACAATTATCAGGCCAATCAAGACAAAACACACAACAAATGTTTCAAATCTAAAATTCATGACCAATTGGTCCACGTTACATGATACTGCCACTCATTCTGAGGTCAATTGCCTAGAAATGAAAAAGATGGTTAAAATTGCTCAAGATGATTCTCAACCAGCCCAAGGAAATGATAACAAAAGTGATGGGTCTATAGATATTTTCATGGCCTTTGAGACTTATGATGAGTACCAGTTTCCTTTCATAGATGAAAATGAGTCAGAAACTGATACGTACGATGCTCAGAATTTTCAAGCTAAAGGAGGTCATTTTTTGAGGAACTAAAATAAAGGACCATTCACTACTTTTGCTCCTCCAGCTAATAACATTGTACCCCCAAATCCTAGAATAGATAACAATCCACCTCCACCAAAGGGGCACCTGAGATTAAAATAGAGGGAATTTTTCCATTATTCCTAGACATCATTACAACAACATGGAGTATGATATGATTAAAGAGATGTAGAAACAAATGACTTCCTTGTCATTCTTTAAAATTCTAAAATGGTGTCCTGCTCAACGTGAACTCATGTTGAAAGCTTTGGCTGAGGTAGATCAGTTAAAAGGAAAAGAAAAGGTAACTCCTACTGGTGAAATGAATGTGGCTTTATATAGGGGAAAGACAGGAACACCACCATTCTTGTCGAGTTTGAGAGTCTTTAGGAAAATCTTGCACAACTACCTACTATATTTTGGGGCCTCGGGTAATGTCATGCTATTTTCTATTTGTAATAAATTAGGCCTAACCCCAATCAAAACTCACAAAAAGGGTATACAATTGGATAAAATTGAAGTGAACGTTGTAGGAGAACTGAAAAATGTACATGTGTATATTGGATTAGACCCAAGGATTCAAAACTAGATGGATATTTAGATTGTTGAAATTCTCGATATGTATGGTATGTTGTTGAGTAGGGATTGGATGAAGACCATAGGAGGTTATCTTTCATTGGATTTCTCACACATGTGGTTTCCATGGAAGGGTATGGCAAGTCAAATTCAGATAGAGAGCAAACCTCACTTAAAACACATGATAAAAGAATATGATCACCCCAACGAGGTTTCTTACTTTGACACTGACCTAGGTGTTTATAAGATGGATGAGGTTATGACCTTCTCAGTACCAAGTTTAGGCCAAGTGCAGCCCGTAGAAAACAGTGATTGCATGACTTCCATTAACCAAGAGGTGTTAATCTGAAAGCTACAACAAGAAAAACTAGTCTTGGGAAAGGAGGTAGATTTGTGGAGTCTATTGCTCCCAAATTGGTGTAGGGTCCACTATCAAAATCATTATGAGCTAATGTATCATCCTTGTTTAGATATATCTTAAATCACGTTTCTTAGTTAGGAGATACCTACAACAAAAAATTTATGACAATCCCCAAAAAAAATTTACTTAAAACTAATGATGCATCTATTTTGAAAAGGATTAGCAACCCATAAGAGAGTTTTTCATCATTCACTGATCAACCCTCCAACCTACCTCTAAATCTATAGATCAAGATTAGAGAACCCCAAGTAAATTTAGATGCCCCTGCTCCTGCTCACCTTTTGATTCTGAAAGAATTACTTAAAGAGAAAGTGAGTCACAAGACTGATGACCATGAGGAGCTACAAGAAACTATTTCAGCACATGTATTTGATCTAAACGAAGTTTCTAACAACCCTCAGACAAAGATATTCCCTGACCTTCATAGTTTAAAACATCCAAATTCATCATTCACTCCCCTTTTACAAAAACGTAAGACTAACTTGAAGAAGGAAGTTTTACCCTCAAATCAATTATGGACCCTCAAGTTTGATGGTTCTAAATCCAAATTAGGGAGTGGAATTGGAGTTGAATTGACCAACCCAAAAGGGAAACCATATTTTTCTTACAGGTTGTAGCTTGGGTGCACTAACAATGTTGCAGAGTATGAGGCATTGGCCAGGAGACCAATGCTCGCACATTAGAAGAAAGTACAAGGCCTTAGAGTGATGGGAGATTCATAAGTGATTGTGAAGTAGGTTTGTAGCTAGTATACATGCCACAACAAAAGATTGGTAGCTTACCGAAATAGAATATGGAACCTAATTGAGGACTTTGACACATTTGACATTAAGTTAATCCCAGGGAAAATAATCAGATTGCAAATGCATTGGTGGTAGCAACTAGTACACTAGAGCCTATGCAAGATTCCAGTTAAGAAGGTTTTATGTTGAGTTAGTATCAGTTCTAGCTATTCCTGATAATGTAAAAAACATTCAAGTTTTTGATGATGATCAACACATTCTTGCCTTTTTGGAAAGTTCTGACATTTTTGAAGGGCATATCATCAATGAGTCTGATAGAGATCAAGGGGACTGGGAGATGGATGATTGTGATATGGAGGGTATAATCAACCTAAAAACTAATAATATCCCAAAAGGAATGGTGGCAGCAGAGAGGATTTTTGACTTTGATCCTCGAGCCCAGGAAAAGTTGCTTATAGATGTTGATGGAGGAAAGTAAGAAACATGCAATTTGGCATATTTTTTCCTAGAAAGCAATATCTTTATTGACAAGACTTGTTTGAAAGATATCCATGACAAGGTTCTAAAGGTGCTAAAAGAAGACATTGCAGCTATTACATGGGGATACGAGGATTTGAAAACATTTGACACCTCAGTGATAACACATATAATCTCTCTAAAGCCTCAAGAAAAGCCATTTCGTCAGAAGCAACAACCAGTCAATGCTCTGATTGAACCCCTGATCCTTAAAGAGGTGTAAAAACTGTTGTCAGCTAGAATGATTTTTCCTATTAGGCATTCCACATGGGTCAAAAATCTGGTACTTGTGGGAAAAAAGAATGAAAAAATTAGATTGTGCATAGATTTCAGAAATCTGAACAAAGCTTTAGAAAAGGATAATTATCCTCTTCCTTCCCTCAATGAAATGTTGCAAACTAACAATGGTGCAC
This sequence comes from Sequoia sempervirens, assembly GCA_007258455.2. Taxonomy (NCBI): domain Eukaryota; kingdom Viridiplantae; phylum Streptophyta; class Pinopsida; order Cupressales; family Cupressaceae; genus Sequoia; species Sequoia sempervirens. The sequence goes on along the minus strand of VDFB02271358.1, from coordinate 1,202,122,393 downwards.
ATATGATGTCATTCTTGGATGGTTATTTAGGATATAACCAAGTACTAGTCAATTATGAGGATCGAATGAAGACTACCTTCACAACAAAGTGGGGAACATTTGCTTACCGAATAATGTCATTCGGCCTCATCAACATTGGAGCCACTTTTCAACGTGCTATGGATGTGGCTTTCAAAGATCTAGTAGGAAAATTTATTATTATCTATATGGATGGTTTAATAGTCTTTTCTAAGAATAGAGAAGATCATGTTGTTGACCTAGTGAAAATTTTGGAAAAGTGTATAAAGTTTGGTGTTTTCTTAAACCCGAAGAAATGTGTATTTGAGGCCTCAAAAGGGAAGCTACTAGGCCATATAATTTCAGAAAGAGGAATTTTCGTTGATCATGATAAAGTAGAGTCTATTCTAAAATTACCTATGCCTAGAAACAAAAAGGAGATGAGATCTTTCTTCAGAAAGATAAACTTCATGAGGAAGTTTATAACTGGATTTGTAGAGATAGTCAAACCACTGAACGAGATAATGAAGAAATATGCAAAGATCAAATGGAGAAATGAGTTGATGGTTTCTTTCTTGTAGATCAAGCAATCCATTTCAAAAGTTCCTGTCTTAACTAGTCCTGATTATTTATAGCCTTTCTTTATCTATTCTTTTTTGTCTAATCACTCATGTGCTACTATTTTGACACAATGAAAAAGACGAAGGGGATGAATGACCAATAGCTTTCATGAGCCCCCCATTCAAGAATGTTGAGATAAGGTATACATCATTAGAAAATTAGGAATTTGAATTGGTAAGAGCTATCAAGAAATTCCATCACTGCGTCTTATGCAGCAAAATTACAACCATCATCCTAGATCTAGCAATGAAGTCCCTACTCATGCAGAGTGAGTTGGGGGAGAGAAGGGGGAAGTGGATGGAGATTTTGCAAGAGTTTGATCTAGAGATTCACTCGATGAAATTGGTTAGAGGAAAAGGTTTGTCCAAAGCAATGGTTGATGTAGATTCTAATATCACCTGTCAATAATATATAGTGCAGTCATTTATTGGAGATCCCTGGTACGCTGATCTAATTTTCTTACTACTGAACAACAAGTATCCTGATGGGATGAATGCAATGTAGAGAAGAGCATTAGGGATGAAGAGTGCTCACTACATTATTGAAGGTGGAGATTTGTATAGGAAAAACTTTGAAGGTGTCTACTTATGTTCTCGACCAGTAGCAGGCGAAGTAAGTCATTGTAGAATTCCATGTCAAACATAGTACTGGACACAGTTCAACTAATGCTATGGCTCATCAGATCTTAAGTTCAGGGTATTATTGGCCACATGTATTTCATGACGCTCACCAACACGTAAGGGAGTTCCATACATGTCAAACATCAACATCTAGAGAGTGTAACCCAACAATGCCACTATAGCTTGTGTATGAGGTAAGACCTTTTGCCCAATGGGCATTGGATTTCGTAGGAGTGATTAACCCAAACTCCTCTATAGTCCATAAATTCATTTTGAATACAAAGGATTATTGCACGCAGTGGAAGAAAGCTCAGGCTTATAAAAATTGCACCATCGATGTAGTCATCAAGTTCCTGAATGAACATATCATTACCAGGTTTTGGGTACCCTTCGCTCTGGTATGTGATAACAACCCAACCTTTTCTTCTGCACAATTTATTTAATGGGCCTTTGAGTATAAGATTGTTTTGAAATATTCTTCCAACTATTATCCACAAGGAAATGGGGTAGTTAATTCTACCAATAAAAAATTGTTGGAAGTGATCAAAAAGTTATTAGAAAGTAATCCTAGGGATTGACATACACAGTTAAAGTTTTCCTTATGGGTGGACGAAACCATAATTAAAGCTACCCTAGGGAATTCACCATATAAATTAGTTTATGGCAAGACCTTGTCTTTCCTATTAATCTTTAGATACCTTTTTGTGATTTATGTAGAAATTTTATTCCAATGGCAATAGGATAGAGGTCAGGTTGACTAATTTGTTGAACTTAGAAGAATAGAGAGATGTTGCTTTTACAACAATTTTCCAAACATCAAGTTGTAGTCAAGTGTTGGTTTGAAAAGAGAGCTAAGATTAAGTCCTTTAGGATATCAAAAATTGTGTTGTTGTGGGATAAAGCCAAAGAGAAGAGAGGTGATCACCAAAATTTTGATAGGTTGTGGTTAGGACCATACCAGATTGTTGAAATCCTTGGTGAAAACGCTTTCCATTTGAGTACCTTAATGGGAGAACTTGTTCCATTGCCCGTCAATGGATAGTTTCTCAAGCACTATTTTGGCCCATAAAGACCCGATGATCCTTCCTTTGTATATATTTATTTTAGTTGCTTTTCCTTCATTTTTGTTTTCTTTGTTTTGTTGTGTTGTTGTTTTGTTGCTTGTTTGTTTGTTTCCTTTTGCTATTGTCTTTCTATTTTGGGGGTCTTACTTTTTCATCATTTTGGAATAGAGGGTAGTTATCCAAAGCATACCAAGGGACACTATGGCAGAGGAGTTGATTTAGGAACTTTCAGCAATTCTTGTCATTCCTTTTCATTCTAAAACTTGTGTTTTATGTTTATTTTAATAACAGTTTGAAAGGTTAAAACAACTAAGTACATTATAAGTGATCCAGTGAAACACAGTTGAATCTGCCACTTATTAATTAGAATAATTTATCTCCTTGATATTCTAGTTGTCTTAGGATGGTTGTATTCTCGATTCAAGTGAAAAATCTAGTGTCCTAACATTGTCAAGATGTCCACCATAGTTCTCAACCTGATTTTTAGATTACAGTTTTTGAGTATTGAGAAAAAGATAAGGAAATATTATTTCAAGAAATTCAATACCTGAAAAAAGGATAAAAAAAGAAAGTTTGGAAACAAACTCAATATATAAGGGTGATTCAAGTATTTCTATCAAGGCTATGGATGTCTAGTTGGCAGTAGAGCAATTCTTTGAGAGAATTAGAGGTATCTCCGTTAAGGCTATAGACGCCTGGCTGGTAGTGGAGCAATGCCCAAGATATCATTGCATGACAACTAAAATGACCCACCTCATGTAGCTTGAATGGGAATATAGTTGTTTCAAGGATAGTTAAATTCTTTAAGGGGGAAAATGTATCATGAACACACTCAGATTCAAAAAATTTATAGTGATACACAATTTGAGATTTCAACACAGCCTTGTTTGTTGTAACCAATCATGCTCAAGTTAAAATAGTCATAAAATAGAGGTTTTGGGGTGACTAAATCCTTCAGTATCCTAAAAATGGGTAAAAAAATTTCCCATTCGAGTCACCATTTTTTATGCCTTGCATACCACCCCCATTTTTTTTCTTTTCATCAAAATGGGTCCCCTTGTTGTTTCTCGCCTTTGGTGTTTTTGTTCTAGCTTTAGGAGTTTTCTTTTTCTTCCAAGTATTGTTTTGTTTTGCTTTGTTGGGGTCGGGTTTCAAACTGAAATTACTACCTTGCACCTTGAAAAAGTGTGAGTTCTTGTTTTTGTCCCAATTTCGATCCCCGCGTTTCTCCCTTGTGTTGTTTTGCTTTTTCGTTCAGGTTTCGGTCAAGAACTTGAAATTTGCACTCTGTGAAGGTTCATTTTTCTCATTCCATCCTAATTTCGATCTCTGCTTGTTCACCATCTTTTTTTTTTGTTGGAATCAAGTTTCATAATGGAACATACACTTAGAACCTTTTTAAGGTTTGAGTTCCCATTTCCATCCTGACTCCAATTTTTGATTCTTTGTTTGTCCTTGTATGTTTTGGAATTGAGTATCGAATCAGAATTGGAACTAAGAACCTTTTTGAGGTTCTTGTTCGTGGTTCCATCCTAATCCTAATTCCCACATCTTTCATTCCTTTTTCCTGTCGGGTTTAGGTTTTGGAACTATCTCGAAACCTTGCACTATTTGAAGGTTCTTGTGTCAAGTTCCTTCCTGATCCTGACTTTCGACCTACCTTATGGGTTTTGTGATGGTTCATTTATGACTGTTTCCCTGATCCCAAGGACCGACCTACTCTACATTAATGTTTGTTGGTTTGAACACATGAATCATTTTATATTCCTTTGTCTCTCAGTTTTAGCTCATTATTGCTTTTTGTTTTCAATGAAAGGAGCTAGAGTGGAGCAAAGGATTTGGGGCGCAAGGTCGAGTCTGGTGATTTTCGATTAGGCATTATGATTTTTGAGGGAGGGGTTTTCCTTTCTTTGTATTTTATCGTTTCCTATTTCTTGCTCATTTCCTTTTCATTTTTCTTGCTTGTTTGTTCACACATTTTCTTCCTATTTGGTTTGTTGGCTTGTCATTTCTTTTTGGTTATTTTTTTGTTGTCGTTTGGTTCATTTTTTTTGTTCCTCTTTTAGGTCTTTGTTGTTGTTGTTTTTGTTTTTGTGGTGTTTTTTCACGCACGAGTTTCTTCGTTCTCATCAAAACCCTAGTTGTCTAGGGTTTCTGTACAGTCGACCTTTACAATTTTATGTTGGAACCCTAAGTTTTCCTGCATTCGATCCCTGAAATTAGAAAATTTGATTAAGTATTGGGTCGGTCTATTAGTAGGGTTCAGACATTTGAAATAATCTTGATCCTAATCCCAAAGGGTTTGTTGATTAAATATTAGAAAATCATTTTTATCACCTTCATAATCGATCATGTTTCAATTTTGATCATCACACATGTTGCGGGATTGGGTTTCAAAATTGAACCTTAATTATGCACCATGGTGTAGTTCTATATCCTAACACTGTTTTGACTCTGGCTTTCAACTTCTAGTCAAGATCAGACATTGGAACATAACCCTACCTTGACCGAATTCATTGATCCAGTGTCATGTCCCAACTCGATCTCGACCCCTGACTCTTAGTCAGAAATCAGAATTAGAACGAAACCTTAACTTGTTACCTTTAGGAAGGTTTCAATGCCAAATGTTGTTTCAATTTTTCTTTTTGCACTACTTTCAGGATCAGACCTCAAAATAGAACCATACCCTTGATGCAACATTAAGTTCTAGTGCTAGGTTCTATCCCGATTTTGACTTTTGACTTCTGGTCGGGATTGGACTTCGAAGTGAAACCTGAACCTATTCACTTTTCAAAGTTCTAATTTCGACTGTCATCTCGATCTTGATTTTTGATACATTGTCTTTAAGGTTCTAATACTAGGTGTTGTTTCAATCTTGACTTATGATACATCTTTTGCAAAATTCAAGTGCTTACTTTTAACCCGATTCCGATGTCCGACAGAGTGGTAAAGGGGGGTTTTGTAGGGGTCATGTTGCAAGTGATATCTCAACCCTGACCTTCGAAAATAACAAAAATATCATACGAATGAATATGCTCTTGAGGATATAGTTTTTTAATATGGAATGTATGTAATGGCTAACTCTTTGCAATGTCCACCTTCTGCCTAATGAATGTCATGGTTGTAGTTCTATTATATGTTTCTTTCAAAAGAGGAAATTGGCATCGAAGAGGTGCAAGAGGTACAAAATGGACAAAATTTTAAGAGATTGAAGCCAAAATAGCTTCCCCTAACGATGAAATATAAGTTTCAAGTAAATCCAATGCCATCAAAGTTTGAGTCAGAAGTAATGAAGATAACTGACTCATTGGTTGGTCATATTGACCTAGAGCAATTTGTTAATGATACTTTTGCAAAGGATGCTAGTCCTAGAGCAAAGAAAATTACTAATTTAGGTTTAGCACATATAGCCTCATTCCCCATAGCTATGCAATGTCCTAAGTTTATATTAGTTGTTACACATGCATACAACCCAGTTCAAAGAAAATGTATTGATCCTTGGGGAAATGATATTATTGACTTAACACCAAGAATGATGAGATTACTCTTTGACTTTCCTTCCCATCCTAACCTCAAAATTATGATAGAAGTTGAGGCGTTGAGGTAATATGAGGCAAATGTGGAGGGAAACAAGAGATATATAAGTAAGAGATGGTTAAAAGTCAAGAAGAAGTCAATAAATAAACTACCCCTATAGCCTAAGAATTTTGATTTCTCTGCCGAATTAAGTGAAGTCATCAGATTATTATCCAGGGTATTTGGGAAGGAATATTCACCTGCATTTGAGGATTGGATGTTCCCTTTTATTCAAATTGTTCTTGATGGAAAACAATACTTAGACTGGGGGAAGATGGTATCAAATGCAATTCATCATCAGATTACCAAGGTAAAGGATACCAAGACATTTTACATGAGCTCTTATGTTATATATTGTGTTGCTAGAATGGGGAACTTCCCAAGATTGAACCCAGTTGGTGTGCTTGGAGAAGTAGCTGTATAGAATAGAGTTTGGAAGTACTATGACCAATTAGAGATCAAGAAGGTGGAAAATCATTTAAAGAGAGTTAATGATGTCTTCCTCTATGTGGTTATCAATCGATTGACAAGAGATGTGGATTTCAAATTGACTAAAGAAGCCATGGCCTTTATTGAAGAATGGGGGAGTTGGTTTATTCAATACCCCAAACCCACTTACATCAAATTATTTGGCTTTGACAAGGATCCATTCAAGCTATCAAGGTGTTGCAGTGATAAGATGATATTAATGGAATTCTCACGACAAGAAGCAAAGGTAAATGCCAAGTTTTTGGAGAAACATAAGGTAGGGTGTCATTCATTTCCTATGGAGTTGGATTTTTATTCATGTCAATCAACAATTGTAGCCAAGGTTGCAATAGAGGAGTTCCAAGCATGCAATCTCAAATTTTATGAGGAAAGGAAGAATTTTGAATTGAAGGGGAAGATGAATGAATTATATGCATCTTTTTTTCCTAATTATGATCATCATCTCAAAGACTTTTGGGCCAATCTACAGGATCAATTTGAATTTAGGAAAAGAGGATACAAAAGGTTAATTGTTACCAAAATGAGGGATTTCAATATGAAAGAAGATATACTTGAAGGGTTATCAGATGATGGCATCCTCCTCAACCCTCAATATGAGGTAGATGAAATTGCAACCAAGGAGCTTGATCCCATCAACTAGATGGAAAAACAACAGTTTGACATAAACAAGATTTCAGAGGTAGTTATTGATTGAAGCATAAAATGGATTGACATATGCCTCAACCGGCCTTAAGGAAAAGCTACAAGGAAAAGGAAGGATTCCCAGGTGGAATCATCTTCAACTGCCAAGACAAAGAAGTATTTAAGAGGACTAAGAAACAAACTCCACAAGTAGGGGAAGAAGAAGTTACAATAGAAAATGTTACATAAGTTTTAGAACAGGCTAAAGTTACTTGCTAGGCTGTTGTTGGAGTTGTTTTAGGTCTTGGTGTTAAGCCCATTTATACTGTGTATCCTAGAGAAGAAACTGCCCAAGAGGGTCCTTTTGTTGCTCCTCCACAAACTAAGAAAGTAAAAACTAAGGAAAGCCCTTCTACTGCCCCTTCAACAACAAAAATGACAACTAAAGAAGGGGAAGAGACTCCTGTGATAAATATTACAGAATCTCCCATCTCATCTGATTTTGAAGAGACTCTTTTTTGGGGAAGATTTAGCTAGAGAAGGAGGAGATGAAGAATACTTTGAAGAGGAGGATGTAGACATAGGAGAAGGGAACCTATGGAATGAGGAAGATATGCAACATGTCTTAACAAAAGAGGAGCAACATGAGATAATGGAGGGTGCGAAGAAGCAAGATACTGAGGACTTGGCCAGAGAGGAAGAAGAAAATCAAAAGAGAAAATACAAAGAAGAATCTCAAAAGATGGAGGTAGAGCTAAAAATGAATGTAGACATCAAAGCTGACCATGAGAAGGAAAAAAAGGAGAAGGCAAAAAAGGAGAAAGCAGATAAAGAGAGAGCTAATAAAAAAAATATTGAGAAACAAAAGGCCTCATCTATGTCATAGATTGGAGTAGCTTCTACACCTCCACCACCTCCGAAGCTAACACCTCTAAGTACTTAGCAAATGAAAGTGCCACCAAGTACTCCAACATGGCTGAAGTTAAATCTAGAAAAGAGGCAACAGGTCCAAGCTCAACTAGTAAGCTAGGATGAGATGATTAAGGAGGTGGACAAAGTAAAGCCCAAAAAGAATCCAAGAGCCATACATTCAACCAAGATGGTTGTTGAGGGGGATTTAATTGCAGAGGTTGCAACCCTAATTGCAAATAAAGATGATAGGGAACTGCAAGTTGTTGATTACTAGATAAGCACATTTAATCTGAGAAAACAAACTCGTAATCAGCAGATGTCACTGCTAGATTTGGTAGCTAATTTTTCCAAGTCCCAAATGGAAAAGGATAAGTAGGTCAAGGACGAGCTGAAAGCACAACTTGGACAGATGAAAAGGTTTTTGAAGGAGCTTACTGATTCTACCCTGGAGCAACCAACAACACCAAAAGTTCCCATGTGTATGAGTCAAAAAGAAGTTGAAGAGCTAAATGAAATGAAAAGAAAATCTCAAATGTTTGATGGATGGATTAGTATTCTCCAAAAATAAATAGAGAAACTACTTGACTAGGGTTACAAATACTATGAAGAAGCACAAACACTGGGCAAGCAACTAGGACAATGTATTCAAAAATGGTGGGAAGAAGAGGAGAAATATAGAGAGCATATGAAGATATTAAAATCCATCAAGAAGAAGCCCAAGGAAATGTTGATTGAATCAGGGATTTTGGGAGTTGAGGATCTCAAATTCATTGAAAATGCACTCAATATCATCATCTTTCTATCAGAGATCCTCATTGAGCACAAGGTCAATTTACTCAAAATTCAACATGAGATATGGAGGCACATTTTAATATTTTAATAGAGTGTTGGTTGCATTACCACCAAAAAGTCCCCAAGCTCCACGCCTACTCATGATTTGGATTCTTTGGAAAAGACAAAGGAAGAATGGAATAACAGACTAGAGGGATTTACAAAGAAAGGAGATGGCTTTGACAAGACCCTATAGGATGAATTGATGACCATCAGGTGTGATATCAAATGGGCTTCAAGGGACATCATTCAAATGCATGAGGCTATTAAAGGTGTTGTCAAAGAGTTTGAGCGATCAAAGTTCAAAGAAGAATGGGTGGACTGACCCAATGAAGAGGTCTTGGGGAAGCTTCATAAATATTTTGATGGTTTTCATGGTTTTCTCAGGAAAGATGACAAGTGAAAGAAGGGGAATATTTTATTTTTGAAATAGATTAAAGTCAACTATTCCCAAGCGTCCTATTTTGCAGCAGTTAACTACAAATCATCCCTAACAACCCAGGAAAGAAGCACCACTCCTCACATTGGAAATTTTGACAAAGTGAACACTTCATTTCAACTAGAAGCGTCCCTATAATTGTGGATCTAGGTACCCATTTTGTGGATCATGATTTTTGAAAGGAGATTACAATGTTTTATTTTTCTATAAGTTTAAAAAATCTCCTCATTGTAAAGTTCGAAAGATTGAGTTTTGATCTACAACCTTATATTAGACAATGTTTTACATCTTTTATGCAATTAGTTAAATTTTAGAGATTTCTTAGTTTAAAGATGATGCCAATAGACAATGGTTTTCCATGTGCCAATGGATTGTGTTGTGCATAAATGTTACTTATTTGATGGAAGTTAATAGAAGAAGTTGAACTTAAAACCATCTGTTGTATTATTTGTGAATGGTATTTTTCTATCATTTGTTGATCTGTAAAAAAATCTGTGACAAGTTGATGATGTTATTAAATTAATTCAAAAAAGAAAAAAATAATTGCAAGTACGCCTATTAAATATGCACTATGAACAAGTATAATTGCATAAATTTTTGTGAGTTATTTCATTCATCTATTTTATACTTTACAAGAAATCTTGTTATAGAAATTGCATGTCCAAATTTGAGAAAATATTTATTCACGCTTTCTTGTTCAAAAACTATGATCTATCTTTTTCTATTTATTTAAAACCCTTTGTCAGAAAGTTTTTAAGAATATCAATTTGCTACCTTTAACCAAGAAATTCCCCTTGAATATTATAGTCATGTTGACCATTGGGTGATACAACACAGTTGTGAACCAACTACCAAGACCTTAGAAGATAGGTGATTTAATATTAGCTATCTTTTTCAGGAGAAGTAGGATAGAAATATTATGCTTAATGTTTGTTGTGTTATTTTGACCATCAACAAGAAGTATGAAAAATTTAGATCTTCACTAATTCATTAGCCTTGTACAATATTTTTGGATTCATATCTATAATTCATTAGTAGAAATAGGCACCAAAGATATGCCCTATGTGAAATTAGTCCCACTTTCTTTGTTGGTATCTCTAAGTTCTTTTTAAGAATAATAAAGACACCACTCTATAAGAAAGGGAACACATTAGGTTTCTTTATTCACTGAAAACTTAGCTATTTATCCAACATAATGAGGTTGTTGCTTTATAAGAAATGGAAATATGATGTAGATACAACCACACAATGATTTGATTTTACTAGAGGTATTTAAAATCAACACTAGTTAGGTCATTTATTTTAGAATAGATGCAATGGAGATCATTGTTGTACAATGAAGGGAAACTAATCTATGAATAATTTTGTGCAACTCACACTCTCCAACATCGACTCAACATAAGCCTATCTCATGTCACAATATTTTCTTGCATAAAAAAATTGTACCAATATGCTTTGTACATGGATGAGACACTTTGATATAATGGATTCATGCACATTTGCACAAATAGTGATTCCAACGAAAAAACACCATTAAATGAAAGGAAACTATGTGCTCACTCTTTAGTCATGTTGTGCAACTTTAGTAGTCTAAATTTTAGCTTTGACAATATTGATAGCTCTAACAATCATTTCCACATTGTACACAACCTGCATCTATGAAACACACGCACCTACCCCTATACATTGAATTTGGCTCCATACACATCTAAATGGTCATGTTTTCTCCATGTAGTTGTATCAACCAACTACAACCATATAGAAATGACATCTAATACTATATTAATGATATGGAATCACACCTTATATACATAACACCTATCAACATATTGTATAAATTCTAGATATTAGCATATTGTATAAATACACCTCACCACACATTCTAGAAACTAGTTTATCAACTTGTTTTAATGAAAAAGGGAACCTAGGTCTAATGCATAGATCACTAACATCAATCCTTTTTAAAATAACATTAGGATGCAAATTGAAAAGGGAATAAGATTGACTTCCAACCTTGAAGGTGAGTTCATTAGCCTCATATCTAATCCTTTAATACATTGGAAAATTGTTTGAAATTTATTTTCTTATATTGACTTAATGAAACTATGTGACCTAATATGAAAATGCAACTTTTATGTAATAGAGAAACTACAAAACCAAATTTCAACGGTAGATCTAGAAAGAGCAGAGTTCTATGCACCTATCATATAAATCTGGAGCTGAATTTATAGGACTAAGTCATCTGAAGTGCCTATGTTCAAGCAATTGAATTTGTAATTTGTCTTCATAGTCCTTAGGTGTTTGATCAAAGGCTTCTTCCTTCTAGATCCCACTGTCAGCTATTTGTCGAGTACTGAGATAATTGATTTTTCGTATCTTGCCAAGTTGTAGGGTTTCAATACAACAATGGTAAAAAGGTCTTCAATCTTCCTCCAATGTTTTTTAGATCTATAACGTTTACATTCAAAGAGAGAGGAAGGGTTGTGCCATATATGGGTTTGCCTTGGTCAAACCCTGTGTTGGTGTTTCCACCTCCACAATAGAAAATTTGATAAAAGAGAGCTTATCCTTTTGAGGGATAGAGGCTAAATGATAAACGAATGATGAATCAACAATTCGATGCAAATCACTACTCAAATCGGATTCCTTGAAGGACTAAAGTCATGCACATCTCCTCAAGGTTTGATTGTAAATTGGCTTGGATTGCTTTGAAGACCTATAAGGGTTAGTCCTCACAAAAAAAATATATGCATAAACATGAACAAACTCACATAAAACTTGACATGATACTTTGACAATGAAATGCTACAATGATCTTACTCTTGACTGCTCTTGACTTGATAATAATTGCTTGATAATGTTCTTACTTCCAATTCTTGCTAGACATTTAACTTGTCTCCACTCATTCTTCAAATGATGCAATGACTCGGTATTTATACACAATAATTATAATTTCCCACAAATTAAATTCCAATAGTTGAAATTTTACATTTGAAATTCAAATAATAAAGTGCCAACTCTGACATATTACAAATTGGAGCCAAAATAGGGGATGAAGTTGCCTAGGGCACCGTTGTCCCAACCCTATTTTGTGGGGTGTAAAGCGTCGAGAGAAAAATGTTAAATTTCCACTTTGATTTTATGCATTTTATTCCTTGATAAATGATTAAATGGGCCACAAAATGCTTAATTTAGGAAATTAGAAACAAAATTAAGTCCATGCACATAGGAGGGAGAAAAATCTAGTGTAAAATAATCAAGGGTGACAATTTACGATGCTACATTTAGCCCCCACTTTAGTGAGAGTATGAACTTATGCTCAAAACCACACTAAAGTAGAAAATATGTCAAGAGGAGTCTGGTTATCCAAATGTTGAAGAGATAGTATGACACTAAATCTAGAAGTGCATAAGCCCCCAGGATTCAAGATCCTATTGCCAGACAACATAAGGGCAAAGGAGCACCCATGTGAAGTGAAATACAATATGAAAAACACAAAGCATACACAATGAAGATATATAACATATTTTAATGCAAACACAACATGAAAAAAAATGTGATGCAAACACATAACATACAATAATCACAAAAAAAAAGCACACGGTTAGTACTAAAAGGATTCAATTCAATAAGGCAAAAAGACCCCAGTCTTAAAATTGTCCCAAATACCAAATATCATCCATCAAATGTGCTATCTAAAAAAAATGGTACTCTCACAAGGATGTTAAATCTCTCATGAGCTCCATAGATCCACTGGCTAGCAAGTTGTGTTATGCTAGGTGTCCATGTAATGTGATGGGTTTCACAAGGCTAGAAAGATATTTTATGCTAAGACACTCATGAAACACATGGCTCCACTGGAAAGCAATTTATGATATGCTAGGTGACCATGTTGAAAATTCTTTAAATTCATAGACCAACAAACTCCATTATGTTGGGACTATGCAAACCACACTTCAAGGAGTGCACAAAAATCACCTCAAGGGGTGTGCAAAGCTTAATGTCACAGGGGACGAACAAATGCTTAACATTATAGGGGATGAATTGATAACCACACCTCAGGGGGCACTATAACAACACCATCACTAAAGGGGCATGCCAATAAGTCAAATCTCACAAGACATTATGGAATGGATAGGGGTAATATATGCTCCCCCCTTGAAAATGTCAACATACTTGCTACATTGGTATTTTAAGGAGAAAAGAATGCACACCTTCAAAATTAGTTATCCTTGTCCCTCAAGTGTAGGGAAAAGGACAACCACACAAGAGACTATCATGTTGCCTCCATGGAAAATATGGTTGCACTTAAGATTCTACCACCATGAATGACAAAATCAAACATGATGAAGCTGCAAATGTCACATAGTGAGGAGCAACACAATAGAAGGCATCCTTATTATTTAGAAGGATTAGGTGCATCCACACATGGAAGAGCACCACAATAATTGAGTTGTTCTTTATTTCTCAATGCCTGACATTCATTGGTAGAATGACCATGCACTCGATGATATGCACAAAATTAGTTTTTGTTAAAAAAAATCTTTCAATTTTTTGGAGGAAGAGTAATCAAGCGGGCTTTGAGAAGCCTCAACAAAATATGCTCTTGCTCAGTATTAGAATACATTTCTTTCTCTTGTGAAGAAAATCTTGCTCGCTTACCACAAGACGCCATAAATACAATAGATAATAAAACACTAGATGAAGATGGGGATGAAGGTTGGAAACCTAGACATTGTTTAGAAAAGTACGATATAGATTTCACTTGATCCTTATCCTTTTGTTTCATGTTTTCATTTATCCATTTTTTAAAATAATTTTGTATCCAATCCCATAACATCCTTCCAACTTAGATGAAGAAATAGTATCTACATGCTCATGAGAATAATTGGATTTTTTCCAAGCACACAAATCCTTTTTAAGTTTTTTAAAGTTAGGCATATTCTGCTCATGAGGGATGGAAGTTAAAGAGCCCCCATCATCATCATGGGGTGATTTTTTTGAATCTATTGATGTAGAGAAATATAAAACACAAGACACTTTAGGTTTAGACTATGAGATTTTATACTCTCCCATAAAGGAGGGTGTAAAATTTAATGAACCCCAATCATAACCAAAACATGCATTTGAAGATGAAGCAATATCATGACCATCATTTGTATTTGACACTTTGGACTTTTGTGGCAATATTTTAGACTCCCCTTTGAAACAAGGTGTAAAATCTAACAGACCCCAATCATCATCTAAGCATTTTTTTGTGGGTGGAACAAAATCATGATTATCATCAACATGTAAAGGTTATACCTTTGAAGTTGGAATCAAATAATTAAGAGAGTTCAAAGTGTTATAATCATCTTGGACTTGCAAATTATAATTTTTTTCATTTTCTTTAACCATATATATGTTATTAAATTCATACTTCATCTCATGGTGAAGAGCAGATGAGACTCCCTTCATGGCATGAATCCACAGTCTACCTAGGAGAAGATTGTATGCAAGAGGCCCTAGCATGATTTGATAGGGGTAGGAAAAACCACATGCCCTACCTTAATGGGTAGTGTGATCACCCCTAATGGTTTATTACTAACATTATCAAAGCCATGAATATTAACATCATTAGGTTATATAAGATTCTTATCCATATCAACTTTATCTAGAATATCAATGACACAAACATTAAGACTTGATTCATTGTCTATGAGGGTATGCCTAACTCAATGTTTTATTAATGATCACCATTATCATTAAAGCTTCATGTTTATTTTGGATCTCAAGTGAGGGTAATTCATGTTGAGGGAATATAATATCCAACTTTATCACTTACATACAATCAAACAAGGCAGATACATCATTCAGTTTAATAGAATTTGGGACATCAATCTTTTGCAAAATCTCTTGGAGCATCTTGTGGTATGTGGGTGATGTTTGAATCAAATCCCAAAGAGAAATTTTGGCTTGAGTATTACAAATTTTCTCAACAAGATCATATTCTTTAACACTGTGCTGAGGAATATTAGGTGCAGGTGGAATGTATGGTTGAGGTAATGGGATGGATGTTGGCATTCATTTTGGTTGCTTATTATTTCTAGTGTTATGTGTGAGAAACTACATGATAACTTGGTTGTTGCAACACATGATTGCTAGTGAGTTGTTTTGTAAAGTTTAAGATATGACCAAGAGGTTTAGAAGGTCCTATAATGAGAGGTGACTTAGGAGGTCCAATAATTAGAGGAGTCTTAGGAGGTCCAATAATTAAAGGAGATATAATAGACAATTGTGCATTCATAACCTTGGTTGAGTTAATTACTGGTTGATGATCTTCTATCAGGGGATCTAATGTCATCTTAGCATCTTCATCTAGATGTAATCCATATTACTATTTTTGGAAAGAAAGGTATCAATGATTTCATTCTCTTGTGCCACAATATCTTCCCAAGTAGGAGAGGGATTGGGAGAGAAACAAACAAGATTCTCATGACACTCAATTATTGGATCCTCTAACACTAAGATACCTCTTTCACAAGCTGGTGAGGTATCGAGAGAAGAACTATGATTGTCATGATTGTCAATGATTGTGTCCTCTTGCACCAAAACATTCTCACAAGTAGGGGAGGTGTTGGGAAAATAATGAAGATTAGGTAAAGTGATCTTATTAAATGTGTCAGTGATTTTATTTTGTTCCTTCACAATGTTCTCATAAGTAGAAAAACTATTGTCAATCAAAGGATGACACATATCCCTTTTGATGACATGGAATGGGGATTGGGGCAGTGCCCCGATTTTTTTTAGAAAAGTCATAATTTGCTATATCAAAACCAAACTTTTGAAAAGAAAACATCTTTTTATTGTTCTTTTTTTTAGGGGGTGTTTATCTGAATTAGGGAAAATTGGTGATGCACAACAAAATTAGATAGGTTTGAAAATAAAAATAAAAAACAAGAACCAAATCTCGACAAAGGACAAACATAGGGATTTTCACATAATTTTTTAGCCCAAAATGACTGGAAAAGGGCACCTAGGGTGCCCTATTCTGGAAAGTGTTTTTATAAAATTTAAAATTTGGGAATGATATACAATGTCTTAGGGTCCTATGTCTCAAAGGTTCGGGTTTGAAAGTTGATAGATTTCTAGAAACACACCAAAACCTTATTTTACTATATGAATCACATACATGCATACAATTTTATATATTCTTAGAGAAATTGAAGTATTCAAATGATAATTTCCAAAAATTAAATGTTGTAACTAACTGATTTTTCCAAAATATATAGAAAAGTAATGCTTTTTGATCTTTTGGAATGAAAATACTATGTAATTTTGTTACTTTTTAATGTTTTTCACCAAAAAATGCATTCATAAATAATCAAATAATTTTGCAATTA
Source organism: Sequoia sempervirens (assembly GCA_007258455.2). Taxonomy (NCBI): domain Eukaryota; kingdom Viridiplantae; phylum Streptophyta; class Pinopsida; order Cupressales; family Cupressaceae; genus Sequoia; species Sequoia sempervirens. Next base: position 1,202,105,841 of record VDFB02271358.1, on the reverse strand, counting down.
ATTTTCTCAATGAAAATAATTCAAATCTAAGCCCTAGATAAAGAAAATCAGATCTTTTTTTTTTTGCAATTTTTTACCAATTATTTTCCCTTTTTTGTGATGAAAACTAATGAAAATGGATAGTTTTTTGAAAATAAATGTAAATTATCAACAATATTTTTAAACAACCTAGGTTTGAATTCAATTTTCAAATTTTATGAAATGAAAAATAAAAAAATTGTAAGTGTAAGATATGTCAAGTTCATCAAAATATTTTAATGAAAAAGGGATCCTAGGTCTAATGGATAGAACATAACATCTGTAGACATACAAAAAAAGTCCTCTTACGATACCTTGTCACAACATCGCATCATTTAGACATCCTGTATCATGTTTTTCCCTAGGGACCCATGTCATCATCTAATTAGTTAAATAAATCTTATTTATTTGACTAATTTCATTTATTCCCTTCCTATGTATAATTCATCCATGTCTCTAATGTTAATTAAATAATTTATATTATTTAATTAATTAAATCATTTCCATCCATTCCTCTAATGTTAATTAAATAATTTATATTATTTAATTAATTAAATCATTTCTATTAATTCTTCTAATGTTAATTAAATAAGTTATATTATTTAATTAATGAAATCATAATTCAACATTAATTAAATAAATCAAATATTTATTTAATTAATAAAATCTTAAAATATCTTCTCGCTTTCTTTCCAAAATTGAAACTCATGTGTATCTAATTAATTTATTTAATTAGATAATTCATCAATTATCCTTCTCATCTTTTTTCAGGATTTATTTCCTTTGAAAGAGAATTAAAATATTTCTATCTTTTCACATCATATCTTATCTTGTTTTAATTCCTTTAAAACAATAAATCAAAATCTTTCTATCTTTTGAAAATCTTATCTCATCTCATTGTACTTCCTCTTTTGTCAAAAATCAAATCCTTATCAATCTTATCAAATCTTATCTCTGTCCACATCGAAAATCTATAAATCAAACCTTTCACAGGCCATTTGTATCGGATCTTCATCGAGCATCCTGACTCTGTCAAAATAATTCTTCAATCCATCTCTATCATTCTTCATCGTCAAGTCGTTATGTTGCAAGAATGAGCATCCAACATTCCTCTATTATCAACCTTCGAAATCTGGCATCCTTATGCATATGGAGAAGAGCCATGGAGATCAATCAAGTCTAGTTTGAAAATTGGTTTGCATGTCTTTCATTTATTTGCATTTTCATTCTAGTTTGTGCTTCATGGTGCTTGATAGGTTTTAATTAGTTTTATTGTTGTTTTCAACACATTAAACCTGCTGATTTCTACCTATCTACATTTTGGCACCGTGGGGCCTTGCCCCATTTTTAACATTTCTCTGCAGGTTTTCTGACAGGATCTCGCGTTCTGGAATTCAGATTTTTGGCAAAAAAAAAAAATTAGTGCATACGAGGGTTTTTGTAGTGCATACAAGGCTTTTAACGGTGCTTTTGTAGGTTTTATTGACTTTGTTTTGCAGATCTATCAGTTTTTTTTGGACAAAACCCCAGGTTTTACCAATTTCTTTATATCTTCTACATAGATACAAATTTTTCTACAATATTTTTATAGAGTCTTTTGCATCATCTCAAGAGGCTACACAAAAAAATAGAGGGTTTATCATCATTTTTGTAGGAGTTATCATAATTTTATGTTTTTTCATAAAATTGGTCTTCTGACGCAAATCGGCAAATTTTTCAGAAACTTTTTACATATTTGGAAATATCTTTAAATTCTAATTGGGGTCTATGTTTTACAGATTTAATTTAGAAGTCAAATACAATGCGAAAAAATACGATCTTCATTTTCTATATGGTTTTCACAAATCCGTGTTTCTGAGAGCAAAATACGGAATTTTTCTGACTTCTTTACATTTCTGGAAAGCTCTCAGAAAATTAGTAGGGATCTCTTCTTTTATTTTTCATTTTTCAGATCAATAAAATCGTCAAATAATAAAATATAATTCGGCTATGTCAAAAACATGTATCTGAAATTGCAATTTTTTGATGAGCTTGTTTTTTTATTTGGCTGCATTATAATATCATTTTTTTAAATCTTGTAGGTGAATCATATAGAGCTCAAAAATCATTTGGATCACTCACAACAATAATTTGGAAAGCAAAAATAACCAGGTGCACTTGTTTCATCCTTCATCTCTTAATCATTGTTTGTCACACATTTGGATTTGGGCTCTTAAAACGAATCTTGTCTTCAATCACATATCGAAAATCGGGTCTAAAATTAACCACTGTCTTCCTACACATTTTATTTGGGATCTAAAAAGAACGAGTGCTTCATTGCTTTCTTGCACACATTTCCTTTCTAAGGGTCAATTAACAACTGTGAGTGTGAATCAAGTGTGTGTGTGTGATCACAAACACCTCACTTGGTTTGCTTTTGTCAAACCCTTTCTAGGAGGCCTACTAGGGGATTTCATCACCCCTGGGGACGACTTCAATCGAAGTGTGAATCGAAAGACACGCTTGTTTGGGAGTTAAAATCTTGTCACTCTTGGCTAAGCCCCAAAGAACTTTATACCTTTGAGAAGTGAAAGTGAAGGGTGGGTTACCCCTTTCTCCTGGCTGTGTGGCAAGATTTTTCTTTCAACTCATTCTTTAGTCAACCTTGTGTAGACTAGTTTGAGACCTAATTGGCCATACCCTACTTGACTAGTCATAGGGCTTGTTGATGTGTCTTCCATGTGTGCTTGTTTAATAATCATCATTACATTCTTCAGATTTAAAAATTCAAACTTGCTTATGTGTCTTGCGTGAGTGATTTATGTGTGTACATGTGTGATCATTCATTTAAACATTTCCAAATCAAGCTAAACATCAAACACATAAAGACAAGTCACTCTACACGTTCTTCCAACACATTCACATCCTATCCATTTCATCCTAATCAATCAAGTCATCCAATCTTATCATTCCACATCATCACCATCACCAACCTAGTCCTAGTCACCACTTGTCAAAATGGTCATAATCATAAACAAGCCCAATCCTAATCATAAGCCCAAAATCATAATCCAAAGGGGCTATCCCTCTAGGCCAGATCATGAGACAAAACCTAAGCTTGAGATCATAATTCAAGGAGTCCCTTTCTATAGTTCAAATAATGAAACAACACCAAAACCTAAAATCATACTTCAAGGGGCTCCTCCTACCACCTCTAATAATGACATGAACGATGTTGCATACTTTGAGGAACAAATTGATGTGCAAGGGCTTACACACATGTGTGACACCATGCCCACATTCGAACACAAATCCCTAGCATCCCAACTTCGAAACCTCCTTCAGACACTTCACCAAATACCCCAACCTCTAGACCACAAAACCATACAAAGCTTTCAAACCCTCTTCCAAAATTTTCAAAAAATTAAATCACCTAAAATCCAACACCTCCTAGCTCAAGCCAATCAATTCATTGCCACTTGTCAAATCCAACAACCACAACGTCATCCCCTATCCATTCATTATCACCCTTCCACCTCATACCAATCTAAGTCATCCACTTTTTCATATGTCAATGCCACATCAACCTATCAAGCCACATCACAACAAACACATGTGAACTTAAGTTCTACCTTGCAACAAGGCCAAACTTCCTCAAGTCTTAATGCCAACTTCGACAAGGGGAATACCAATCTAGCACATGCACCCTCTAACTTTATCATACCATCATCCAATCAAAATCAAAACCCTAAGCCAACACCTTCCACCCCTACACCTCCAAAGGATGTGACCCAAGGGCTACGAGCAAGGAATCAACTATCACCATGTCATTCAACACATATACTTGAACATACAAAAGAATCCTCAAACATCATGCCAAGTCCTTCAAGCCAACCATGTCATCCACAACCCCTTGAGCCAATTCAAGAGTCTCCCTTCATAAGTCCAAGTCACCCTCTATCATGCTCCTATGTTGTTGACCATCAAGAACATGACAAGTCTCTCCATGAGAAATCCCCTTCCACCTCCATTCAGATAAGTCATGAGGTATGTCAAGAGCACAATCCTAAACATGAGAAAACATTACCCCCTCATTCACATAAAGATCAACACCCTCCAAATGATTCCATTCATAACATACCTAATGCTATTCATGATCAATCTTTCATCTTTGATCAAGATCCCTTTTATGATCAAGAAGGCCATGATGATCCCCTTAGCCAACTTTATGCATTCCATGGTCAAGAGCCTATCACTTCACCTATCCATGAGCAAGAAACCTCCCTTGCTCCTATCCACCCCCTACCTAGTCCTATCCATGATCTATCAACATCCACTTCCTTTGATGAGACACATGCCTCCCAAGCCAACATAGAAGATCAAACAAATTCCTTGGATCTAAGTGAACACAATACTAATCAAGATCCTAATGATCCTCCATCACCCACTATCAACCCCATTGAAAGTCCTCCATCATATCCTATTGGTCTTTCCACCCTCATTCATGAATGTTCCTCCTTAGAACAACAAAAACCATTATCTTCCCTTGCATCATTTTCTCCATCCAATAAGGAACTTGTGTCTAGTGTTCCACCTACACCTAGTTCCATTATCCATTGCACACTCCAAAACATGAACCACCAAGGTAAAGGTCTAGACCTTCATGAACAAGATATTTTGGAGCCCATCCATGTCAAAGTCCCTCCACGCTCTTATGGCCTTGGACATACACCTCAAGGACAACAACCTAAAGATGTTGGTACTTCCTCCATGCATCCCAAGTCCACTTTCCATCATAAAGCCTATTGTATCCCTAAAACATATGTTGCCATCCCTCCTCCATCATCCTACAAATGTCAAAAGCATGTGACCATACACCATCCACCATCCACTCTACCACCATTACTTCCAACTCCTAATATCCCTCGATCCACTCTACCACCATTTCTTCCAACTCCTAATATCCCTCCATCTAATCTACCTCCACTTCTCCCAACACCTAATATCCCCATTATCCAATCCCCTTATCCATCCATCCATAAATACCCTAACATTTCTAATCATGACCAACAAATGCACACATTGTATAAACATGAAGCTTCCACCCATTCCACCATACCCATGGGATTCAAAAGCAAGAATTTCAATGCCTCTACCTATAAAGTAAAAAATCCTAAGGGTTCTCATGCTTTAGGACATCAATACAAAAGGTCAAAGAAAACTACATCAAAAAAGTTAAATAAGCCCATACCTCCAAAAGTAAAGGCCGAAACTAAATTGGTTTGGGTCCCTAAGAAAAAGGAAAGCAAGTCAAATGAGGCATCTACATCACAAAAATCCCAACCATCCACTTCCACCCCAAATTCTCATTCCATTCAAAAGTCTCAAATTCCTAAGTCCCATAAGCCAAACAAAAATCATAAAAATACTAAGTCTATGAGGGTACCTAAAACACTTCATCCACCACCTCCTAAGCAAACATTTCCATTGCTTCCTACTCCCTATCCACATCAAAAGCTTCAACGTTTATCACAGTGTGTGCAACCATTGGTCATGGTTCCCTTCCATTTCACAACAATTCGACATACCTCCATCTCCCCATCCTTCAACTACTATCCTACATATCTTCCCAATCACCTCCCTATGGTCCATGCTTTTGCATAAACCTTTCATCCATCCTTTTTTACAAGTCCTATTCAATCCACATCATCATCCACTATTTCCCATCCATTCTTGCATAAACCTTTCATAATCTGCCATCTACCTAATCCATCCCTTTCATGTCATCCCTTACCAACATCTATGAGCATAATGACACTTGACATGGTCCATGCAATAACATCCATATCTAGTGGGACTACCAACTTTCATGCAACTAGACACTTGAGTCCCTCCTATCCATATTCCCCTTCTCCTATCCAAAAGAAGAAAAAAAATAAAGAGAAATCCCTTCGTCCAACAGTGAAAACCTAGTAAATAGGCGCCCTGAATAAGTACCATGATGAAAACCTAGCAAATAGGCGTCATGTGTAGGTTTATCTTCTATGTCACTTACACTTGGGGGCACAATGTCTTATCTGTCCAACCTATCATTTTCATATCATAGCATTTCCATCCTACCTACCATCTTTAGCCATCATACATACCTATCATATTGAGTCCATTCATCCACCCTTCTCCTTTGATCTTGATGAAGACATAGGGGAAAAATGTTGAAACATGTGTTTTTGGGTATCTCTTGAAATACCTCATCCTTCCAAACAAGACTATCATTATCCTACTGTCATAAGTTTTGTCATGAAAAATCCTAAGTATTGTACCTAGAATGGGGCATGTTATTCCTATGCAACATAGTCTTTGGAAATCACAATCCTTGCTCTCTTATGATGCATATATCCATTCCATTCACTATGACCTATCCTTTCCATCCCCCCATATACCATGAGCCTTTTATCCCTTTTCCCATCACCCACCCTTTTATCCATCAATCCCATCTATCTCCTTGCACCTAGACTTGGTTTTCCCCTTGTCATTGGTCTCTAGCACAAAGGCTACTCAAATTTTCATCCTTTGACACCGCCAAATATTTCAAAAATCCAAAAAAAATCAAAATATTTCAAAAATCCAAAAAAATCAAAATATTTCAATTCAAAAATCAAAACATTTCAAAATCCAAAAAAAAAAACATTTCAAAAATCCAAAAAAATCAAAATATCCCCAAAAATCCAAAAAAATCAAAAAGCCAACAAAATCCAAGCAATAAAATCAATCCATATAATTACTTCTTCCAATTTCATCTACTCAATCCCTCACCTCATTCCAATCAAATCACTTCAACCTAAATCATTCCAATCACCTCAATTCTTCTATTTGATTCATCACATCCTATCATCTAATCAATCATCATATCATTACAAACTGTTTCTTCAAATCATCTTCAATCATTCCAAGCAAATAATCCAAATGCACGTCAATCCTTAATCCATACCAATCAAGTCAATCAATCTTGTCAAATTATCCAATCACATCCTTTGGTCTTGATCCTAATCTTGTCGTAAACCAAATCAACCAATCAATCAACCAATTATCATCATCCTTGTGTTGCTCTAGGGATATGTCGCTCCCCACAATGACAACACTATCATCATCATTAATCAATCACTCAATCAACGGTTTACAGCTTGACAGGGGCAATTCCTTGTTTGTTTTTGTATCATTTGTGCATGCTTGCTTGCTTGCTTGTGTGTGTTATCATTTTATCTTGCATTTGTATCAAATCCATATCATTCCAGCTAATATTCATATCTTGTGTATGTTGGAGTAGCTTTTTGCACTGTCCTTTGCATCTAAGGTCACATCATACCTTTTGTGAATTAGGACTTTAATGCTCTAAGTCTACTTCTCATATGTCTGAGACAAGGTTTATATGTGTTGAGAATAAATAATAAACTGATTAAATCCTATCAAGCACCATGAAGCACAAACTAGAATGAAAATAAAAATAAACCAAGGAACATGCAAACCGATTTTCAAACTAGAGTTGATTGATCTCCATGGCTCTTCTCCACCTGCATAAGAATGCAAGATTTTGAAGGTTGATTGTTGAAGGAATGTTGGTTGCTCAGCTCTGCAACATAACGTCCTGATGAAGATGATAGATTGGAGATGGATGGAAGATAGAAGAATGATTTTGACAGCGTAAGGATGTCTGAAGATTTGATACAAATGGCCTGTGAAAGGTTTGATTTATAGATTTTTGATGTGGACAAAGATAAGATTTGATAAGATTGATAAGGATTTGATTTTTGACAAAAGAGGAAGTACAATGAGATGAGATAAGATTTTCAAAAGATAGAAAGATTTTGATTTATTGTTTTAAAGGAATTAAAACAAGATAAGATATGATGTGAAAAGATAGAAAGATTTTAATTCTCTTTCAAAGGAAACAAATCCTGAAAAAAGATGAGAAGGATAATTGATGAATTATCTAATTAAATAAATTAATTAGATACACATGAGTTTCAATTTTGGAAAGAAAGCGAGAAGATATTTTTAAGATTTTATTAATTAAATAATTATTTGATTTATTTAATTAATGTTGAATTTATGATTTCATTAATTAAATAATATAACTTATTTAATTAACATTAGAAGAATTAATAGAAATGATTTAATTAATTAAATAATATAAATTATTTAATTAACATTAGAGGAATGGATGGAAATGATTTAATTAATTAAATAATATAAATTATTTAATTAACATTTGGATGGAAATGATTTAATTAATTAAATAATATAAATTATTTAATTAACATTAGAGGAATGGATGGAAATGATTTAATTAATTAAATAATATAAATTATTTAATTAACATTAGAGACATGGATGAATTATACATAGGAAGGGAATAAATGAAATTAGTCAAATAAATAAGATTTATTTAACTAATTAGATGATGACATGGGTCCCTAGGGAAAAACATGATACAAGATGTCTAAATGATGCGATGTTGTGACAAGGTATCGTAAGAGGACAATTTTTGATGTCTACAACATCAATCCTTTTTCAAAGAACATTAGGATGTAAATCAACAAGGGAATTAGATTGATTTCCAAACTTGAAGGTGAGCCAATCAACCTCAAATATGATCCTTTAATTCCTTAAAAAATTGTTAGAAATTGACTTTCTTTTATTGATTGAATGAAATTATGTGGCCTAATATGAAAATACAACTTTTTTGTAATAGAGAAACTGCAAAACTAAATTTCAACAAAAGATATCGAAAAGCAAAGTTTTGTGCACCTATCATATAAATTTGGAGTTGAATGTGCAGGACTAAGTTGCCCAGGGTACTTATGTCTGAGTAACTAAATTTGCAATTTGTCTTCACAATACTCAAGTGTCTGATCAAAGGCTTTTTTCCTTTTGGATCCCATTGTCAGATCTTCGTCAAGTTCTTAGATAATTGAGTTTCTTTATCTTTCCAAGTTGTAGGGTTTCAGTGCAACAATGATAAAAAGGTCTTCAATCTTCCTCAAATATTCTTTAGATCTATAACCTGCAAATTCAAAGAGAGAGGAAGGGTTGTGCCATAGAGGAGCTTGCCTCGATCAAACCCTGTGTTGGTGTTTCCACCTTCACAATAGAAAATTTGATAAAAGAGAGCTTATCCTTTTAAAGGATAGAGGCTAAATGATAAATGAATGATGAATCAACAATTGGATGCAACTGCCACACAAATCTAATTCCTTGAAGGAATGACGTCATGCACATTTCCTCAAGGTTTGATTGGAAATTGGCTTAGATTGCTTTGAAGACCTACAAGGGTTAGTCCTCACAAATGAAATGTATGCATAAACATGAAAAAACTCACATAAAACTTGACATGATTCTTTGAAAAGGAAATGTTGCAATGATCTTTCTCTTGAATGCTCTTGACTTGATAATAATTTTTTGATAATGCTCTTGCTTCCAATTCTTGCTAGATATTTCACTTGTCTCCACTTAGTCTTCAAATGATGCAATGACTAGGTATTTATACACAATAATTCTAATTTCCCACAAATTAAATTCCAATAGCCAACATTTGACATTTTAAATTCAAATAATAAAGTGCCAAATATGACATATTAAAATTTGGAACCAAAATAGGGGAACAAAGTCGCCCAGGGCACCCTTGTCCTAGTCCTATTTTGTAGGGTGTAAAGTGTCAGGAGAAAAATATTAAATATCGACTTCAATTTTATGCATTTGATTCCTTGATAAATGATTAAATTGGCCACATAATGGTTGATTTAGGAAATTAGGAACACAATTAGGTCCATGAAATAGGAGGGAGAAAAATCTAGTGTGAAATTGTTAAGGGTGACAATTTACGACGTTGCACAACTAATGAGCCTAGTCACATAATTCAACCTAGTCTAGTTATAATCTAGGGTGCTTTGGAAAATTAGATGGATTCTTCCTTCCTATTTAATCATGGGAACATGATTTATTGTGATAGATTTAGTAATTATTTATACATTCACATAATATTAATGAGTGAAGGATAACATTCCTCATGTTGTTCACATAGCTTTCTTCTTCTATAAACCTTTCACATAATGAATACATGATGGATATAAACCTATCTCTATTAGTATTAATTGATAACCTTGTTGCTAAACATAATTTTGTCCTCCAATCTCATACAAAAATTAGATCAATTTAAATGTGTAAATTCTAGAATTGTGTAACATGATGGTCATGTTATTTTTTATAAATATCAAGATATATTTGATTAGGACCCTTGGAAAATTGTGAGATAAGTTACACCATATAAAAATAAGGGGGAGGAAGAGATTTGTTTGTATGTGTGTGAAGATAAGAGAGTCATAATTTTAATATGATCTTGTAAAGTAAGAGAAAGAACTCTATCAATTGATAAAAGACCTATAAAAAACACCATGCAAACTAAACCATGCAAGTGCATTCTCATATAAAGTAAGGGGGAATTATATAATTAAATAATATATTTTCATCATAATAAAATTCATATATATAAGAAAGAAAAAAATTTATGTGTAAGTTAAGAATTCCATTTCTATAAAACATGCCAAAGTTTATAGATTTAGAAGAGTAAGCAAGAAAAGGAGAGTTTACATGGTCATTTTTGAATAAGGGATTATGGTAAACCATGACGAAAGAAGAGAGATAAGCTAGAGGAATGATTGTGGAGTTCAAAGGATAGACCAATTGAAGTTAACGAGTGGGAGATATAAGGAAGAAATTATATGAAACCCTAGCAAAAGAAAATAGGAGGATAAGGCATGGTATGTGATAAAATGTAGAGGGATGAAATGAGAAAGTAAAGAGGGAAGGGAAACATGAGATTTTGAGTTAGACGTAAAAGAGAGGAAATGAAAGTTATAAAGAGGTTGTATGGTTTGGTTTGTTGAAGACTAACACTCTAAGAATAACACTAACACTACATTCAACAAGGAAAAGGAGGAGAAAATGAGTGTTTTGGAGGTTATTAAAAGGGTAGAAGATTTTGTTTGAGTGTTTGATATGTTGGGTTCACCAACTTATGTAGTTTAAAAATAGTAGTCTTTATTAATCTAGTTTTGTTTTTCTACATTTGATTACATCATTACTTCCTTTTATCCAAAATATAATTTAATCCATGAAAATATTTCATTTTTTATTTTAATGCAATAGAAATTACAATAGTTGATATTGCACATTTTTCAATTAAGTAAAATAATAAAAAATAGAAGGGGAAGGAGTGTGTCTCAATGTCTAAATTATGTGTAGAAGACTAAAAAACAATTGAAAGAAAAGGTTTAGGATTTTTGAATTAGGTTTTGAGATCTCTATTTTTGTGATTGTTTGCACAAGAATAAAACCTGTGTAGTCATATCTCATTCTTGCAATTTGGTGTCCTCTATTGCACGCTAGTGTCCTTGGTCAAGCCATAATGTCTACTTGTAATTCCTGAAGCTAATTCTTGACCCACAATTAAAGGAGAAGGGTGTGCCTGATTTCTATTTATAGTATATGTCTTAGTTAGATCCCATGGTCCTAATCTAGTAGTTTGTAGATGAAGTATTTGGGAGTGTGAATCTAGATGCTTTGTGGCAAGAGTGTTGTGTGTAACGATGGGGGTCTCTTGTGAAGATGTAATGGAGATTTACTAGTTTTAGATGTTCGTAAGGTTTAACTAGTGTGTGTGTAATTTGATGTGTTAGTGCTCCTTCCACTAATGACTAGTAATTGTTGATTTGCCTTTTAAAAATTTTCTTTTATAAATTTTTGTCATTTTTAGCCACTAGAAGTGAGTTAGGGTTATGGGTGTATAATTTGAATGTAGGGGACATTATCACATACCAAATTTTCTTGGAGGATAAGAGCTCAATGCACTAGTATCTAAGATAAGTATAGTCAAAATCAAGCCACACAATAGTGCAAAAGTGAAGTGAGTTTAGTTTTGGTTGTATACCATGGGATGAAAGGTGAATTAGGGGCTCAAAATAGTAAAAATAGTTGCAATTAATGTTAATAAAGGAGGATGTTGAATTGAGTGGAGAATGAGAGGTAAAGTGCAAAGTATACACTTTTCGTCACTATATATAATGCAAACTATCACATAGACAAAACAAGTTCTTAATCTTGTGGAGGAAACTTTCAACCCCCCATATCAACTCCAAATTTGTAGCTATATATATGAAACTCCTATTGCACAATATAATTTTATGAGACTCTCCTTAAAGTAAAAAGTAGGAGGCCAAGCCCTTTTCATGTGACTACATAGATAAATTTCTTAACTTCATAAATTTAAGGAATTTGCTTAAACTAGTGGTTCCATAATTTTTTGTTTTGCTACTTTATTTTAAGTAATTGCAATTATGATCTTTTTGTAATTACTAATTTGTTAGTGTAAAATATAATAAAAGTAAAAAGGGAGGGAGACAAAATATGCACCTATGTGACAAATTCACGGTTCACTGAACTATAACTTTAGTTCTTGCTTCGTCTACAATTTAACTTTCATATTCTAAACTACAATTGTTAGGAGAATATTCTAAAGTATTCATTTGCTAATTAAAAAATTACATCAAGAGCCTTAAGAAACTAAGCAACGAGCATCAATATAAGATCACTTAGTTAGCTAATTTTTTAATAGATGCTATTCAACCATGTAATTAACTAATTTTTTTAATAGACACTATTTAAAAGATGTTTTAAATAAAAAATAATAATGAATAACTTCCTATCAAACTTTATAATAATGAAAAGGAAAATAGTACAATATTAGCCAAAAAAGGATGGTAGATGCCACACCCACAAAATCTAACATCACAAAAAATCAAAATAAACATCATCTAAAAATTTATTTATAAAAAATAATTTTATTTTCTATTCCACAAAAATCAAGACTTAATTCCCAATAAACTCCTTTTTTTTAATAGATTATTCAACTTTACCTAAAATCCAAAAGCCACATACATTAAAAAATTATCTGAAAAGTTGGATTCCTTGTATGATTAAAGTTATATATTGTTAGGTCACTTTGGTCCGTATTTTATGATTATTCCTGATTTGCCAATTACTTTAGTCTTTGCGGGGCCCACCACATTTCCTTAGCTTCGAAGCCACGGCAACCAAGATTCCGACTTAAAGGAAATACTCTTTCTTTTCTTTTATCAACTCTAATAGATAATCATGTTACGTACGGATTTTAATCGCTGTTTTTTCCATGAATTTGTGGTCTATATATTATTTTGTATAAAAATATATTAAATATTATAAAAATTAAATAGACATGATACTTTGATGTTTATGTCAAACAATCAATACAATTTAATGCATATGACAAAGGAGACATTTCAATCAAATTTTAAAAAGATTGGGGTGAAGGTAATAAAATGATGTCATGATATTTAAAAATTTCTCAATATCATTTTATATAAGTATTACATTGTTTTTATATTGATTTATTTTGAAATTGATTTAATAGAAATTTTAAAAACAATTTTGTCAATTTAATATAAATAAAATTATTGTATTATTTATAGTATAATATATGTTTTATCTTAAAAAAAGTTTTTAAAATAATTATGATTAGTGTAGAGATAAAAAATACTTTATAATAAATTTAATACTAATTAAATATGATGAAAAATAACAATCAAATGAATCTAGATAAAGATGAATTTAGACATTTAGTTTATTGATTGATTTTTCAATAGAGAAAATGATAAAGATGGAATAAGAGGTCTGGTATCTTTATATTTAGATAAAGTTAAAAAAAAAAATTATTAAAAAGAGAGAAAGAAAAAGTTTCAACAATATAGATGTGGTAAATCACACATGTGGAGAAGATAATTATTACCTTTTAAAACAATCACCTAAAACAAAAGGTCTATTAGTAAGAAAAATATAGCTTACATAAAAGCAAACATGCATGAATAAAGTGACCCATGCATGCATGCAAAACTATGTATGCACAACAAAAGAGCTACACACGAGTGAAAATGCAATATGTGCATGCATGAAAGGCAATACATGCATTAGAAAAGTGTACATCGATGTAAATCCTATGCATGCATGCAAAACATACATTCATGAGAAAGATGGAATTTTCCAATAACACTTATTAACTCTATTAAATATGTTAGCTTTAGACAAATGAGAATGTTATTTAGTAAAGTAGAGAAACTTCCATCTTTAGAAAAATATTGCCAACATGTGTATAAAAGTGGAAGTGATCCTAGAGGCTCACATTTTCCAAGCAATATGCTCCCTCCTCACATGTTCAAAACAAATGCATTCAAATTGATCAATAAGCATATTGACTTCCTCCATCAAGCTCTAGATTAGTTAGTGGTTGTTTTTTCTATGTTGCCAACTATTGATGACAAGATTAGAGTCGCCATCAATACTTTAATTTATGAGCTCCAACTTAAATTTCTAGCCTAAGACACAAAGTAAGATCTTCAAGAACTTTGTTGTATAATTTGAGTTGAGCCTTGTAAAGTGAGTTTACATGGCAGCCACATTACTATCAAGATTCCTAATCAAATCCCCCACACTAAACATCCAAATTCTTCTTTGATGCTTCATCAAAGTTTAATTTGACCTAGTAAATTGGTGGACACAAATGTTCCATCTCATTCTTATTTAAGGATTTAGGAAGATAAATTTCATTTTTTTATATTTTACTAATTTTCCAAACTAGAAACCTTAGTAGGATTAGTCTCTTTGTATTTTGAAATATTTAACATGTAGTAATACTACATGAGTGACTCTCACAGATCTCCTTCCAAATTTAGTCTTGAATTCTCTATAGCATTGAAATTTTGATTATTCCTCTTCATTCACACATTTCAAGCAATGAACCTTGAAGCTACATATAATAACTCTTCAAGAATATTAAGAACCACCAATAATTCCAAGCTTCCAAACTATAACTAAAATAACTCAAAACACTTAATAAGATTGAAGCTATCCAAGAACCTATTCCAAATATCTTTCACAAAATCAAAATGCAAAAGAAGATGAGAACCATCTTCCTTTTGGGTTAAGAAAAGAGTGCACCTATTGGGACCCATAAAAATCTCTCCTTTGGATTTGATCTCAAGTGAGAATTCTAGAGTGATAGGTTAACCAAATGATTTTATTTTTTTTGGGCCAAGCATTAGATATTAAAATTGTATAACCCAATCCTTTATATTCTTTTATGCATTGGTTAGCAACCAAGGTTTCTGACTTAGAGGATTTGAGAGTACCCATCTTGATTATTTTATCTTTCTATCTAGCGAGACTAATGGAAAAGTCATCTAAAGATGACATTATGAATTGAGCTTCTAGGACATCCTTCTTGACATAAATGATAGAAATAAAGGAAAAATAGTTGGCATCAAGTTTAGAGAGAATTATAAGGATCAACTAGGTGCCTCATTTTTCAATTCCATAATTTTTAACTACTTTCTCAATGATTTCAACTTGGTGATGAATTCCTGAATGGTGTTAAAACTATTAGGACTCAAAACAATTAGTTCATTCTCCAATTGATGACCTTTCATGGCATCCTAAACTTGAGACGGACTTTCCAACTTAGTCCAAATGTACTTGGAAGAATCTAATGACTCAAAGTGAAATAGGTGGTGTGAAGATATATATAAACATAATAATCCATAGACCTCACCATATTTATTAAACCATTTGATTTTCTCTACATTGACAATAGGCTTTATCTCTATAGCCCATAGTTGTTCTAAATAATCCTTTACTTCTTAACAATATTAATATTTTAGACTTTCATTCATAATAATTATATAGTGTAAATAGAGAGATAGGTAATTTCTCCATTTTGCAAAAAAATATGAGTTTATAAGAAAATCAAGACAGCACTTGACAACTGTTGATGCCAAAAACTGGCAAGGTAACAACCTTTATGGGAAACTCAGTTAATGGGGGGACCAATTGTGCTAAACTGAGTGACCTCCAGGGTTTTAAAGAAGTTGGCTTCTTCTATAATTGGGGTTTTGGAATGGGAAAAGGAAGCAGATATAAAATATAAAGGTCTAACTAAGGCGATGCACCAAGATTTAGATTTAAGGCACGATAAACCTATCTTTTAGATGCGATTTAAGGGCCCATTCAACAATCTGCTGTCCCAGAATAACAGAAACTAAATATGAAAATATGAATGATTTATTCAATGACAAAATAATTCTCATACACATTCACGGAAAAGAGGAGTCAAAGACATGATCTAAACCAGCAAACTTGTATTAAAATCATAGAAGTCCTGCAAATAAACAACTCATGACAATAATGGCACAATATAATGTTTTATCAAATAGCTTAAGAAAACAGAAAGGCCAAATAATGGCATAGTCTGAGAATCTTGCATAATAATCTAAAGCAATACAAAAAGGTCTGGTGTCTTTTCCCTAACTTTTTTGTATCTTTCAAACTCATTTTCAGAAGGAAGAATCAGTATATATAGCTAAAAATCCCACCGCCTAGAGGTACAACAATAGAAAAGATCCTGTATCTCAAGCAATGATGCCTGCAACAATAATTCCCCTTGGTTGTTGCAACAAAAAAGCTTCAACCCATAGCACGTAGTCACTCCCCAGCTAGATGCATCCCCTACGAATGATGGCAGTGGTCCCAGAAAAACCCCGTGCAGACAAGTGTTGTTTCCCTATGGAGGCAGTTAGAACACGTGGCAGTATGTCACAGCTTGTTATTCACTCCATCCTTCCCTTCGATAGAATCCCCGCAGAGGAGACGCGTGGTGGTAGGTCACAGCCCGTGGTTCATTTCTCCCTTTCTATGATGAAAGCTTGTGCTAGGAAGACACGTGATGACATTCATTACTATTGATGTCGAATGTGGGGTTTGCCAAAAAGTGTGTGCAGATGAAAGCTACATGGCACGCGGATGGGGCTTGACTAAAAAGTGAAGGGAAGCAGCCTTGAAGTACCCGCAGTGACAACACGTGGAAGCATGGTAGGATTTGGTAGAAGAGCGAAGGAAGCAATTGCTGCAAGGAGTGCTTGGAGGACACATGGTGGCAGCTGACAAAGTTTATCAAAAAGAGGCCCGATTGAGAAGTGAAGGGCAGTATTTCAAATATATGAGGTGTGGGTCGATATTTATCAAAAATAAAACCACCCGAAGGGAGCTCAAGGAATTTTATATTCATAGCTTTTGGCGACTACCAGGGTCATTTTTCCTATGGAATGAGGAACCCAAAATTTTATCTGGCTTGTAGACCAGAGTCCCATCCATTGGGCGATGGAATCAAAGCTTAAAAAGAGTAGCTTGCAGAGACAACTAGTCAACCTCAGATGGTGTTGATATGTCGCGCAGATTCTCTTTTGCTCTACTCAGGTCGATCATTTCTTTATAAGGTAGTGTCATATAAACTGGCCTCGAACTCAAGTTGGAAGAGTAGCCACACAATTTGATGAGTGAAACCTTCAATATCTGTTGCAGTAGGGGGTTGGATGAAGCTCTAGAAAGTGGATGTGTCCTACTGCTCCTCTGTAATTTTTGCCACAATTTGCTCTGTCGTGGCCACCGACTCATCTGTGAGAAACGGGGAGGGCAGACCCATCTCAGTTAGCCAGGATAATTTCTCCCGCATGCTATCCATAGTCTGGCTCAAAGTGGTTATGCATGTGCTAGCATGGAGGATGGCTTTGTGGTAGTGGATGAACTTGTTTGTTGTTTTAGCAGTGACTTTTCTATCCCCAATCCCTACTTTTTCTAAGTCTTCATTCGATACCATGTATAACTTATTTAGCAAAAAAATTTCCTCAGGAACCCTCTCTGCGATAATCTGCAGGAACTACTCAATTGCTCCACAAACCTTCCTACCCAAGCTTGTTTCCTCTGCCATAAATTGGAGTGTCGGCTGAAGTTGTAGGCAGAAGGCCTTGACCTTATCCCAATATGAAACATATAACTATTGGGCCACTAGAATGAGGTCTGGTTGGGTAGCAAGGGGTTAGGGAGCATTCTTCAGAAGGTAAATCTTCGTGTCTTTCGATCTGACATCCTATGTCAGTTCTGCAACCCTTTTGTCTACGACTACAAGTTGTCACTGGATGTTTCTCAATTCCTTGGACCAGTTTTCCTTGGCCCAAATCTTGTTCCTTAACTTTGTCTCAAGGGAAAGCTTCATCTCTTGGAGCTCCTTATCCAATTGGACCCTTCGGTTCCCAAAGTCCACATCCCTCTTGTTTACTCCACTAATAATATCTCAATACACTACAGAAGTAGACTAGATACACAATATCATTAAGCATGTAAAAGCATTCATAGAACAAATGCATAGGAAGTGTTCCAATCTTTATTCATGTATTTGCAGTATTACACCATCATATCAACATTACTCCCGACTACAAACCACACAGCAAAATAAATAGTTAACCGACGTCAGTTGAGAACACCAACCGTTGGCAACTATCAAGTACCAACTAATCCTGAGGACTAATCCCGAGTGCTAACTAATCCCGAGGACTAAATCCTTAACAAAAAATTATTTATTTATTCCATTTGCTAATTAACTATCTAGCAGATTACATCATCCCCCCCTTAGAAAAAGTCGTCTTCCCAGATGACAAATACAATACTAGGAGATCAATACATAAAATTTCAGTGGGAGGAGGGTTGAGAGGACGTCCCTGGTGGTTGAGGGGCTGATGAAGTGGTAGTCAGAGTGGTCAGTTGTCGTAGTCGGTACACCTCCTCTGTACACTGCTAAAGGTGACGAGAGGCCTTCAATTCTTTCTCTCGAGTGGTCTTGACAAAGTGCACTGCCTCCTTCAAATTTCTATTGACCTTCTCTAGTTCCTTGTCTTTTTCTGCCAATTGTCGGCCCATCTCCTCCTCAAGCGCTTTCATCCTCCTCTCCATATCCTAAATGCTTATATCTCGGGTAATCACTTCCAACTTCTCTTTCTCCAACAAGTGAGTGAGCTCTTGTAGTTTTTTTTCAAAGGATTATGCCTTGGCCTGGATTTTACGAGAAAGGGTGATGGCTTGATCTGCTTTCCTCGTCATTTTGTTTAGATGGATCTCATACTCTCGGTAGGCTAGAAATAATTTCCTGTATGTTGTCTCCATCTCAAATAATTGTGCCACCAGCTTGTTGTCTTTCCCATGCAAAATTGGCCTCTTTGAAAACCAAGAAGCCATCATTTCTAGTGTCTTCTTCGCCAACCAATCACCAATAAATATCCTGTCAAACTCTCTACCGCTCCCTGAGTTCATAAACTGAATGATTTGTCTTGCCTCCTGCTTAGCTATGGGCGAGTAGTTCCAGTGTAGTGTCTTTTCCATGTCAAACACTTCTTTGATGACCAATGCAATAGGCTCAAGGCTGTGGATGTACCTCTCGATTGTACCTATTGGGTCCTCTCGATCTGGCTTGGGGATTATCACAACAATCCCCTCTGATGCATCATTATCACTGGATCCACTGGATTCTCTGACATTACCCATGTTTGTAGGTACAACCATCTATGGTGTGGCATGAGGCTCCTCATCTGACACAATATGGATCACCTATGCCATCTCTCCCCCCTCCACTGTTGGTTGCTCTACCACTGGCTATGTATTCTCTGCTGCCACCATCAGCTGAGTGCTCCTGGCTGGTGCAACATCTCTCCCCACCTACATCTCCATCAGACATGGTGAGTGTATGGGGGAGATGTCCTCCTCTCGAATAGGTGTTCCCATTTTCCTCAGCCATCCATCTACACCCTATGTTTGGAGTGTCCCTCCTGGTGATGTTAGTGCGTCTGTCTCACCCATTATGTCATCCAGTGTTGTGTTCTCTGCCACCCCTCGTGGCATCATCTCTCCTGCTGGTGCAACTGCTTCAACTGCGCCACCTTCCCCAACCTCCTCATCTACCTCTTGTTCGGCCGGGGCTATCACTCGAGGATTAACATCAACTAAATATACTCTGACTAGTGAAGTACTATCGGCAGATGAAGACATGGCTAACTATTCATACTCTTCACTATCAGCCTGTTTCCTCTTCCTCTTCACTGTCTTCAGTTCTTTTGTTGTGCTCCCATCATCCAAAGTCGTCCATCTGAAAACTGTAGGCCAAGAACTTTCATAATCCCTTGTTGGCTGAAATTTTCCTAGTTTTCCCTCTGGCACTTGATTGTAGACGACATCCACAAATAGGGCTATAAGTTGTTGGGTCATATAGAATGCCTTGTGTTTTCATTCTAGGAACTCTCTAATCCTTTCTAATAGGTATAGTGCCCAATTGTAAACCTTTCCCCCACTCATCCCGAACATGTACTCAACCATCCAGGTTGTGATATTTGAGGCTCGACTAGCGCCTGTCAACTTGCATTTGATAAGATCCATAATGCACTTCCAATCACCATTCCCCAACATATTTTTCCATAATCCTCGAGCCCCTGCACTCCAAATCATTTCCTTTTCTTTGGCAGTGATATCAAACCTGCAAATTCTTTTGATAATCATCTCTTTTTGTTGCACAGTCATTTTTGTAGTCGGCTTGGCGATCACCTGCCCAGATGCAGGTATGCCAAAAACTCTTTGGAAGTCTAAGGGATAAAAAGCCATCGTAACTGGAAACCCTTCATATTCAATTATACTCTTGTGGCTGTGCTGATTATAATTTGCAACAATATCTCTTAAATATTATTTTAAATCCCTAGCATTTAAAAAAGGACATTGTGCTACCTTATCTACCATTGTTGTTGCCAGTGCTTGCTTGATGGGATAGTCAGGCGCTGTCTCCTGCAACCATGTCTTGCACTCTGTGCCTGTGAGACTCTCCCACGTCAGTGAATTTGCAGTCACGTTATCAACTTTTCCCTTATCTGACTTGCCTCTAGCCACCTTAGGTCTAAGTATTATTTTCTTTGTTTTTGTACTCATGTTGGCATCCATCTTTATGCACTTGTAAGGATGAAACTGTCGGCTAATAATGTTCCTGAGTAGTTTAAAACCCTTAACGACTTCTGGTACGATAGTTTTGTTTTTTGTTGAAGGCTTCAGCTGGTGAATCGTATAAACTTCTTCCTCCAGTTGTGAAATGGTACAAATTCCTCAATGTGTCATATAGAATTCTCCTCAGCACGGGGTACGACCTCCTTCTTAATTTGTACGGCTTCTTGTCTATCAAAGCGTATGGCCTCTTTAACTGAGCGTATGACCCTCTCTTCAACTCGTACGGGCTCCTCTCTGTAAAGGCATACAACCTCTTCTTCAAATCGTACAGCCTACTTTTCAACTCATACAGCCTTTTCTCTAAATCGTACGAACTCCTCCTTAGCAAAGTGTACGACCTTTTTGCATCATATGGATTCACCTTGTTTTGTGCGTACGAACTTCTCTTCAGGGCGTACGACTTCTCTGCAATGTACAACTTTTTCCAGACAAGCTAATCGTACAGACTTCCTTAGGCATACGGACTTCCTCCTATCCCTCCACCGTATGACTTCTCTATGTGCCTAGCGTACAAAATTATTTCTCAAGCATATGGTCTTCAATCGGACGGTCGTGCCTTTTGTAATTGCTTTCTCTCACCTATCTTCATTTACTCTTCGATTTTTTCCTTTTAATCTTCTCAATGCACTCTGACTGGTAGACAATGTTGTAGTCATTGATTTATATTGAGCCTTCTTTCTAGATTGAAGTTGTACACCCTTTGCCAAGTTTAATATTTTAATACTCTTCACTTTAAATTTCCTTCTTTTGATTATTTTTAGTTTTTTCATTTTTTCATCCTTCCTTTTGGTTCTTTCTCTCTCCTCTCTCTTCTTTTCCTTTTTATTTTTCCCATCATTTTTTGTATCTTTTTTTTCTTTTTTTCTTGTTTCTTGATTTTTCACATCTCTCTCCATTTTTATTTTTTTCCACTTTCAGCCATTTTCTCTCTCATCTTTTTCAGGTTTTCTTTTTGTTCCCCCTACTTCTCCATCCTCT
The DNA here is from genome assembly GCA_007258455.2 of Sequoia sempervirens. Lineage (NCBI taxonomy): Eukaryota > Viridiplantae > Streptophyta > Pinopsida > Cupressales > Cupressaceae > Sequoia > Sequoia sempervirens. Next base: position 1,202,083,860 of record VDFB02271358.1, on the reverse strand, counting down.
TTAACCTTCAATTCAGACGCATAGTTCCATTTGCACGTATGTGGTGGCCGCTTATAACATTCTTCTTCACAACAAGAACCTATATACTGTATATCAAACCATTTATCAAGCAATGGAGGAGGGCCAATACCTGTAAAATTGTCGTCGACATAGCGTCCACTATAACACTAGTACCATATAACTTCCTCACCTTTTACAGTTGGTGGCCCGGTTGGGTTTGGTATTATTTTCCAAAGTTCGTCTTTCATCGCCATCTTTCTTATTCTCGGTACTTTCCTTCTCTCCCTTCTCATTTTCTTAAGTACTTCTTCATTGTATCCATCCACACTTGAAATGAACATGTCTTTTGTCATTATTACTATCTTTAAACAGGGAGCTTTCCATTCAAAGTAGGCGTCCCATTGCTCGTCGTTCCATTCATTTGCTTCATCATCAACATCCCTGAGTTGACACATACTTCGTTCATGGGTGATTTGTTCCTCCTCTTTATGCGCCTCTTTTTCTAACTCTTTCTCCAAGTAGCCTCGCCTAAGACATTCATACGGGGCTATGTAATACCAATGTCCACCCATTCTCTGCCATAGTGTTGGTGTCCCAAATACCGCATTGGTCAAGTGCTTATGCATCTGGGGTACATCAATACCTTCTACCCTTTTCTGTGCCAGCCTCTCTTCAATGATCTAATCTACACCTGACTCCATCCAAACTCCTTTGGTTGTGTAGCCAGGGCCTCCCAAACCCCAGTCATATTCTTGCGAATCCTCTTTTTGCACAGCCCAATCTTCTTTGGTAGCATAGCCTAGCATATTGATGGCAATGGTGTTCTCCTTTCTTTCCTGATACTACTTCAACTTAGAGTCATTGATCACTTCTAGTAGGGGTGACCCATCCAAATTCTCAAGTTTTATAGAGCCATTGTTATAGACTTCTTGAACTCGGAATGGTCCTAACCAACGAACTTTGAACTTCCCTAGCTTAATTTTGTTGTGGCCGTTATATTTCAAAACTAGCTGTCCTAGCCATAAATTCATTTGTTAGAGATGCTTATCGTGCCAATATTTCCTTCGCCACTGCATGGTCTCTATTTCCCATTGTGCCATTATCCTTCACTCATCCAATTTATTAAGCTAGTATAGTCATTCTTTTAAACTTTCAGTATCACCCAGCCGGTTCTCCACGACTATCCTTAAGTTGGGTACCATGTACTCCATCGACATCACTGCTTCCTGACCGTACATTAAGTGAAAGGCCATGTGGCTTGTCGTTACCTTGTACGTTGTACGGTATGCCCATAGGACGACTGGTAATCTCTCTTCCCAATCAGCTTCTTCCATGCCACATGACTTGTGAATAACTGATACCAGTACTTTATTTGTAGACTCTTCCTGGCCGTTAGCTCGTGGGTAGTACAGACTTGATAGGTTGTGAAAGATCCAGAACTCCGTCGTCATCAGCCTAATGACATGATTGACAAAATTCCTACCATGATCACTCGTGATCTGAATGGGGATGTCGTACTGTGTCACTATTTTCTCATAGATAAATCTTTCCGTACTTTGTCCTATGTTGTCTAGAAATGCTCTAGCTTCAGCCCACTTCGTCAGATATTTAGTAGCAACCAAAATGTATTAGCATTGATGCAACTGACTTACCTTCAGTGGCCCAATGAAATCCATTCCCCATCGTTTGAACAACTCTTGTGGTTGAGAGGGATGTAGTGGCATGAAGTCCCGCTACAATGGTTTCTTGACCCTTTGGCAGGTGTCACAGCTTAACACCCACTCCCTGGCATCGGTGTGCATCGTCAGCCACCACAGGCCTGCCAATTTTATTTTTCTTGCTATAGCGTCTGGTCCCATATGACCGCCAGCCAGACCCTCATGTGCCTCCTTTAGTACGCTTGGTATTTCTTCTTCTATGACACATCTCTAGAGGATCTGATCAAGCCCCATCTTGTAAAGCAAGCCATTGATCCATTCCACTGGTGGCATTTCTTTCAAAAACATGGATGTGGACAATTATTCCCCAATCTTTTCATACCATGAGGGTAACACGCCAATCTGAAATAAGTGTGCATCCGAAAAATCTTCATTCACTCCTCCCTCGGCAGGTTCGCCCGACCGGATTCTGGACAACTAGTCAACAATCACGTGGCTCTTACCCAGTCGTATGATGATAGTAAGTGTAAACTCTTGGAGCAATAACAACCATCTGCTTACCCGTCCTTGAATGATCAGCTTGTTCACCAAATACATCAAGGCTTGGTGATCCACATAAAAGGTGAACGACGTAACTCGCAGATAATGCCAAAATTTCTGTACAGAGTAGACCATTCCCAGTGCTTCACGTTTGGTAGTGCTATAATTTCTCTCCACCTTGGAAAGTAGTCGACTTGCGAAGAAGATTGGGTGATCCAACCCATGTGCTCCCTCCTGGGCTAGTGTTGCTCCAATGGAAAAATTAGAGGCATCCACATGTACATGAAATTCTTTATTCCAATTCAGGTATGCCAGTATAGGTGAACTAATCAACCGGTCCTTCAGTTCGTTGAATGCCCTCTCCTATTCTTCGGCCCATATGAAGGGTTGTCCCTTCCTCGTCAGTAGGTCGAGAGGATATGACACTTGCATAATTTTTTTGATAAATCTCTGATAATATCCCACATGCCTGAGGAAGGACTTCACACCAGTGACGTTCTCTAGAGCCTCCGTCTATATGATCACCCTCACCTTATCAGGATCAGTTCTCAATCTAGCCTTACACACAATGTGGCCTAGCAGCTTTCCTTGTGGCACCATAAATTTTCATTTCCTGGGGTTCAATGCAAGACGGGTTGCTCGACATCTCTCCATGCACTCGCCTAAATCCTTCAAATGACTTTCTTTATCACTGTAAATTGACCAGTCATCGAGGAAAGCTTTAAAATTACCTACAAACATTCTATCAAAAATGTGGAGTATTATCCTCTAGAACGTGGTTGGTGCGTTGCACAACCCGAACGACATTTGGTTGTATGCGTACATCCCATCCTCAACCATGAATGTAGTCTTCAACTTATCTTCCTCCCCAATACTGATTTGGTTGTACCCCGAAAAGCCATCCAGGAACGAGTACATTTCATGTCTGGAAACTTCTTCGAGGATTGTGTTGGTGAAGGGAATAGGAAATGGGTCTTTGATGGTCACCACATTCAAACTCCAAAAGTCAACACATATTCTAATCTGCTCTGTTTCTTTCTTTAAGGATATGACAATCGGTGACACCCACTCGCTGACTTACACTTTGAAAATGATGCCCACTTCCAGCATCTTCTCAATCTCCTCTTGCACTTTAGCGGCATAATTTTTATTCATTTTGTATTGTCTCTTCTGTATGGGCTAGGCTCCTGGTATGAGAGGTATCCTGTGTATGCATAGCTCTGGTGGTACGCCTTTTAGATCTTTATACGTCTAGGAAAAGGCATCTTTATACTCCATGAATATTTTGAATGTTTCCGCCTTCAGTACGGGGTCCCAGTCATCACCCACAAGAATCTCCTTAGGTTTCTTTGGCTCCCCAAGGTTTACATTCTTCAGCATTGGCTCCTCATACTTGATGAATTTATCCCGTTCAAACTTGTGTGTTGGTGTCTCGTCCAATTCTTCTGTACCTTCCTTATACTCACTGTACTCTAGAGGAAATGTTTCACTGGTTGAGCCTTTGTCTTCTTCTGCTTCCCCCTCTCTAACTTGTAGAATGTTGCAATTAGGGTGGAAGACTTCATAATCTTCCATCTGCCAGTGAAATAACCCATTCAGCGAACTGGTCTCATCCTCTGAGCAACTCCCAATCTCTAGTACACCTTCCTCATTTGGCTCCATTAGCTTTCTTTCTTCATCAACATCTGATTCTCCTCCCGATTCGGATCCCAAAGACGCCAGATCTTCATTGACCACCTGGTTCTTTAGATCAATAGTATACTTCCTCCCCTAACTCTCGATAGAGAGCATATTCTTCTTCCAGTTGCGGTTTTCCCTGGCAGCAATCAACCATCCACATCCCAACAGTGCATCGTACGCCTTCTTCTCAAGTGGAATGACAACAAAATTTAACAAAAAATGTTGTGTACCGATTAGTACCTTTTGCGCCATTAGTGTACCGAGGGGTTTGATGCCATGTTGATCTGCTCCAACCAGATGAAATGTCGGAGGCCAAATAGTTAGCTTACCCAAGCACTTCCATGTTTCTTCAAATAAGACGTTCACCCTCGAGCCGCCGTCGATGATGGTGTTAGAAAGTTTCATTCCCAAAATTTCTATTTGTACGATGGTTGGTTTCCTCTCGATACTTACTGCGAGTAGCATTGGATCCGTAGTCTTTGCTACTGGTTCTATCATTTGTTCTGTCAGAACCTTTTGAAGATTATTTTCAATAACATTTGTAAGTGCTACTCTCAGTTGAGGCATTGTTTGCAGAAGGTCAGTTACCTTGATTGGTACGGTTGTGTGAAGCATTTGTCGTACTATGTTCTTCTCTGAATGTGACTGCAACAACGTATTAGCCATTTTGGAAGTTCCTTGTTCATTTCGCATAGCTTCTTCTACTTTTGCCCTAGATTTTCGGAGTCTTTCTTTCTTCGTACGAGGTTCTAGATAATTAGTCTTCTTCGCTTGTGCCCTTTTTATTGCCAGGTTTTCTTCATTGGCCACTTCTAGCATATTGATGCCTTTCTATTTCAAGTAGTCGGTGTCTTCGTGCTCACCAGGACCACATCATTTACATAGTTTCCCCCCAGTGCCCTGACTGCTCTAGCAATCTCTCACAAAGCGACCCCATTCATTACATTTCCTACACTGGATCATGGGTCTACCTTTATTGTTGTATTGGATTTTACTTCTTGGCGTATTGTTTCTCTGATTGTTGCGGTAGCCGCCCGGGGATGCATTGTTATTCTGAGGTTTTGGCGGTGTGGTTGGCCGGGTTAACTGTTCTCCTTGTGTGAAGAACACTTGTGAACTCCGTGTTTTTAAGTTGTATGGGAACTCCCTGACGGAGTGTCCCATAACCTAGCAAATGTCATAGAACAGTTTTTTCGGGTAGTTTGCCTTTGTATGACCTTCCATTTTGCATTCGGTACACCATAATTCATTCACTTCCTTAAACCCTTCCTTGTCAGCCTTTGGCGGGGTTGACTGTTCTCCTTGTGTGAAGAACACTTGCGAACTCCGTGTTTTTAAGTTGTATGGGCACTCCTTGATGGAGTGTCCCATAACCTGGCAGATGTCATAGAACAATTTTTTTGGGCAGTTCGCCTTTGTATGACCTTCCATTTTTCATTCAATGCACCATAATTCATTCACTTCCTTAGGCCCTTCCTTGTTAGCCTTCAGCTTGTACGGTTGTTGATTCATCATCACTTTCCTCCACACTCTCTTCGTCATCTTTCTTCTTTTCCTTCGAGGATGTCTTTTTCTCACTTTCAATGTCCATTGCTCGGTTATAGGCTTCAGTGTACGAGGATGGTGGGACTACTTTCATTTTTATTCAAAGCAAGGGAATCAATCCTTCAATAAACTATCTCTCCTTTAGGCCATTCGCTAGCTGTGCCTCAAGCTTTCCTATCAAATCTTTTAATTTTTGATTGTAGGTCCACAAGCTCTCATACTTTCCTTGTTTAGTATTGTATATCTTTGTGACAATCTCGCTATCATCTCATAGGAGTCTGAACTCCTCCTAGAAAGCTTGCTTCAATGACTGCCATGTAGCTTTTTGTGCTTGATCCAATTTAGAGTACCAATCAATGGCACTATCCCTGAGTGTCGTTGGGAATTCTTTTAGCCATTGGTCTGGATCATCCTGTCCGCTGGCAATCCAAATAGTTTCACATGTCTTATAGTGGTGTACCGGATCTTTTGACCCATTCCCCATGAACTTTGACAACTTCTGCTGCTCCGGAGTAACCATCTTTCCCTGCTGTCCTCCTTGTGTGTTGGACTCAATTAGACTGGTTTCCCCGCTCTGTTCCAGTGTGTCACTTGCACTCTCGGCCACGTATGAGTCACTCCCATGTCATCCGTCAGTTTCTACAACACCATGAGTCTCCTGGGGTTCACTTCAGTACTCTCTGTGCCTCGGGGTACTAGGCTCAGATCTTCCACTCGGTAGTCGTTCATCGTCGTTGGAAAACTCCTGAAAACGTTTGATGCTATTACTTAGTTCATCTTCATTCTCATAAGGATCATACCTTCCTTCATACGGGGTCAAACTTTGGTGAGCTCTTCCAATGGAGGTGTCGATTCTTTTTAGATTCTCGTATGTTCTTTGAATACTTTGATTTATTTCAATTAGGTCGTCGTCCAATTCCTTACTGGCTTGCTTTAGTCTTCTCCGCTAGTTTTCTTGTTCTTGTAGCCTAAGTGATCGCCAAACCTTTTCTTCCTGAGTCCCTTGCCCGTCAGGTACTCGATTCTTGTCTTGGTTCGATCGTACGAGCATTCAAAATTTGTTCAGGCAATCATTGCTGACTATTAGATGTACGTCTCTAGCTAGTGTCCCATTCTTCTTCTCATTTGGTTCTCTCTTCATAGCGCTGCAGTATTTTCTGCCTTCGATGTTCCCGATCCTCTTCTTCTTGAAGGTCCTATAGGATAATGAAATGACGGGCTAGTAGTCTAGGCATATGATTCAGGAGATGATCCACCTCATCATTTACTTCGAGTCGATCCCAAATAACTTCCTCAGGGATCTCCCACCTGCAGGATTCCCTTCGTGCATGATCTCATAAAGATATCTTTCATAGATTGACAAGATCTTCAGTCAATAGGTCTTCCCTTTCATCATTGCTATTCACAGGCTTGTCTTTCAGAAGACCCATCACACTGCCATGACAAGTGATTCCCTAGTCTACTCAGGCAACAATGCCAAATGTTTACTCCACTAATAATATCTCAATACACTACAAAATTATACTAGATACACAATATCATTGAGCATGTAAAAGCATTCACAAAATAGATGTATAGGAAGTGTTCCAATCTTTATTCATGTGTTTGTAGTATTACACCATCATATCAACATTACTCCCAACTACAAACCACACAACAAAATAAATAGTTAACTGGCATCAGTTGAGAACACCAACCATCGGCAACTGTCAAGTATGAACTAATCCCGAGGACTAATCCCGAGTGCTAACTAATCCTGAGGACTAAATCCTTAACAAAACATTATTTATTTATTCCATTTGATAATTAACTATCTAGCATATTACACCTCTATTGCATTTGTTGCTTGAATTGAGCGCGTTGTCGTTCAAACTCCTCACTCTTTTGTTGCATCGCCTACTCTGCTAGAGGCAAATGGTTTTGATATTCTTGATTTCTTCACCGTAGCACGTCAACTAGGGTGGAGTCAACAAATTGGAACTTTGCAAGCTCCTCTTGGAGTTTGTTTTGCTCTACCTATGCTACCTACGCTCTCTCTGATAAGTGTGCAATTTTTACTTCCATTGCTTTTTCCTTCGCCACTAGGACATTGACCCTATCCTTTACAAGTTTCAGCTCCTCTTCCTTCTTTAGCTAGCGACCAGACTTGAGGAAGTCGGTGGTCACCACCCGTTGCATTTCTTCCATGGGCTCAACTTTGTCCTACGGTTGAGCTATGCTCAAATCGAGTCCCATGGTGAACATGTTGTAATCATCGTGTTGCATCTCCCCTTGTGGTTTGATGAAGTTCAGATACATGGTTGTGAAATGGATCGATTTCCGAGCTTCATTGAAAATAATATACACCTTTGACTCTGTCGGATTCTTAGCATCCTTAGCCTTTCACTTCTGGATTCTAAGAGCCCGTGCTTCCTTTGTATTTTTTCCCTACACCATAAATTGGGCTGGCAACTGAACTAGCCTGCCTACAAAAGGTACACTGGGAGGTAGGGCGAAAGGGAACGTGAGGGTAGTGGTCGTGGATGTTTTCTTCTTCGGAAGAGTGACTATTTGCAGGGAGAAAGGAGGGATATACCAATGGGAGGACTAATTGGGTGTTGCAGCAATAGCAGAGTCATGACGGACTCCATTTGCTGGGCGGACTGAGTTGGGCTCCATATAGTAGTAGCAGGAGGGGTGTCAATAGCGATCGCAGATTCAAAGGGTGATGAGATAGCGGATGCGAAATGGGAAGAGGTGAAAGGTGTAAGGGTTCACAAAGGAGTCAAAACAAATGGGTTCACCAGGGAGAACTGGAAGAAACCTCCCACGACCATTGCGACAGAAGTAGAAAAAGAAGGGCTGACACTTGCAGAGATAGGTGACGCAAAGACAACAAGGGACACTAAAGATTGTGAGGTAGAGAAGAGGGAGAAAAAATTACCTATTGTTCGGATGATTGTGGTTCCTTGCTCACCATGGTCTCCTAGCTTATTGTGGGACCCAGACTTGTTATAGGCTCTTGTGAACCCTCTCCCTCAGCTGCATTTGTGTGCTACCTCTTGTTGGGTGGCGAGTCCTCCACCTCTACAGTTTCCAACTGTTGTTGTGTCGTTCTTTTCCTTATTGCGATCTAGGTGAGTGTCTGTGAGGCTCTCAATATGTTTATCCACACATTTGAAGCAACCTGGCTAGGCTACTCTGCCACCTTTCTCTTTTGCTAAGCGGAGGCTGTCGACACTTTTGTTTCCTTCTCCTTTCCCTTCCCCGTATCTGGTCGATCCTCACTGGAGTCATCATCCTCATTAGTGCTTGCGTCAAAATCTATGTGTGCATCATTCCATAATTTATCAAATTTTTCATCCAACTCCATGCTTCCATAAGGGGCCTTAGGTTGTTTGATCTCTTGGCGGTACACCCAAAAATCTCTAATTCTTTCCTCACTCCATCCTTTTCTTGATAACCTACTTCGAAGGCCAACTCCCATTTTGTGCTTCTCATCATACTTCACCACAACGAAGTAGAACTTAAGCCATGGTGGTCTACTATCATCTATAGGAATGTGAATCAAGTCAACCAATAGATCATCTAGATCTTTCAGTGAGTTCCGCCTCTTTTCCTAGTAAGGTCAGGAGCTATGCGCTACCTTTACATATTTATTCGGTAGGTTAATTTCAAGGTTATAATTCTATTTGTCACAAATCCATACTAACCCCAATTGAGCCAACTTCACCTACAATAGCTTATGCATCTTTTTCTTGTTCATGACCACCATTTTAAAACTTAATGGGTAGGTGAAAAACCCCTTCTTCTTGGCCCGACCTTCGTAAAAGGTTTAATCAATAATTGATACCCGCCAGAACATTTCTAGGGCCAACACTTGATTTGTGACACATGTCGGAAGCCATAAAGGCTCCCCAGTGAAGTTGTGCATCCGAATGAACATGAAATCCATTATGAGAAACCAATCACATTTGGGAGTGAAGTTCTGCATATACCCTGTCTGCTCTTTGGTGAGCCAGTCAATGCCGTCCTCCCCTCTTAAATCTTGTAGAATCAGAATCAGGAAATAATCTGAGAATGCATAATATTCATAAGTTGAAGAGACGAGAGGAGTCCATACAGAAATTGGTCTTCTTTTCCCCACTTCATCAAATATAGCCAAATTTATATATCTCCTGAAGAAATCAGGGTTTTGATGCAAAAACATATGGGCAAGAAAAGAAAGGAACCTAAACTGACACTGCATCTAGTATTCCCTTATTTGGCTCAGTATCTCCTCGATAATGAATTCTGCAAAGTCGTACCAAAATAAAGAAGGTTGCTTGCGCAACTAAAACTCCACACCTAGTTGAAACTCTTGAACATGTATGTTAGTGTCCAGGCCGCAAGCAAATTCCATCATTGAGAAGGTATCTTACATGTCTGTGGGGAAAGCATTGTGCGCTGCCAAAATCAACGGTGGCTTTTGCTGATCTAACCAAACCCTCTTAGTTTCTTTTTTATAAAAATCCAGAGAATAGTCTCTACTTCTCCATACTCTTTCCCCTTTCCTGGGATTGAATGATTCCATCTTGTCTACTTTGGAGCTTTTTGTAGGGATACATAACATGTTCCATATAGCTTCCCTGCAGATATTAAATCTCAGTTCCCAACCCTCGATAGTGTTGGTAGTTGGGTTGAGATGCTTAACGGCCTCGTCAACCAACTTTGGACAATAGCGCATGAAAGGGACCATGTACTGTGGAAGTCCACTGAACTAACATGGGAATATGGGCTAGTGATTTGAGGGCGTCTTAGGCTTTTGCATGCTTTGGAAATTAATATCCACAAAGGAATGATTAAGCAAAAGATGCAATGAATGCTTGAAAAGATACGAGTTTTGCTTTGGATTTTGGAAAATGCCTACAAAATGACACCTCAACATTTTTTCGTGTAGGCTACCGTTGATGATTGCCACTAGCCTATGCTAATTAATTAGCCCTTATTAATATTGCACACAACAAATTGTACCTAGTAGATGCAATTGAGTGGGAAATTTGAGCAAGCCCTGGTGCGATTTTCCAAGCTGATACTTGATTACCATCACACTTATAGTATGCAAATTACCACGCATATCCTAGCTATTTCTATAAATAGGCACTTTAGGCAATAGCGAAATCACACTTAGCAATTTGAGCAGAACTAGTTATAGGTAATTGGCTTAGAATTTGGTGTTAGGCAGCTAAGTAAAATTACATAGAGTTAGGCTTAGGCTGTCCGTGTAGAGCTAGTGTCAGATAGTTGCATAGAGTTGCTACCATAAATACCCCAATTAGGCTAGTATGCAAGAAATCCTAGACAACCTTGGCGAAATATCGACTAGGAATCTTAAAAGGATGACCAAGAATAAACATTCTTTGGCCATTGTAGTGATGAAATGGGTTATGGGAAAGGACTGCATTGAATATGAAGACAAGTACAGAGTTAATACTGATGTATGCTCTCACTTTGTTGTGTCCATGCTCGACATTCAAGTTCCCAAGCTGTTGGTTCTTCGTTTAGTGCTTGAGATATTTTTGAAGAAGTACCTAGGCGGCCTCGAAGAGGTGGTGGCAAATGTTGCATTTGGTATAAGCTTGCCAACAACGAGCGACCTCTGAAAGTATATTGAAGAAGACACAGTACTACCATGGGTGTTGTTCCTGAGTAGTTTCTACATCCAATCGCAAGAACATCGTCAAAGGGTAACCTATGCATGCCACTTCTTGTTTTGCCTAAACAACATGGTGCCTTTCTATGACATTGATTGGTACACTGACTTCAGGAACTTGGTATTCCCTCCACCGCTCGCCATTGCTCCTGCAGATGCTACTGCTGGTCCTACTATGGTTGATGCTGATGAAGTAATTCCAGATGCTACCATCGATGCCTCACTCACCTCTGCCCGTGACTAGAAAACTTTTGTGCTTTGAGAAATCCTCTTTTTGCTAATATATTTTTTGTATATATGTCTGGGAAAAGAATTTACCACACATATATGAAGAATATATAGAATATATATGGATATATATTCTAAAGTGTGGCCTCTAAGCCATTTTGACAATGTAATTATCAAAGCATATATATATATATATAATGAAAGTACAACTTATATTAAAAAAATTGTCTCCTTTTTCCTGCAGTTCTACAATGTGGGTTTTCTTTTCTCTTTCTACATATATGTGTTCATTTCAATTTTGCATATGGGTGTTATTTTCCTCTACTTCATGGGTTGCTTTTATTTCTCTACTCTTAATTGCAATAATGGATTCCATTTTTTTTGCTTCTTTGAACCATATAATTTAATTAAAAGACCAATCGACAAACACGAAAAAGGAAAATAATTACTCACATATTTACACTGGCAGGATAATGCAAAGCTTAATTAATCAGTTTTAGGTGGATTCCGTTAACATGAATCCCCAATGCTTCATGCTCCATGTTTTCTAATTTGTATGCATTGTGTTGCTTGCATTGAACTATTTTGAAAGGGCCTTCCCAGAGGCTGTCAAACTTTCCATGTTGGCCTGGCTTCACAACACTTTCATTGAATTTTAGCACTAGGTCCCCACACTTTAGACCTTGGTCCGTGGCTTTCTTGTTGAACCATCTCTTGACCACCTGCTAGCAGTTGGACATGGCTATCAGGGCCTTTCCCCTTTTTTCTTGCATTTCTAGCAACTTGGCTAGCCGAACCTCCATGTTGCCATTTTGTTCTACCTCGAGAGATTTGAGCAATTGCTGCACCAAAATCTCCATAAAGATAGGCAATAGCGCCTCTTTTCCATATACTAGTTCGTACGATGAAGTCTTGAGGACTTACTTGGGAGTTATGCGGTCCACCCAGAGTGCTGCCCAAAGGTTTTTGTGCCATTCTCTTTGGTGTTTCAACCCGATCCTTTTCATGAGTCAAACTAAATTCTTGTTAGTTGACTCAGCCAGGCCGTTACCCTGTAGGTAGTAGTTTGATGATTTTTTTAAGAATATTCCATGCATGAGTGTGAATTGACATACCTTAGAGCCTAGGAAAGCCTTGGTGTTGTCGGAAATGATGGTTTTAGGAGGGCCAAATCTCATCACCAGTTCTTCAAGGAACTAGTCCACTATCTCTACCTCCATCGCATTCTTCAGGGGCATTGCTTTGGTCCACTTGGTAAAGTAGTATGTCACCATTAGGATCCATTTATGTCCAGTGCTAGAGGCAGGATTGATCATCCCAATGAAATCAAGGCCCCATTGTGTGAAAGGCTCATCAACCACTATCAAATTGAGAGGCATCGCAAAATTTTCTCTTCTTCCCGCAAAGAATTGACATTCCTTGCAGGATTTTACCAAGGAGTATGAGTTGTTAAACAACATAGGCTAGAAGTACCCAATGCACATGATTTTGATGGTGGTGGTCTTCGCAGAGAAGTGTCCGCCTGCGGGACTGCTGTGGAAAGTGTCGAGAATCCTCTTCGCTTGCTCTATGGTGTCACACTACAATAGAATTCCATTGATGTTCCTTTTAAAAAGGACTCCTTTGATGAGTGCATATCTGTTGTTTTGCAGTTTGTAAAATCTTCTCTTTTGAGAAGGAAGGCCCAATGGGTATTTTCTGGTATGCATAAATCTCATTATGTCCGCCAGTCAACAGCCTTCAGATTCAAACTCATTGGTTAGAACTAGCTTTGGTTGCTCTTCTTCGGATGCCATTCCTTCATTGTGCGCCAAATATTCACACAATCCTCTTCCTCGAATGGTCTTTGTAGGCTTGACCTCAATTTCGTATTCGAGGATCTTAATAATCGAATTAGCCCTCTTTTCAATGATTTCTCCTTCCATGATGTATTCACGCACACTCGAATGCGTGACATAAACAATCACCTTATTGCAAGATATTAGGTGTCAGAACTTCTTGAGTCCCTTAACAATTGTGAACACTTGCCTCTCGATGAAGTTTTAGTTCATCTCATATTCCTTTAAGGTTCGGGAGTGAAATGCTATCAGATGTTCTCCCTTTCCTTCGTCATCTTTCTGAGCTAAGACAATAGAAATGCTTGATTTTCTACTGAATACATACATTATGAAGTCCTTCGATAGGTCTAGATTAACCAACATAGGAGCGGAAGAAATAGCATCCTTAACCTTCTCAAAGGCTTCTCCAGCTTCTTTAGTCCATTTGAATAATTGATCCTTTTTCAGCATCAGGGTGATTGACTTGATTAATCCTGTAAAATCAAAAATGAATTTGCTCACAAAATTTACCTTCCTTAGGAAATATTGGAATCATTTTTTGTTGACCGGTAGGGGAAGATCTTTAATTGCTTTCACCTACTCGGGATCAATCACAATTCCTTCTTTGGACACTACATGTCCCAATAGCTGGCCTTGCAGTACTTCGAAAACACATTTTTTCGGGTTCAGGGATACCTCGAACTCCTGAATTTTTTTGAAAACCATCTCAAGGTGATCATCCTTATGTTTGGAAAATATAGTCAGATCATCCAAATAGATTGGGATAATCTTGTTAATCAATTCACTGAAAGCGATATCCATCGCCTGCTGGAAAGTGGCTCCCGCATTTGAGAGGCCAAAAGGAATTTTAGCATATGTGAACATTCCCCACTTGGTAGTGAACGTTGTTTTGTGTTAGTCCTCTTCCTTGAACTAGATCTAATTGTAACTGGAGAAGCCGTCTAGTAGAGAAAATATTTCGGACCCTGCCATTGTCTACAAGATTGACTCCATAGAAGGCAATGGGTAGTGGTCTTTTAGGGATGCTTTGTTCAGGTCCCGAAAGTCAACACATAGGAAGATATCTTTGTTCTTAGGTCCCGAAAGTCAACATATAGGAAGATATCTTTGTTCTTCTTTCAGAATGGAACCAGGTTGGATACCCATGTGTTGTGCTTGATCGAGAAGATGAACTAAAATTGAATTATCTTTGTTAGCTCTTGTGCCATCAAGGGTTCAATCTTTAGGTTCACTGGCCTCTGCTTTTGGCAGACTGGTTTTGCACCTTCCATCAACTCTATTGTATGTTGGATGATGTCAAGATCGCATCCTTTGAGGTCATCATATGACCAGGCCACTACTCCTTGATACTTCTCACAAAATTTGATGAGCCTCTCCTTATCATGATGCATAACATCTTTCCCAACTTTGAGCTTTCTTCCATCTTCGATGTGAAGGTTTGCATAGTTGCTTTTGTCCACTACAAACTTCCATTTATCATTTCTTGCATCATCACAATTGAATAGGTTTTTGAGAGTGACAAGTCCCTTCTAAAGCTTTTAGACCTTAGCTGAATGATTTTTCTATCATAGGCCTCAACAATCTTTGGTTGGAGTTGGTTAGCAAAATCTCCTGACTATTGGATGGATGAGGCAATGTGTTCATCACTGTCAAATACCTGCCAACTCTGATCATTATCTGGAATCGCCGGTTGAACTATCACTTGTACAAAATGTTTGTTATGAATTAGGTCAGAGGCAGGGTCAAATTGAGATCCAATTGCAGCCATGTGGTCTACATCAACATTTTGTTTTCGGGGCAATGTATGGATGTTGAAGGCTTCAAAACCTTCGATTAGATCCCAGACTCTATGTCTATAGGATCACATGCAAACATTCTTTGCAGCAAAGACCCCTCAAACTTGGTTTACTACTAGTTCAGAATCTCTGAACACCATTAATTGTTTGATTCCCATTCGCTTTTCCAGGCTTAGGCCTTGCACTAGGCCTTCATATTTAGCTTCATTGTTTGAACAAGCGAACTAGAAGTGGAAGGACCATAGTGTCTTTTCATTGTGTGGGGATATTAAACATATCCTGGCTTCTACGCCCACTTTGCATCTTGCTCCATCAAAGTGCAGTGTCCATAGCTCTGAAGTTTAGTCACTCTTAGGTTCCTTTATGACCTTTGAAAGCACTTGATCTTCATCATAGATGACATAGGTTCCCAACCCAGTAGCATGCTAGTTTTTGAAAGGGTCAACGTCTATATATTTGCTCAAGAGAACTTCTTCTTGATCGATCTGATCCCCGGTCACTCTTTCATCTTCTAGAAACTCGGTGCAATATGTCTCCTCCTTAGTGAAAGAGGTATGAACAACCTCAAAGTTGATCATGGCTTCATTGGCCACATGTTCTGAATGGAGAGCTTCAGACACTATTTTCATTTTAGCTGTGTGCTTGGTCTTGAGGATCAAGTGTGACCAGGCCAGGGAAAGATATCCTCCTATCTTTGAACTGAATTCTTGGGATAGGCAGAGACCGAACATGGGGGGAACATCTATGATCACAGTGTCTTGTGAAACTGTAATGCTTAGGAAGAACAAAGTCAAGGGGAGGTATTTGATCACACCTACGGTTTCAACTTTGTTCCCATTAAGCTACATAACCCCCCCTTTGAAGGTTCATAGCTAAGTCCCAGGGCTTCAACTATCTACTTGGGCATGACTGTAGTGCTAGCACTAGAGTCAATCATGGCATTGTGTAATAATTTCTCTCCTACAATAAGAGTTAGGAAGAAGGGTCTCGATTTTGGCTTATCTCTTACCTCAACAGAGACTTCCTTTGTTCTATTCATGAAAGCTTTGGCGGGAGGTGATGGATCAATGGCCTTTCCCTTGAGAGATTGCTTTGTTAGCTCAATGACTCGATCCTCCCAGAGAGACTTTTGTAGCAATGTCTTCTACTCTGAAATAGCTAAGATATCCCAAAGAGACACATTAGCAAATGATTTTTTCAATTGTTCTACAACATTGAATGGTGGCGGATTTGGAGGCTTCTACTCCTTAGCTCTAGTTATAACAATTTCCCTTTGCAACGAACATTGTTGTTCCATTGTGGAGGTACTAGACATCTGGTTAGAAGCACTTTTGGGCTACAGGCTGACTAGTTGCGGGATGATTGGTTCACCTATGAATCTCCTCTTTGAGCAAGTGTTGTAACTAGACTGCACTTGTGGGGTTTTTGATGTGGATGCATCATTGGAAAAAATCACCTCTTCTTCCTCCATCCATGAGAAGAGCACGTGATTGGGAACAATATTCGTTTCTTGCTCCAGGGACATCCCTTGCATTTGCACGGTAAGTACCGCATTTTCCATTTGTGTAGAGGCATATACATAACCTCCATGATCTGACGTTGCACCTTTGTGGTGCTACTCTGCCACCTTTTTTTGTAGGTTGTTGTGCGGGAAATTATGGGGCATATATGCATTACCACAAGGGAAACACGAAGGGTTGATGTCATCAACTAATTTTTTTTTCCACACTGTCAGTTCTCTACTCAAGCTTGGGTTAGCACTTTGCAGCGGAGTGGCTACCGACACTATTTGATTAGTTGTTTGAGCCTACAGATTTGTGTGAGGGCCTCCTTGGAACTGGTTTGGTTGGTAAGAATATTTTCCGCCCTGATAATTCTAATAGGTTGGCTTTGGATGGGTGGCTTAGTTTCACTTCATAACAGTTATTTCGTTGGCCATAGCCTACAACATCTCCTTGATGTCGCCAATATCATCCTTTGAAGATCCAGATGTAGAAGCGATGTTCTATGGGGCACTCAGATATGTGTTCATAGACTGAGGAGGGGTTGAAGCGTTGGTAGATACTACTTCTAGAGTGGGATTTGATATCTCAGGAAATATAGGCACGATGGGAAGAGGCAATAACTTTCCAGCATCTATCATATTGTTCTCCACTTCGAATGTGATGTTGTATGCATTTGGTAGAGTGGTTCTGCTGAGAGATTGGATCATCATTGAGATGTCAGTGTTGATAGATTTCAAGTAGAACATGAATTTTAGCTCGGTCGGCGGGCAGATAGCAGCCTAGATTCTTTGTGAAGTTATGTGGAATCAGGCATTTAAATTGGTCGTGGCTTCATCTAGGGACCATTTTATGATTTCCAATTGATGATATTGTGAAGACCTGTCTCCATCATTAGAGAATATTTCTTAGAAAGGGTCTTTGAGCTGGTCCCAAGTACCAATAGTATTAGCTTGCAAAGTGTGGTACCAATCTAGCGCTTCCCCCCTGAAAGAGGCTTCAAGTAGCCTTAGTGCCACATTTTTGGAAGTGATTCCATGCACCAAACATATGTATGCCACATCTTAGAGATGTTCAGATGGTGTTCTTGAGCCATCTCCGATGAACTTAGGTATAACTTTTAAAGTGGAGATCAAGATAAGGGCCCAAATGATAGGTGTTACTGGCGCTATGAGGGGACTTCTGAAATCCCATGCCACATAATTTTTGTTAGCAGCTGACAACATGGCTAGCGAAAGGGGCAGAGGATGCAGAACATTCACAATTTGGGCCGCAACTTGTACTGTTCCTAGTGGTGGCACTAACAAACCAATATTATCTGTTGTTTGGGATCTAGTAACATGTCGATGGCTCATACACCCTCTTTGAAATTAGATTCATTTAAGCAATCCCACTGGGAATGCTAGAAAAAAAGAAATTGTTGATGCCAAAAATTGCCAAGGTAACAACCTTTTTGGGAAACTCAGTTAATGGGGGGACCAATTTTGCTAAACTGAGTGACCTTCGGGTTTTTAAAGAAGCCAACTTCTTCTGTAATTGGGGTTTTGGAATGGGAAAATGAAGTAGATATAAAATATAAAGGTCTAACTAAGGTGATGTACCGAGATTTAGATTTAAGACACGATAAACCTATCTTTTGGATGTGATTTAAGGGCTCGCTCAACAATTTGCTATGTCCCAGAATAACAAAAACTAAATATGAAAATTTGAATGATTTATTCAATGACATAAAATATTTCTCATACACATTCATGGAAAAGAGGAGTCAAAGACATGATCTAAACCAAAAAACTTGTATTAAAATCATAGAAGTCCTGCAAATAAACAAATCATGAGAATAATGACACAGTATAATGTTTTATCAAAGAGCTTAAGAAAACAAAAAGGTCGAACAATGACACAGTCTGAGAATTTTGCACAATAATCTAAAGCAATACAAAAAGGACTGGTGTCTTCTCCCTAAATTTTCTGTATCTTTCAAACTCATTTTTAGAAGGAAGAAGCAGTATATATAGCTAAAAATCCCACTGCTTGGAGGGCCAACATTAGAAAAGATCATGTATCTCAAGCAATGATTCCTAAAGCAATGATTCTCCTTGATTGTTGGAACAAAAAAGATTCAGGCCATAGCATTTAGTCACTCTCCACCCAGATGCATCCCCTACGAATGATGGTAGTGTTCCTAGAAAAACCCCGTGCAAACTAGTGTCGCTTCCCTATGGAGGTAGTTAGAACATGTGGCAGTATGTTGCAACTTGTTATCCGCTCCATCCTTCCCTTCGGTAGAATCCTTGCCAAGGAGACGCATGGCGGCACGTAGCAACTTGTGGTTCATTTCTCCCTTTTTGTGATGAAATTGTACACTGGGAAGACATGTGGTGGCATTCATTACTATCGGTGCTGACTGTGGGGTCTGCCAAAAAGTGTATGTGGATGAAAGCTACGTGGCACACAGACGGGGCTTGACTAAAAAGTGAAGGGAAGTGACCTTGAAGTGCCCGTGGTGATGACACATTGAAGCATGGTAGGATTTGGTAGAAGAGGGAAAGAAGCAATCGCTGCGAGGAGTGCCTGGTGGACACGTGGCGATAGCCCACAAAGTTTATCAAAAAGAGGCCCAATTGAGAAGTGAAGGGTAGTATTTCAAACATATGAGGCACGAGCCAATATTTAGCAAAAAAAAAACCACTCAAAGGGAGCTCGAGGAATTTTATATTCACAAAAACCATCCTATTACTAGTTGTTGAAATGACCCTCCCAAAAATTATAATATTTGGCACTTTATGATTAGTGTGATTTACAATATGAATACAAAATTTACAGGGCCTTGAAATGGCCAAAATACTTGAACTATAATTTACGTATGAGATGAGAAGAATTAGAGAGTACTCATGTGAAGTACATATAAAAATATGCATTTTAAAATAAGGGACCCAAAAATAAGTTTGTTTGCATAGGATATGGCTCTTTGAAGGTTTCAAAATAAAAATTGTATAATAAACCTTGTGAGAAAAATCAATTTCTAAAAAAATGGAGTGTTAAATCATAAAAATATTTATACCACTATGAAGAGTAAGAAGTTCTACCCCATTTTTAAAAAATGTGCCAAAAAATACCTTCATATGACTAAGAAAAAAATGATTAAAAATATATTCTTTTGTTAAAAAGCTCTTGATAAAAGAGGGGTCATTATGTAACCAAATGGAGAGTGGTGCATGGGTTGTTCTTGGGTGGCACCATTAATGGTAGTGACAACTAGAGTAGGCATAGGTTATGTTATGATGGTTGTATGGTAGCAACAAGGTAGATCAACACCTAGGTACTACACTAGTGGTAGGATGGTCACAACAACAACAAATCTCAAAATCAATGGTAGAATTGTGGCCATAGTAGCAACAATGGAGCATAAAATATTAGGTGGGAAAGTGATCCACTACTAAGGTTGGAGGAGCTCGCACTTGTGGACTTTTAAGGTCATAGACTCCTCAAAAGGGATCCACATAGGCTATAAGGAATTAAATAATTTTTTAATATAAAAAGACTTGAAAAACTTATTACCCTAATTATTTTAATATGTTTTTAAAAATATATTTTTACTAGTGTTTAGGGAGGCCATACAACCTTCCTAAGTAATTTTTTCCCTCAAATTCCCTTGACAATAAAACTAATATTTTATATATGGAAATAAGTTTTGGGCCTTCTGGATGTAATGGCTAAGTCCATTTGGCACAAAAATACCCCCAAAATAGTTGATCGCCCAAGGCCATGTTCAAAATAGCTTTCTACATTATAATGTAATGGAAACAAAAACTAAACCGAACTTTCTTGAGCCTCCCAAACACAACTAGACAATGAAAATTTTAACATTGGGATTTTCTTTCAAATTTTTTTTTTTTTCTAGATTATCTAAAGATGGAAGAGAAAAAATACTTGCTTTTAAGGACATATGCATGAAAACATATCAGCCCCTCAAAGATCTCAATTAAAAATAAAATGATCGAGATTAATACAATAGATTTTGATACCATGTTAGATTTAAAAATAAACAGAAGCTACTTGAAACTAGGTGCAATAAACCATGCCAAATAAAATTATTCTATCAATGACATGAAATTAAAATAGTAGTATAATGTTAGTTTCTATAAGAATATTCTAATGCTCAAGAAATAAACAAGCATTATAGGATCTCACACTAGCATGAATGAATAAAAAGCTAGAAGAGTGGATACATATATAGAAGAGAGGGGATACAAGATTAATCAATGAAAAGTAACTACATCTATCAAAAAATGGGTGGGATTTACACACAAAAATTGATGCTTTCTATCCTTATTTGACCCACTCACTATGAATAAGTAACCTAAACTAGGAAAATAAATAATATT
This sequence comes from Sequoia sempervirens, assembly GCA_007258455.2. NCBI lineage: Eukaryota > Viridiplantae > Streptophyta > Pinopsida > Cupressales > Cupressaceae > Sequoia > Sequoia sempervirens. The sequence continues at coordinate 1,202,063,017 of VDFB02271358.1, read as the reverse complement.
CAATTAAGGGAAAAAAAAACCTACACTAACATAGGAGACCAAAGCTACCTCATTTCTTCCTGGGAATAGGGGAAACATATGAAGAATTCAAAAAGATTCCCTACTCAAAAGAAATACATCTATAAATAATTTCATGCTTCTAATTGTTCATATTAAAATAGAAGAGTTTGGATTTATCTCTTAACTTTTTGATCCAAATCCTACTCTTAGTTTTTGAGATCTTTTCTAATGCCCATTAGTGTATGTACCTTATGTGCCATCCAATTTTGATATTGTATTTTATTTTGAGTGATTCAATAGTGTCTTATGAGATACATACATGTTATGATCACTTATATTGAACTTTCTAATGATGTTTTATATTTCCATTGAGATATTTGATTATACATCTTAGATGTATATGTTATGAATTTATATGTTTTTGTAGTGCAGGAAATTGTATACCTTTACAATTTCACACTATATTTGGGTCCCTTAATTTATTGCACTTAATTAAGCTTCTAATTTACCAAACTATGCATTCCAAAGCCTTATTCTTATCATTTCCGAAAGGAGAACCAACATTAAATAAATGCATTTAATATTTAAATTGCCAAGGATTATGAGTGTCCTAGATATATAGGCCAAGACCCATACACCCATGGGAAAATGGGTCCCCTTTATGTGCTAGGACCCATTCTAAAATATGTTTTTGGTGGTATTTTAATGATCCAAATTAAAATTATAAGTGTTAGCTTTTGGAATCTAATTTTTGGGAAATTAGATAAACACCTATAAATACATAGTTATTTTATCATTTGAAATCCATCTAGCATTAAGGCATAATTCAAGAGAAAATATTATTGTCAAGATCATTCAAGAGAAAAACTATCAATCATTATCAACAACAATCAAGATCCTAACATCATGTCAAATTTTATGTGTGTTCATGTCGTCTTGTGAAGGCTAACAAGCATTGTAGATCCTTAAGCATCCAAGAATTCAAGCATTCAAGCAAATCAAGCAAGCAAGATCCAATTCCTTTGAAGATATGTGCATGACTTCAGTCCTTCAAGGAATCCATTGAAGGGTGGTGATTTGCAACAAGTGTTCATCCATCATTTACTTCCCTTTCATTATCCTTTTATCATGGTTTAATTACCAAACTATGGTTGACCAAGGCAAACCCCCATACAAATAAAACAAACATTTTTTCCCTTTTTTGTATGTGTAGATTATACATTGAATAAATATTGAAGAGATATTGAAGAGAAATTTTGCATTCTTACATTTTTTGTCATCATTCTTGCCAAGACACGAAAACTAAGTTGCATAATTTATTTTTGACATTCTGACATTGGGACCTATGGAAAACAGAGTCTCAAATCTAGTACCAGAGGACCCAGAAAGTTTATCATGACCCCTATACGAAGATCCATCCACCCTTGGGAAAATGAATCCTTGTAGGCATATCAAAGCAAATTTTTTTGAGCAAGTTTCTTGTCTACTACATTTCTCGGATCCACTTGCAAACTACTGTTTCTATTTGTTAGTTGTTGGGATATTGCTTTTTTGATATTAGGGCATATAGGACCATTAGTCTAATCATTCCAAATTATTTCCAATCCATCCCAATCCCCCCATTAAATGTAGATTTAGGTCTGATTGGCTCACCATTAGGGCCAAAAGTCAATCTTTTGCACCTTGTGATCTACATCTAAATGAAATTTAGAAAAAGGCCACCATTGCATCCTAGGTTCTTTGCATTAAGGGCTTAGGATCCCATTTCTTTTGTTTCATTTTGTGAACCGGTCATGTTAACACTATAAACCTTTTGATTTGGAAGTCTTTCAAACCCTAGATCTAGGTTTTGCATAATTTTTTTTTGTATCTTTAATTTTAAGAAAGCCATAAAAAATACAAAAAAATTGCATTTGCATTGCATTACAATTTTTCTCAATTATTTAGATCATATTTACATTCATTAATTGGTTAAAATCTGAAATTTTTCATTGCATGTAAATTGCATCTTTCATTTTAGCTCAAAAACAAGTAAAAAATTACATAGGTTTGTTTCAAACTTGCATCAAATCATTATTTTTTAGAATTTTTCATCTTCAAATTAAATAAGTATTGCATATTAGATTTGAGAATTTCATTCAAAAGTGTCCTTTATTGTTGCATATTTGCATTTAGATCACATCGTCTTAATTATAAGCATTACATTAGTTGATTTCAAAATTGCATCAAAATCATCATTTTTCAAATTGTGGCATCTTAGAATTACTCATTTATTGCATTTTAGATCTAAATTTTACATTCAAAATTTGTAAAAACATTTTCACATTTGGGTTACACTTGCATCTCGCATTGCCTTGTCCTAAATTGCACAAAATTTGGAAAAATAGTCATTGATTAACTTGTTTGCAACTGAGAAAAAGAAACATCAAACATCAACAAAAAACTTCAAATTTTTAGTTTTCAGAACCCTATAGAAGGACCCATTCACCCTTGGGTGACCCTATCCTTGTACGGTTGTCTCAAACAACTTTTGCATGACCTTTTGTCTTTGTATTATCAATCCATTTTTTTTTGTAATTGTCGGATTTGAAATTCTAGAAAAATGTTATTGCATATGCAAGAAAAGTGTCATTTTGCTTGATTTATTGAAAATTTGAAAAAAAATGTTGCATTTCGATATTGGATCTATACAACAATTGTTGACATTTTTTAGGAATTGCATAATTTAGATAGATTAGTTTTGATTTTTGCACAAACTCAAAACTCTAGATGTTACCATGTTTCCTTTTCAAAGATGTAGTTTTGATATGGTAAAGCATGGTTTACGTAAGTACAATCTCCCTACTTTTGAGTACAATCTAGGGAAATGAAATGAGGTCATTAAAAAGTATACTAGTAATCCTCTCAATATCTTTCCTTATTATGAGAATACCTTGATGCAAGAGGATAAAACCATTGATACATTTCTTAATATCACCTTGCCTATCCTTCATTCATCCCCTAACATCTCTCCTAATTGTGAGAATGTTTTGGTGCAAGAGGATGCAATCACAAACAATCATGATAATCCTAGTTGTCCTTCTCTTGATACCTCTCCTACTTGTGACAAAGTTATCTTGGTGTTAGAAGACCCAATCATTGAGTGTCATGAGAATATTGTTTGTTCCTCTCCCCCTACCTCTCCCACTTGGGAGGATATTATAGCACAAGAGGATGAAATTACTCACAAATTTCTTAATATCACTTTGCCTATTCTTCATTCATCTCGCAACATCTCTCCCACTTGTGAGAATATTTTAGTGCAAGAGGATGTAATCAATGATAATCATGAAAATCATAATTTTCCTTCTCCTAATACCTCTCCTACTTGTGGTGAAGGTATCTTGGTGTTATAAGATCCAAACATTGAGCATCATGAGAATATTTTTTGTCCCACTCCTAATGCTTTACCCATTTGGGAAGATATGGTGGAACAAGAAGATGATATAATTCGATACATTTATTTCGAAAGATAGTAAGATGGCTTGTTTAGGTGAAGATGCTAAGGAAAAATTAGATCCCCCCTCATTAGAAAGTCACTAACAAGAAGTCAAATATGTTGAGGTTATGAACACACAATTGACCATTAGATCTCCCTTGATTATAGGACCTCCAAAAAATCCTTTTTAACCTCCCAAGGGTCCTCTAATTATTGGACCTCCTAGAACTCCTCTAATTATTGGACCTCCTAAGTCACCTCTCACTATAGGACCTCCTAAGCCTCATGGCTATATCCTAAGTTTTGTAAAACAACTTACAAGTAATCATGTGTCGTAATAACCAAGTTATCATTTTGTAGCTCACACATATAACACTAGAAACAATAAGAAACTAAGACAAAATCTACCATCCATCCCATTGCCTCAACCATTTCTCCCACATACATCTAACATTCTGCAAAATAGTGGTAAAGAATTTGATCTTGTTGAACAACTTTGCAACACTCCTGCTAAGATATCCTTGTGAGATTTGATTCAAACATCACCAACTTATCATGAAATGCTTCAAAATTCCTTGCAAAAAGTTGTCATCCCTCCTAGTGCACTACCAAATGATGTGGTAGCTTTGATTGAGAATATCAATTCCCCTAATTTGGACACCATCTTTCATCAAAGTGAATTACCTCCTTTGGAAATGCAAAAAAAAAATGGTCCTTTGATGATAGTGTCTATTCTTAACAATTTTTGGGTTAGGCATACTCTAGTTGATAATGGTTTGGCACTTAATGTTTGTAGTGTACACCTTTTAGACAAAGTTGGCACAAATAAGAAAAAAATTCAACCAACTGAGTTGTCGATTTGTGGGTTTGATAATGTGGGAAAGCAACCGCTTGGTGTGATAACATTACCTACCAAAGTTGGTAAGGTAACATTGCAAAATCTTATCCATGTTGTGCCCCATGATATTTCATATAATCTCCTCTTGGGTAGACCATGGATTCATGAAATGAATGTAGTTCCTTCAACGCTACATCGTATGTTGAAATATGTTTATAAAAACAAGGTTTACAAAATAAAGACCGATCTTGAATTTGAGAATTGTTTGCATACTGAAATAGGAATGACGAATCCTCTTACAACATTGACACCAACTACAAAATTGAAACCTTTGTAAAAAGAAGAAAAGGATTGTCTTTCATCTGTAATAAATTTGTTGGAACATGATTGGAGATCATTAAATTTCACAACTAAATTCAATGGGGAACCCAAGATTATACAATTAAGATAAGACAAGAGAAATAAGCAACAAAATCTATCACCGAGTCATCAAAACCATCCAATTCTATAACTCCTAGCAAGGAAGAGAACATAAATTACACATCCACATATGTTGAGAACGATCATGAAAAGCCACCTTCTTCAAAAGAGATGAAATCAATTTATGGAAGAGGTTATGAGCTTTTGAAACAATTTGGATATAATAGAAAATGATGTGGGGTTAGAGAACAAGGTATTTGTGTCCCTATCATGCCTAGCATGCAAGAAAACACAAGAGGTCTTGGTTATTGTCCTTCTAAAGAAATGAAAACATCAAAGAAACCTTTGCTTAATATCAATATCATGCAAAGAACTCCTACGAAAAATATAAATAATGTTCATGGTATTACTTCATCTTCAAATAATCATTTTTGTGATGATTGTGGTTCATTATATTTTACACCCTCCTTTATAGGAGAGTACAAAATCTCACAATCTAAACCTAAAAAGTCTTGTGTATGTATGACATCTTGTAGTAAGCAAGAAATTTTTTTTTTTCACAAAATGAAGGAACATATTCTACTCTTGATCAAGAGAGTACCTTGTCAAGGCTTCTCCAAGCCCGCTTGATATCTCTCCCTCCAAGAACATGAAATAGCTTTTATTAAAAATCTCATTTTGTGAATATCATTGAGTCCATGGCCATTCTACCAATAAATGTAAGGCCTTGAGTACTAAAATACAACATCTTAAGGATTGTGGTGCTCTTCCTTGTGTTGATGCATCTACTTCCTCTACTTGATATTGTTCTTCATCCTATCATGTTTCTCATCACTATGTGGCATTAGTAGCTTTATGTGTTTTTCTTATTACCATTCATGGTGGTACAATCTTAAGTGCAACCATATTTTTATGGCAGCAACATGATAGTTATTGGTGTGCTTATCCTTGTCTCTATGTTTGGGGGGTAAGGATAACTAGTTTTGGTAGGTGTGCATCCTTGTCAAGGATCCCCTCTTCCCCTCTTTCTACTTAAAATACCAACATAGAAAGTATGTTGAAATTTTAAGTGGGGGGCATAGAGTCCCCCCGCTCAATGTTTGCATGTTCCCTTCTTAGTGATGATAACATACATATCCTAGGAAGTGTGACTTTTTTATTCAAAGTGTGGCTTTCTTGATCTATGTTATGTGTCTTCTTTGTGGTGAAATTTTTCTTGGTTTCCCATAAGAGTGTGACCTTTCTTGGCATATGACACTCCTCTTGGTGGTAATGTTATGGTTAGCATTCCCTAAGGCATGATTCTTTTATTCCTTGACTAGTCCTGTCTTGGTGGTGATGTAAAGTGTGATGTTCCCTAAAGTGAGACATTTCATATATTAGGAAGAGTTCCTTTTACTATTTTTCTCTACCTTTTGAGGTGATTACATCCCTTGAGTTTTTAACCTTCTTGCATTCATCCCCCGTGACGATAAACCTTGGCATTTTTGCTTCACTTTGTTCATAGGAGTTGAACTTAGTGTAGCATTGGCATAACACTTTGACCATTTTGTGGCACCTTATCAAAGTTATCATGGAATATGAATTTTGGTATGGTTGACGTATGGGAACACACCTATAGACTTGTTGTGTCCTTCCCATTTTCCACCCCTTTATGGGTACACACCTTATGAAGACTTAAGTGTGTGTTTCTCATTTTGCCTCGAGGCTCACCTAGTGTATATCAGACTACACTAGCCCTTGTGAGTATATTTTATGGATGCCAATCCATCCTTTCCTTTTTATCTTTTTTCATTAATTTTGATAGTGTATGTTTGTGTATCTTGTGTTGTTGTTGTTGCATACATGTGTTTCTTTTGTGCCTTTGTTGGTTTTCCATGAGATCTTAAATCTTGGGGGCTTGATCACCATCCTTGATCTTTGTCATCCTATCTCATCAACATTTATGCACTTGGACCCCTCTTGACATATATTTCTCTACTTTAGTGTGGGTATGAGCGTATGTTCATACTCTCACTAAAGTGGGGGCTAAATGTAGTATAGAAAATTGTATACCTTTACAATTTCACACTATGTTTGGGTCCCTTAATTTATTGGACTTAATTAAGCTTCTAATTTACCAAATTATGCATTCCAAAGCCTTATTCTTAATGTTTTCTGAAAGGAGAACCAACATTAAATAAATACATTTAATATTTAAATTGTCATGGATTATGAGTGTCTTGGAAATATAGGACAGGATCCATTCACCCATGAGTGAATGGGTTCCCTTTATGTGCTAGGACCCATTTTGAAATATGTTTTTGGAAGCCTTTTAATTATCCAAATTCAAATTGTAAGTGTTAGCTTTTGGAATCTAATTTTTAGGAAATTAGATAAACACCTATAAATACATAGTTATTTTATCATTTGAAATCCATTTAGCATTAAGGAAAAAATCAATAGAAAATATTATTATCAAGAGCATTCAAGAGTAGCATTATTAGTCATTATCAACAACAATCAATATCTTAACATCATGTAAAAGTTTATGTGTGTTCATGTTGTCTTGTGAAGGCTAACAAGCATTGTAGATCCTCAAACATTACCATAACCCAATTTTATTGCATTTTTAATTATACTATGATAAATTGAATTATTGAGGAAATTCAATATGTTCAATAGAAATTTTGATATTTTTGAAAAGATTGAAAGAAGTTGACCGTAATTGACTATGTGATCTTTTTGAATTGTCTAATATTTTATCATTGTTGGTGTGAACAAATGTCTTGTACCTAGTAATTTATCTCACTAGGTAATTAGGGGACATATTCACATGTTAAGTTTGCTTAGGATATAAGATTCCTTCTAGAAGGATGGGTTGTCTTTTCTAGAAGTTTTATCTTATCTAGCATCATTTCCTAGGTTGTTAGTTATTTGTCATATGTCATAAGATTATGACACATGTCAATATCATATTACATACTACATCTCAACCTTGCTTATATAAGCAAGACATCATATGTACTTTTCCATATTCAGTTTGGCATTCTTGCATCTTAATGATAGCATAATATTTCTATCCTTTCTCGCTTGTGGAAGTTATTTTGTATTGCAGGTGATTCTAGTGTGTTTGAGGAGTTCACCATAAACTCCTACATGGTATGATAGCATGTACTTTTCCATAGACTTCTTCCTATATTTTAGGGATCAATCTTGGCATAAAAGTCTTGTTGGGTGTAAGTTGGGGTCTTGAGAGCCTTGCCATTGAATCCAAGGTGTTAGAGAAAGTCAAGATCAACTTTTGTTTTGTCAAAATATGGCATATTTTTTCAAATCTGCAAGGGTTTGATCCAACCATTTTTATTGGAGTCGTTTCCATTTTTGCTTCAGAAATCCTACTTCCATTCATTTGTGAGAAAAATGATTTTTGGGTTTTGTAGCCAAGGTCAAAATGTGATTTGAGTATCTTTTAGATTTTGCATATCTTGCACAGATCTAAAGAAAATTATTTTACAAAAAGCGTCATGCATCATTTTTTCTCCTAGTTGAAGGTTAAAAAAATTCATTTTTTCATCTTCTACTTGCTAGATCAAAAAATGATTTCTAGGTTTTGTTTTTAGAATCAAAATATTTTTGGGTTTCTATTATTGTCTACAAACAGTGAGTATATTTTTCAAAAATCAAATCAAAAGTAAACTTTTTTTTGCTAGAAAACACATTTCCTGTAGGCTAAATTCAACTTTTTTGAAAAAATTATAACTTTTGGCCATGGTGTTCATTTTTGGAAAATGAGATATCGACGAAAAGATAGTTTCGAGCACTTCACAATGGTGCATGCCATTTTTTCAAATTCTTTCATCTACACAAATTTGAGGTCATTTTTCATCATGGAGGTAGATGTGAACATTGATCAGTGCATGCACTATTTCCTTTTTTGTGTGCATTAGGTTTACATTTTCGCTGCACTTCATTTTAGTTCCAGATCATTTGTCAATCAACTGTTGCTTCATAGATTCTAGAGTTGTGCCAATTTGTGAGTTTTCCAATGTTCCTTAGCATTGGGTCTATTGTTGCTTTATCATGATTATGAACTTGAGTCTTTGAGTGACTCTAATATGGTTTCTAGCAAACAAAATTATCTTTCCTTGCTTGTCGAATTGCGGATTCTAGTGTTACTCCATAGTGTACTTCTAGTGCTTCTCTTGCAGCAAGTTATCTCATTATGGGGGGATGAATGGTCTCTCTTTTCATCCTTTGTGTGGATGGAGATTGATTGGATTTGTGATGGATATCATTATTTTTTTTCATCTCTTTTGGAGAGGATTTTTGTCCCACTGGGTTTTCTCCTTTTCTCTATTTGTGAGAGATTTCTTTGCATTGCATTTGTACATGGGTACCTAACATGGCCTCCTAGCTGAGACCCATAATTGCAACTTTGCATCATTTACATAATAATATTCTCTCTTAAGTTGTACTTAAGGGGGGTGTTGGTGTGAATAAATGTCTTGTACCTAGTAATTTATCTCACTAGGTAATTAGGGGACATATTCACATGTTAAGTTTACTTAGGACATAATATTTCTTCTAGAAGGATGAGTTATCTTTTCTAGAAGTCTTATCTTATCTAGCATCATTTCCTAGGTATTTAGTTAGTTGTCACATGTCATAAGATTTTGACACATGTATACATCATATTACATACATCTCAACCTTTCCTAGATATAAGCAAGGCATCATATGTACTTTGCCATATTCAGTTTGGAATTCTTGCATCTTAATGACAACATAATAGTTCTGCCATTTCTCTCTTGTGGAAGTTATTTTCTCTTTTAGGTGATTCTGGGATGTTTGAGGAGTTCACCATAAACTCCTACAATCTTGAATTGAATGTTACTAATGAATTTTGTAAGTGCAAGTGTGTTCAATTGTAGGGTGAAAGGTTGAAGGATGATAACATTGTTGAAGTAGGATTGTTTACCAAATTGAATGGTAAGCTTGATGGAATCTGGGTGCATGTGCCACAAATAGCATGATAACTGCATTTAAAAATTCACATAGGAGAATTATATTTATTTGAATTGAACTGACTCGATGATTTGAAAAGATGTACTTGTGAAAAAAATACATGTGAAATTTTCATTTAAATTGTTTATCTTAATCTTGTGTTTTGAGAACTTGAAAGAAAATGATAGTATAATTTGACATATAAATGAACGTATGTGTTTAAATAGGCTTATTTAGAGAATATGAAACGAAATAAAATAAGAGTTTATTATCTTGATAAATATACATAACATATTCAAATACACATATGAATATATATACATGCACGTATATATATGCATATAAATACATACATACATACATACATACATACATATATATATAAGAACAAACCATGTGTGCAGATATATGTAAATATATATGCATATATATATTTACATTTCTTTAGACAAAAAATTTGGAATCGACACATTATTACAATCATAGTGATAGAATTCAAATCAAATCATGTGAAGATTCCATAAGTCATGGCCTGTATCCAAATTATGACCAATTAATTTGAAATGGATATAGTGGGGCGGCAATAAAATTAATGTCATTACGAAGGAAATGATCCATTTTCATGCAAAAAATCTTTCAATTTTGAAAACATATTGTACACTATAAAAATGGATCTTTGAAATTTTAATGGTTATTTAGGTCTTTTTCCTGTGATGCTTGACATATTTTTCTTTAATTTAATGTTGCAATGTGACTTATGCATTCACATTAGGTCCTTAATATTCAAATTATGATGTCTTGTGAAGATGTTGTGAAGTGTTGTAACACATTTCTACACTTTTCTAGTCTCTTCTTATTATAATTCATTTAAATATCACCTTTTTATCCCTTATCAAGTCCTATTTTAAAGTGTTGTAAAGTCTTGTAATAAGATTTCACACTTTTCTAGGCTTATCATCACTTTTTACACCTTTCGTATGCTTTATTTGGCCCCTTTATGCACTTATAGGCCTTAATTAAGTGTATTTTTGAATGTAAACCCGACAAACAATGTTAAATGTAACTTAAGTCCTGACATCCACTTACAAGCCTAGATTGGGACCCATTCATCATGGGTGGCGAATGAGTCCCTCTTGGCTCCAAATTAAAAATAATTCAAAATTTCTTTCGGGTTTTTATTCATTAAGACCTTATGTCGGCCTGTGATGTATTATTGGGTAATTAGGGAATAAGTGTGTATAAATAAGTGTTTTTCCATCCATTTTAAGGCCCATTCATCAAGTTCACTAATTCACTCATTCATTCAAGCTTTCAAGCATTTTGCATCATACAATCAAACAAATATCAAGCATCTTAGAGTAGCCATTGACATATCTTCAGATTTCAGCAACAAGGGTTTGGTGAGTTGAACATTTTCATGTTATTGATTCACCATTCCTTTCTTGTTTCTATTACATTTCATTTCTTTATCAAGGGTTTGATTACCAAAGTGGGATTTGACCAAGGCAAATCCCTATACCCTAACCCTTAACCATTTTCCCCCTCTTTGCATGTGTGTTTGCAAGTCTTGTAGGTAGATTTGGCAAAGAAATAGGTGTTGAAAGGTTGTCAATAAGTCATCAAAGTGTTTCAAGTCAACTAAACCCTAATTCAAGCTTGAAGACAACATACAACCCATTTTCTATAGATTTGATTCTGTCAACCCAACAAAAAGACAAGTACAGAATTGGGCCCACAAACTTGATCCTTGAATTTGTAGATTTTTGGAGGAGGACTGATTCACCATTAGTGGTGAATGAGTCCCACTTGTAAGCTGGAAAAAATGATTTTTTTAGAATTCAGTTCCTGACAGTTGGAAACCAGTTTTAGAGCAGTTTACCAGAAGCAGGACTGATTCACCATCAGTGGCGAATGAGTCCCACTAGTCATCAACAATGATTTTTACCAGTTTCTAGAACCTTCTAGGATCAACATTCAACTTCCAGGTGCACTCTGTTCAATCTCATTCATTTTTGTTTGCATTTATTTATGTTTTTAGTTCATTTCTACATATCACACTATGTTTTCAAACATTGCACATGTCATTAGTTTTGCATTCATAATCAATCAATTTCATCACTTAGCTACATTTAGATCATTACATTTAGTCATAATTACATCATACATTCCTTAATTTGAGTGAACCACCTCAGTTTTAGGGGTCTATCTCTCGCCTTTTAGGTGACAAACCCTAAGAGTGCAAGAAAAGTACATAGACTAACACCTTAAAATTGTTGGTTCACATATAAATGGAAAAAAGAACTAATTGTATCGACTAGTATTCAGGAAAAAAGTAAGGGGAAAGAACTCGGTTGTAAGGAAAAATAAGAAAAAATCTTGGGAAAGAAGCTCGACTTGAGGTAAATCGATATATCGCCTTGGAAATATGCTTGATTTGGTAGTGTTTTTTTAATTAAAAGGCCTACTATATTCTTTTAGTTTATCAAGTTTTTGATAGCATCAGTATTTAAATGTTAAACAACTGCAATTGAAAATGGCTTATAGCCAAGTTGATAAGATGAAAATTGATCATCTTTTGGTCTATGTAACCAAGGCCTATCGGTCGACCATGAAAAATTATAGTCTTGCATTCTTTGATCCTTTGGGTATGCTAGTTGATCTTGGTCAAGCCAAGATTTTGCATATATATATTTCACCCTTAATTGTTTTTCCATACATGTGAAATAATCAAGCCATTAAATGGCTATCGGATTTGATTCGACTAGCAGAAAATGCATAATTTGAAATCAAATGTAAAATCAATGTGTCAATTGTTTCCCTTAGGGAAACGTCTATATACCTCCACCCTTCTTATATATGATGTTTGATGTTACATTCAGCTAGGCCGAATGGTGGAGGCTGCACCTTGTAGGTATATAGTTTTTCTTGAAATCTTTGAGCCATATCAAAATCATCGCCAATGTTTTTAAGTTGGCATTGTTCACCTCTAATGAGGGAGGGATAGATGTATTATTTGAATCTTTCCATTTTGTATGAATCAACCTCCAAGATCGATTAGCTAGATTAAATACAAGTTAATCCTTGTATGTCAAGTGTATATGCCATTAAAGGGCATCAATGTTGCTTAAGGTAAATATGAAAAATTTCATTTATCTGATAGTCGTTCCAGGGAGCGACAAGTGACTCAATTATTTATTCAATCTTACTGATAACATTTAGGAACATAGGTTCTTTTCTAAAACCTTGGAAGTATTAAAAAAAATTCAGACTCTTATGATTATTGGTTCTCTAAACAACAAACATGTTCCATACTTTTATTTGCACAAAGGAATTTAGTATTATTTATATGTGAATGCTATGTGATGGAGACTCTATTCTTAGTATGTAGTATAGGGTAACCTGAATCTGTTAATGACATCATTTTATTATAAACTGTAAATTTCTTATTTGTAAACAACATCATTTTGTTATAAACAGAGAGTGTTTATTAGTAAACAGTACCGTTTTGTTGCAATTTGTAATTGTTTAGTTGTAAATAGTATCGTTTTGTTATAAACAGTGAATGTTTATTGGAAAACAACACTGTTTTGTTATAAACTATAATTGTTTAGCTGTAAATAGTATCATTTTGTTATAAAAAATGAGTGTTTATTAGTAAACAACATCGTTTTATTATAAACTGTGGTTGTTTAGTTGTAAACGGTATCATTATATTATAAATAGTGAGTGTTTATTAGTAAACAACATTGTTTTGTAATAAACTATAATTTTTTAGATGAAAACAACATTGTTTTATTATAAACAATGAGTGTATATTTGTAAACAACATTGTTTTGTAATAAATTGTAATTGTTTAGCTGAAAACAACATCGTTTGATTATCATAGCTTGGTTTGATACAAACAACACAACAATATGTGAGAAATTGTTAAAAAAGACTTGTTCTAGTTCATTATTTTCTAAATTTTTGACAAATGAAACATCAAAATGTAACATTATTTGAATGATAGAAATCTGATTTAATGGGTTTTATTTCAAAATGTATGCACATAGACCTTCGTCTACGTACATACACATAATTGTGACATACCTTCTTTTGTTTCCTATTGAATTCATTCTTAAATGAATAATGATTTACATTGAATGTGATCATGTGTCATGTGTATGATATGACAAAATAATGTATTGATCATTTTCATTTAAATCATTTTTCTGATTATTTTCTTATTAATGAGGAATTAAGTAGATTGATTTACTTTTATATAGATATGAGTGTAAAGAATATTCTCTTAATTGAATAGAGAAACAACACCTAAGTGGACTAGAGCACCTCAGGGTAGATGTGGCTAGAGGGTAGATAGCTGTTATGGAATAATTGGGTAGTAGAAAGTTACCTTTCGAGACAGGTGCCGAAAAGGAGTTCAAAGAGTATAGGTTTTTTATTTTACCAAAACCTATTGTTTGTTGTTGTAACATTATTCTTATTCTTGGCCAAGCAAATATTTCATTCATATGTATGGACTTGTGATAACACTCTTTTCCATTCCTAGCATAGATGATCTTGCATTTTCTTTTCTAACTTGTAGATAGAGATGCGTGTTGATGTTTGGGCACACATTAGATTCCACCTTGTAGATTGTTCTCTTGCTAAAATTTTCATGCAGGTTCGGGTATTCTTAAACTTGGAAGAATTTCGAGGAAGCGTAAGCTTCATGGTTGGGTGATAAAGTTCTTCAACCATGTTCTTGTTCATTAGTCGAGTCAAGTGTTAGAGGAAACCTTGAGTGTTTACAAGACTATCTTGGTCTGTGATGTAACCTTGATGTAAAATTTATACATTGTAATGACTTTGTGGCCTATGAGCCAAGTCATCATGGATATTGTAATTGACTTTAAAATTACATATATATACATATTTGAATCATTTAATTAGGCATGTGTGTTGCAAGAATGGAAAAAGGAATGAAAGTGTTGCCATTAATGTCAATTGGTCAACTAGTTATATACTATTTGTTGTTGGCTATATATGTTGAGGATATTGAGAAAACTATATTAAAGAAAGATATTCAACATTGAGAAAAAATGTATTTAGTTGTTGCTCAGGATGATGATCTGATACTTGTCCCTATGTTTGTGTGGTTCAGATATGTTGGTAATGGTTGTTGAAGGTTGCTATATCCAAATTTTTGGCTATTGGTTCATTGTGAAGATCGAGTTTTGTTCACTAGTTGTGAACTATGTTTTTATGTGTTATGGCTGAGGTTCGGGAGAAAATTTGTTGGTTCAGATTTCTCTTTGATGAATTATTTTGACTTATGGTTCTAGAGTTAAGATGTTTTGATTGCATTGAAGATATTTTTGGTTTTCTAGAAGTTTTTAGCTTAATTGTTCTATGTGTTTTACATTGGTTTGGTCGACCGTGTGTTAAGCACTATCTTCAAAGTTGATGAAGTGTGTTGGATCTATTTTGGGTCTTGATGAAGCATATGTTTGGGTCACCCTCATTCTAATTCCACCCTAGGATGTTTTGGTGCTGACCTAATTTGAATTTG
Organism: Sequoia sempervirens; assembly: GCA_007258455.2. Lineage (NCBI taxonomy): Eukaryota > Viridiplantae > Streptophyta > Pinopsida > Cupressales > Cupressaceae > Sequoia > Sequoia sempervirens. The sequence goes on along the minus strand of VDFB02271358.1, from coordinate 1,202,047,744 downwards.
AAGTTAGATGGCCGACTTTGTATCTTTTTCAAGGTTGGAGATAGTATAAATACAAGATGAGCTAGTAATGAAAAACATACAAAAGAAAATAAGGAAGATAAGTGTAAGAGAAAACGTGACTTTGATGCTATTCAAAAAGTGTGTGAGTTATGTGTGTGGTAGATCAATGCAAAGCTTAATGCTGAGTTTCCAATGTAGTGAGTAGAAGGCGAACTCTATCATTCATGCAAGTTGATCAAGTGATTGTAGTGGAACCCTTTGTTGCATTGGGATCTGTAAATTTTTTTTTTCTTTTTTATATCTCTATGGTAGTGAGCCCTTCAGTTTGTATCCCTATTGGACAGTGAGTCCTTATCTTAGGCAGTGAACCTTGTTTCAAGTAGTGAGCCTTTTTGTAATCAGTTTTGATATTCTCTATAGTGTGAGTTAATCCTCACTGTGGTTTTTCCTGCATTGGGTTTTCCACGTAAATTTGGTGTTATTGTGTTTATGCATTGGATTTGAGTTTCTACATTGAAATTTGATGATTATTCATTTAAGCAATTTAAGTATTAGTTCTAGTAATTGAATTGAAGATTAAAATCTGTGACATCTGATTCACCCCCCTCTCAGTTGTCCTATTCAACAATTGGCATTAGAGCTTGGTTCCTTGGTGAAGAGCTTAACCGCTTAAGGAAGGTCCAGGATGGCTAGCAAAATGGTCTTTGGTTATCCGAGGTTTGATGGAACTAATTATGGTATCTGGAAAGTATTGATAGAAGAATATCTGGAGTATTGCAGATATGATGTGGAGAAAGCTTATAAGAATCCCTACACTCCTGATAATGGTCCAAGTACTTGAAGAAATAAAATCACATGAAGTGAATAATAAGGAGAAGTTCATCTTGAAGAATAGTCTAGTACATTTCAAGTTGATTAAGGTTCAAAATTTGAAGACAACTAAGGAAGTTTGGGATGCTTTAGAAAGAGCACATGATGGTGATGAAAGAGTTAAAGAGGAAAAATTACAAAATTTGGAAACATAGTTTGATCTTATACATATGTCCGAAGATGAAAATGTCAAAGATTATGTATAGAGATTGGATGAGGTAGTGGTTGGAATGCAATCTCTTGGTGCTCCTATAGATGAAACCAAGATTGTAAAGAAGATTCTCATAACTCTTCTTGATGCTTATAGTGAAAAGGTGAGTGCTATTGAGCAGACTATAGATTACAAGACTTGTATTAAGGATCTGCTATTAGGATTTTTGACATCTTATTAGATGAGGAAGCCAAGTCTAAGAAATGGAGGCAAAACAAAGACTACTTTTAAAGCTACAAAAACTGAAGACCTGGATGAAAAAAACTTTGATGAAATAGAAGCTAACTTTGTAAGAAGAATGAGAAAAGGCTCTGGTAAGTATGAAAGTAAGTCTCCCTTTAAGTGCTTTAGTTGTGGAGAAATAGGTCATTATGTTGCAAAGTATCCAAAAAGAGCTAAAAGGAATAAACAAAGATATGAGAAAGAAAAAAAACGGAAGAAGATTATCAAAGTTTACTATGTGAATAAGAATGCTAGTATTTGAGATGAAGATTCAGAATATGAAGATCCATATGAGAATGAATGATTTTTCTTGGCGATTAAGGATGAACCTAATTCTACTAATTCAAAATAATAGGTAAAGGAAAGTCTTCCAGAGAAGGAGAAGGAGAAAAATGAAGGTACATTTATCTCTCCCCTACATGATAAACAAGAAAATAATTTTTGGGTAGTTGATAGTGGTTGCTCACATCACATGACTGGTGATAAGAGCAAGTTTGTAAAGCTTGAGAAATATGATGGAGGTTTGGTTATGTTTGGAGATGATACTGGTGCTAAAATCTATGGGATAGGTTTAGTAAGTTTTGATGGAAAAAATCATATTGATGATGTTTACTATGTTAAGGGGTTAAGGCATAATTTGTTGAGCATTGGTCAGATGTGCGAAAAATGATATGATCTTGTGTTTAAGGATGAGAAACGTGAGATCCGAAAAGGATCTGAAACATTGATTGCTACAAGAAAGAAATCTGAAGGGAATATTTATCAACCGGATATGGTGTGCAGATTGAAGAAAGCTTTATATGGATTGAAGCAAGCTCCTAGAGATTGGTATGCAAGGTTAGACAAGTATTTGATTCATCAAGGATTTAACAAAGGCATGATAGACAATAATTGTACTTTAAGATTGAAAATGAAAAAATCTTATGTAGTTGTATATGTTGATGACATTATCTTTGGAGGAAATGAAAAGATGTGCAAGATGTTTTCGGAAGAGATGTAGAATGAATTTGAAATGTCTATGTTTGGGGAGATGAATTTATTTCTTGGGTTGCAGATTAATCAAACATAGAAAGGAATTTTCATTTCACAGTCTAAGTATGTGATAGAGATGTTGAAGTTTGAGGTGGATGGTTCCAAACCGGTAAGTACTCCTATGGTTACTGGTTGCAAATTGGGTAAAGATGATGATTCACCTAAGGATGATCAGAGCAAGTACAAATCTATGATTGGTGGATTGTATTTGACTGCTACTAGACTAGATATTATGCATTCATTCTATCTTGTGGCTAGATTTCTAGAAGATCCCAAGGAAACACATGTTGCAGTTAAAAGAATATTAAGATATTTGAATGACACTCTAGATTATGGATTATTGTATCCTAAAGATATTGAATTTACACTTAGTGCATATATAGATGCAAATTGGGCTGGATGTATAGATGACAAAAAGATTACAAGTGGTGGTGCATTCTTTCTTGGATGCAGATTGGTGGCATGGTTGAGTAAGAAGCAAGATTCAGTCTCTTTGTCTACTATTGAAGCTAAGTATATTGTTATTACATCTTGTTGTACACAAGTTCTTTGGATGAAACATACATTGAAAGATATCACAGTGCTATATGATGATCTCATTTCTATCTTTTTTGATAATACAAGTGCAATTAACATTTTGAAGAATCCTGTGATGCACTCGAGGATGAAGCATATATCTATCAGATATCATTTCTTGAGAGAGAAGGTCATGGAGAATGAAGTCAAGCTTGAGTATGTTCCGAAAAAGGATCAGATTGCTGATATATTTACAAAGGCTCTTCCTAAAGATACTTTTGAGTATCTCCAAGAGAAGTTAGGGGTTATTGCCCCTCCTTTCATAAACTAAGATGCATTCGAAGATGCACCAGTCTAGTGGATTCATGGTTCTATCTTTTTGGACTGATGTTTTGGTGGCTACCTCGTAGGGGGAGTAGGCAGTTTCAAGTGTTGTCATTGTGAGTATTTTGTTTTCATGTCAAAGGAAGATTCAATGTATATTTCTTTTTCCCTTTCCATTGATGTCAAAGAGGGAGAGAAAGCATGTGAAAAGGAGAGAAAGCTAATGAGAGAAAGCAAGTAATGAGGTGGATGATCTTCTGAGGGGGAGAAGCAAAAAGAAAAATATTGAGAAGTATATTCAAAACTGGTATGGTGTCTTTGATGGTTTTCCACATCATGTGTTGCCATCAATGAAAAAGGGGGAGATTGTTGCAAGAATGGAAAAATAAATGAAAGTGTTTGCATTGATGTCAATTGGTCAACTGGTTATCTACTAGTTGTTGTTGGTTGTATATATTGAGGATATTGAGAAAACTATATTAAAGAAAGATTACAGGTATTAAGTTGTTGCTTAAAATGATGATCCAGTACTTGTACCTATGTTTGTGCGGTTTAGATATGTTGGTCACGGTTGTTGAAGGTTATTATATCTAGATTTTTGGCTATTGGTTCATTGTGAAGTTTGAGTTGTGTTCACCAATTGTGAACTATGTTTTTCTGTGTTCTGGCTGAGGTCCGGGAGAAAAGTTGCTAGTCCGGATTTCTCTTTGATGAAGTATTTTGACTTGCAGTTCTAGAGTTAAGATGTTCTGATTGCTTTGAAGATATTTTTTGTTTCTAGAAGTTTCAAGCTTAATTATTCTATGTGTTTTACACTAGTTTGGCCGACCATGTGTTAAGCACTATCTTCGAAGTTGATGAAGCATGTTGGATCTATTTTGGGTCTCGGTGAAGCATGTGTTTGGGTCACCCTCATTCTAATTCCACCCTAGGATGTTTTGGCACTGACCTAATTTGAATTTAAAGTTGGATGGATGACTTTGTATCTTTTTCAAGGTTGGAGATAGTATAAATATAGGATGAGCTAGTAATGAAAAACATACCAAAGAAAAGAAGGAATATAAGTGAAAGAGTAGATGTGACTTTGATGCTATTCAGAAAGTGCGTGTGAGTTATGTGTGTGGTAGATTAGTGCGAAGCTTAATGTTGAGTTTTTGGATGTAGTGAGCAGAAGACAAACTCTATCATTCATTCAAGTTGATCAAGTGATTGTGGTGGAACCCTTTGTTGCATTGGGATTGTTGTCTCTCTATAACAAGTCTTCTTTGTCTTCTTTTTATCTTTGTGGTAGTGATCCCTATGGGTTGTAGCCCTATTGGACAGTGAGTCCTTATCTCAGGTAGTGAGCATTGTTTCAGGCAGTGAGCCTTTTTGTAATCGGTTTTGATATTATCTATAGTGTGAGTTAATCCTCACTGTGGTTTTCCATGTAAATTTGGTGTTATTGTGTTTATGTATTGGATTTGAGTTTATGCATTTGAATTTGATGATTATTCATTTAAACAGTTTAAGTATTAGTTCTGGTAATTGAATTGAAGATTAAAATCAGTGACAACTGATTCACCCCCCTCCCAATTGTCCTATTCAACAATGTGTTGCTATGATTGACAATAACTACTTAGTTATGTCTTTTTAAATTGAATATATTCATAATTGCATTTGCAATAATATAAATTAAGTAATAATTTAGAATGGGTTATTAAATTTGGTATTAGAGCTTAGGGTTCAACTCTAGGCTTTTTTAGTTTACCATAGTCTTGACTAGGGAATAGTTGACACATGACCATTATTTAGTTGTCTTGAGAATTGACCGAACCTGGATTGAATGCATGTATGGGAAGGTTTAAGGAAAGATGAAAGAAAGGGAAAATCGTTAGGGCCTTACACAAGAAATTCGTAATGGAAGAAAATGTTAAGACTAAGGTTCAACCCAAGATTCCTAGCAATGATACTCTAGCTCAAGCCCTTACACGACTTAAGCTGGAGAGAGGCAAGAATATTGAGGAGAAGCAAACTCCTAAGATCAAGAAGCTTTCCATAATCATAGATTGGCCTCTAGGTTGTGGACCAAATGCACCCTTGTTAAGTGAGGAAAAGGAGAGCTTATGTGCTCAACCATCCTCTTCTAAAAAACTTGATGTAAATTCTGATGAGGACCCAGAGGACTGTCCTCTTTTTGATAACGATAAAACTTAATAATGTAACAAGAAGCCTTTGTAAATAAGGGTCTATTGGCCCACATTTAATATAAATAAAACAAGATGATATTTTTGGTGTGTTCAAACGAAGGACTTCAAAATATGTTTATTGTGCATGAATGTGTATGTCTTCCATGAATGAGGGATATATGCTTGTGTATGTAATGTGATGTAGAATAAGAGAATTTATTCGTAGAACCTAGTGTTAAGATATGATAAATGTGAAATGTGATGAGGTCAAGTGTGAGTCAGCATCTTGACCACTAGGCAAGAGACAGGTGGTAGTGGGCCAGGAAATGGACCAAACAAGAGGTTGGAATAGATTCTAGAGATTTTGAATCAGCAAGAGGCTCATATGGATCACATAGAGAATGAGGTCTAAGTGCCATGCGGGGACTGGGTTTGATAGGAATGTAGAATTCAATCAAGGGGATGGTGGTCCAAGAGAAGGCCCACGAGGTTGAATTGAGGAAGAACTTGGAAAATATCTCAAAAGAGTGGCACCGCCTAAGTTTGATGGTAAGGCTATCAGAGCAGGAATAGAGGCATGGATCATTGAGATGGAAAAATACTTTGGACTCTGTAACCTATCCGACTAGACTAAAGCGGCATGGGCTACGTATCAACTTTCAGGTGAAGCAACTACTTGGTGGGATAATGAAAAGTTAGAAATGAATCTTTAGCCTGTTGAGATTACTTGGGAACTCTTCCTCCAATCTTTTAAGAAGAGATGGTTACCACAACTCTTTTTTGACAAGAAGGAAAACAAAAACAAAGGTAAAGATGACCAAAAGTAGAAGGGCTTTAGGGAGGACAAGCCAAGAGGTTGCAAAGGGCCTTGTGATGGGTACTATACTTGTGGAGGTGATCATTATGCCTCAAATTTTCCATAATAGTCAAAATCACGAAAGGAGGGAAACTATCAATAGACTCAACATCACCTGATCCATGTTGCAGTGGATAACAAGTAGACAGAGTATCAAGCTTCGCCAATACAGTTGACAGGTAAGCTCTATGGCCAAACAGTCTCAATTTTAATTGATACCGAAGCTATTGAATCTTTCATAGATCCTAGGGTAATATCCAAAATACCTATTAAACCTAGATACATGGAAAACTCATGGAAAGTCCAATATGGTAACCAAGCAGAGTGGAGGGTAGATACCTATCTCTTTTGCAGGGAGTTAGAGCTTCCAACCTTTCAAACCTAGGTCAACCTGTATGTGGAACCTTTAGGCTCATATGATGTAATTTTTGGGATAAATTGGTTAACCAAGCATAAGGGTGTAGTGAACTGTGAGGATAAGGTAGTCAATTTTTTGGATGATTATGAGAACCCAATTGAGATTTGTGGAATGCAAAGACCCTTAGAGCTTAAACAGATTTTTGCCATGCAGCTCAAAAAGGCTCGTCGGAAGGGATGTGCAATTTATGTTGTACATATCGGTAACCCTGATAAAAATGAATCGTATCTTGATGCCTATCCTATTCTCGGGGAGTTCCAAGATGTATTCCCTAATGAAATCATAGAGTTACCTCCGAAATGGGAATTTGACTTCTCCATTGACCTTGTACCAAGAGTTGAGCCTCGATCGAAAGCACCTTATCAGATGACCACCACCGAACTCTATGAGTTGAATGCCCAGTTAATGGAATTTATGAATAAAGGGCTCATAAGACCCAATGTGTTTCATTGGGGAGCACCAATTATCTTTGTGAAAAAGAAGGCTGGAACCTTGCATCTGTGTAAGACTATTGGATGTTGAACAAGGCAACCATCAAGAACCGATATCCACTCCTGAGGATTGATGAGTTTTTTTACCAGATGAAGAGAGTGACAGTGTTCTCCAAAATCAATCCCAGGTTGGGTACCATCAGTTGAGAATAAAGGAAGAAGATATTCTGAAGACTTCTTTTCAAACTTGATATGGACATTACAAGTTCATTGTGGTATCTTTTGGTTTGACTAATGCACTTGCAGCTTTCATGAACCTCATGAACAATGTGTTTAGAGATTGTTTGGATGAATTTGTTTTGATCTTCATTGATGACATCCCAGTTTACTCAAAGTCTATCAAAGAGCATGATAGGCACTTGAGGATAGTTCTGCAGTGATTGAGAGAAAGGAAACCTTTTGGGAAGCTATCCAAGTGTTCATTCTATTAAGACAGGGTGCACTACCTAGGCCATATTATTTTAGTTGAGGGAGTCTTTGTAGGCCTCAAAAAGATCAAGGCGATTGTGGAATGACCAATGCCCTAGAATGTGTCAGAAGTTCGTAGCTTCATGGGCCTCACAGGATATTATAGGAAGTTTGTGCAAGGGTTCTCCCAGATTGCATCTCCAATTACATCACTTCAAAGAAAGGGAATGTGGTTTGAATGGACTGAGAAATGTGAATAGGCATTCCAACTCCTAAATGAGAGGCTCACGATAGCACCAGCGCTGACCATCCCTAATCCTAATGGAAGATTTGTAGTAATCATAGATGCTTTAGTAGAGGGATTGGGAGCAACACTTTTGCAAGATGGACAAGTGATAGTGTATGAATTGAGGAAGCTTAAAAAACAACCTAAACTACACACCGCATGATTTAGAATTAGCCATAATAGTTCATGTCTTATAGATGTGGAGGCATTATCTCTTGGGAAAGCCATTTGAACTCAAGACAAAACACCTAGGATTGAGATACATTTTTACTCAACCAAACCATAATGCACAAAAAAGAAGGTGGTTGGAATTCCTTAGTGAGCATGACTTCAAAATTGAGTATATAAAGGGAAAATAGAATGGAGTGGTTGATGCTCTTAGTAGACAAAGACATCTAGCATCCATGTTCTCGAAAAATTCTAATTTGAGACAACAAGTGATACAACATTTGCCGGGGGATGAGCACTACGAGAGAGTGAAGAGCACCCTAGCAAATAATCCATCAGATCATCGGTTTGATGGGTATGATATCTAACCAGATGGTATTTTGAGATACCAGAGAAGGATGTATATACCATACTTTGGAGAACTAAGGAAGTTGGTTCTTGAAGAGGTTCATAATGCACCTTATTCAGGACACCCCAGAGTATCCAATATCATAGAATTGAAAACTCTGTACTTTTGGCCTAAAATTAAGAAGGATGTAGCGGAATACATAGCCAAATGCTTAGAGTGCCAAAAATTCAAGGCTGAGCATGCACATCCAACTGGGCTATTATATCCTCATGACATACTTGAGTATAAATGATAGGTGATCAGTATGGACTTCGTACAAGGGTTGCCTTTGAGAAAGAATTGACTTGATGTTATCTTGGTTGTGATCGATAAGTTGACCAAGGTGGTGCACTTCATTCTAGGAAACCTTAAGGATGGATCATTGACCTTGTCCAAGAAATTTGTTTAGAAGATCTTCTATTTGCATGGAGTGTTAAAGACTATCATTTTTGATACAACCACTCGAGTGACCTCAAGGTTTTGGACGACCTTGAATGCCACATTGGGAACTAAATTGAATTTCAGCTCAACTTATCATCCTTAGACTGACAATAAAACAAAGAGGGTGAACCAGGTAGTCAAAGACCTCCTCCAAATGTACTGCATGGACCAACACTATAAGTGGGAAGAATATTTACCATTGGTAGAGTTTTCTTACAATAACTCATATCACACATCCCTAGGTATGGCACCATTTGAAGCTCTTTATGGGTGAAAGTGTCGTACACCCATCAGTTGGGATAGATTGGAGGACATGATCATAGTAGGACTTGAAATGATTAAGGAGATGGAAGCACAAATGAGAATCATTAAGAGCAGATTGAAGGAGGCAGCAAACTGATAGAAGAGTTATGCCGAAAAGAATAGAACTTTTAGATAGTTTGTGATAGGGGTTAAAGTCTTCTTAAGAGTTAGGCCACATAAAAGATCCATTGCCTTTGGAAAGTCTTCCAAGTTGGCCCCAAGATATGTGGGTCCATTTGAAGTTTTGGAAGTGGTTAACCCAGTTGCTTATAGACTTTCTCTACCACCTACTCTAGCTTGACTTCATAATGTGTTTCATGCTTCTTGCTTAAGCCATATCATCTTGATGTAGCTCATGTGCTTGATTGGCAATCCTTGTATGTACATGATCCAAGAGTGGTGCTAATGGAGCCCATTAGAATCCAGGATAGATGCAACATTAAGTTACAAAGTAGAGATATTACTTAGTTTAAGGTCCAATGGGACCAGTATTAAGAAGAAAGTGCTACTGGGGAGGATGTGGAAGAAATAGAACACTCCTTCCCACATTTTCTTTCTTAAGAAAGAGAATTTGATAATTTTGTTGAAAATTTTGAATTGAAAAGTTATGATGTTTTGGTTTGGAACAATATGATGTGACATTGAAATAGACATATATGCTTAAATTTTGATTAAAAAATACATCAAGACCATGTCTCTTCCAAGAGGGGGAAGGATGTCATAACCCAATTTTATTGCATTTTTAATTATAATATGAGAAATTGAATTATTGAGGAAATTCAATATGTTGAGTAGAAATTTTGATATTTTTGAAAAGATCGAAAGAAGTTGACCATCATTGACTATGTGATCTTTTTGAATTATCTTATACTTTATCACGAATTGAATGTTACTGATGAATTTTGTAAGTGCAAGTGTGTGCAATTGTAGTGTGATAGGTTGAAGGACGAGAACATGGTTGAAGTAGGATCATTTAGCTAAACCGAACGGTAAGCTTGATGGAATTTGGGTGCACACACCACAAATAGCATGATAATTGCATTTAAAAATTCATATAGGAGAATTGCATTTATTTGACTTGAACTGACTCGATGATTGAAAAGATGTACTTGTGAAAAATAATACATGTGAAGTTTTCATTTAAATTATTTATCTTAATCTTGTGTTTTGATAATTTGAAAGAAACTGATAGTGTAATTTGACATATAAATGAACATATGTGTTTAAATAGGCTTATTTAGAGAATATGAAAACCATTCCTTTCAAAAATTGTTGTTTGAAATAAAATAAGAGTTTATTATCCTGATAAATATACATAACATATTCAAATACACATATGAATACACACACACACACACACACACACACACACACATTTCTTAAGACAACGAATTTGGAATCGAAACATTATTACTATCATAGTGATAGCATTTGATTGAAATCATGGGAAGATTCCATAAGTCATGGCCTGTATCCAAATTATGGCCAATTAATTTGAAATGGATATAGTGGGGCAGCAATAAAATTAATGTCATTATGAAGGAAATGACCCATTTTCATGCAAAAAATCTTTCCATTTTGAAAACATATCATTAGCAAAAAGAAGAATGAATTGTATCGACTAGTATTTAGGCAAAAAGAAAGGGGCAAGAACTCGGCTATGAGGTAAAACCAAACAAAAGCTTAGGAAAGAAGCTCGACTTGAGGTAAATCGGTATATTGCCTTGGAAATATGCTTGATTTATAAATGTTTTTTTAATTAAAAGGCCTACTATATTATTTCAGTTTGTTGAGTTTTTGATAGCATCAGTATTTAAATGTTAAATGACTCTAATTGAAAACAACTTATAGCCGGTCAATAAGATGAAAATTGATCATCTTTTGGTCTATGTAACTGAGGCCTATCATCCAACCATGAAAAATTATAGTCTTGCATTCTTTGATCCTTTGGGCATGCTAGCTGATCTTGGTCAAGCCAATATTCAACATATATATCACCCTTAACTATTTTGTCATGCATGTGAAATAATCAAGCCATTAAATGACTATTGGATTTGATCCGATTAGCAAAAAATAAATCATTTAAAATCAAATGTAAAATCAAATATGTTGATCGTTTCCCTTAGGGAAATGTCTTTATACTGCCACCCTTTTTATATATGATGTTTGATGTTACATTTGGCTAGGTTGATTGGTGAAGGCCACACCCTATAGGTATATAGTTTTTCTTGAAATATATGAGCCATATCAAAACCATTTCCAATGTTTTTAAGTTCGCATCGTTCACCTCTAATGAGGAACAAATCTATTATTTGAATCTTTGCATTTTGTATGAATCAACCTCCAAGATCGATTAGCCACATTAAATATAGGTTAATCCTTGCATTTCAAGTGTACATGCCATGAAAGGGAATCAATTTTGTTTAAGGTAAATCTAAAAAATTTCTGATAGTCGTTCTAGGGAGCGACAAGTGACTTGATTATTTATTCAATCTTGCTGATAACATTAGGAACATGGGTTCTTTTCTAAAACCATGAAAGTATTAAAATTATTTCAGACTCTTATGATTATTGGATCTCTAAATAACAAACATATTGTTCCATACTTCTATTTGCATAGAGGAATTTAGTATTATTTATATGTGAACGCTATTTGATGGAGACTCTGTTCTTAGTATGTAGTACAGGGTAACCTGAATCTATGAACGACATCATTTTATTATAAGCTATAAATTGCTTATTTGTAAACAACATCATTCTGATATAAACAATGAGTGTTTATTAGTAAACAACATCGTTTTGTTGCAAACTATAATTGTTTAGCTATAAATAGTATCGTTTTGTTATAAATAGTGAGGTTTTATTGGTAAACGTCACCATTTTGTTATAAACTATAATTGTTTAGTTGTAAACAATATCATTCTATTATAAACAGTGAGTGTTTATTAGTAAACAACATCATTTTGTTATAAACTATAATTTTTTAGTTGTAAGCAATATCGTTTTGTCATAAACAATGAGTGTTTATTAGTAAACAACATTGTTTTGTAATAAACTATAATTGTTTAGCTAAAAATATCATCGTTTTGTTATAAACAATGAGTGTATATTTGTAAACAACATTGTTTTGTAATAAACTATAATTGTTTAGTTGAAAATAACATCGTTTGATTATCATCGTTTGGTTTGATACAAACAACACAACAGTATGTTTGAAACTATTAAAATAGACTTGTTCTAGTTCATTATTTCTTGAATTTCTGACAAATGAAATGTCAAAATGTAACATTATTTGAATGATAACAATCTGATTTAATGGGTTTTATTGTAGAATGTATGCACAAATTATAACTTAAGTTGGCACATATATGTGTATGCACATAGACCTTCGTCTACGTACATACACATGCTTGTGATGTACCTTCTTTTGTTCCCTATTGAATTCATTCTTAAATGAATAATGATTTACGTTAAATGTAATCATGTTTCATGTGTATGGTATGACTGAATAATGTATTGATCAGTTTCCATTTGAATCATTTTTCTAATTATTTGCTTAATGAGGAATTAAGTAGATTGATTTACTTTTCTATAGATATGAGTGTAAAGAATATTCTCTTAATTGAGTAGAACAACACCTAAGTGGACTAGAGCACCTCAAGGTAGATGCAGCTAGAGGGTATAGCTGTTATGGAAAAATTGTGTAGTAAAAGTTACCTTTCGAGATGGGTGCCAAAATGGAGTTTAAAGAGTATAGGTTTTTGCTTTTACCAAAACCTACTGTTTGTTGTTACAACATTATTCTTATGCTTGGCCAAGCAAATAGTTCATTTGTATGTATGAACTTGTGATAACACTCTCTGGCATTCCTAGCATAGATCTTACATTTTCTTTTCTAACTTGTAGATAGAGATGCATGTTGATGTTTAGGCACACACCAAATTCCACCTTGTAGATTGTGCTCTTGCTAAACTTTCTGTGCAGGGTCGGGTATTCTTCAAGTTGGAAGAATTCCAAGGAAGCATAAACTTCGTGGTTGGGTGGTAAAGCACTTCAACCATGTTCTCATCCATTAGTGGAGGCGAGTGTCAAGAGGAAAACTTGGGTATTTACAAGACTATCTTGGTCTGTGATGTAACCTTGATGTAAAATTTGTACATTGTAATGACTTTGTGGCCTATGAGCCAAGTCATCATGGATATTGTAATTGACTTTAAAATTGAATATATATAAATATTAAACTTATTTAATTAGACATGTGTTGCTATGATTGACAATAGCTACTTAGTTATGTCTTTTTAAATTGAATATATTCATAATGTCATTTGCAATAATATAAATTAAGTAATAATTTAGAATGGGTTATTACAAACATCCAAGCATTCAAGCATTCAAATAAAATCAAGCAAGAAAGATCTAATTCCTTTGAAGAGATGTGTATGACTTCAGTCCTTCAAGGAATCCATTGAAGGGTGGTGAGTTGCAACAAGTGTTCATTCACCATTTCCTAGAACATACCTTTGTTTCTTGGAATAATCTTGTGGCTACATTTTAAGATGATTTTGTACCTAATATTGACCTTATACTTTTTCCAAGTCTTAGAAAATATCATAAGATAAGATGAAGAGTCAAGCATGTACTTTGGCCATAGGTTTATTTTTTCTCTTTCTAGGGTTCCAAATTATTTTAGACCTAACAAAATCAAATACATTGACATGCTATTTGAAGCCTATGAAGCTAGTTCAAGTTTTGTGTGAGAAGATTTCAAAATAATAAATATGCAATAGGCTTCCAAATATCTTAATGCTATGGAGAAGATGAGGGATAAATAAACTACTAAATTGTCATCCTCAAGTGCTTTTGTAGTTGGTAATAAAAAATTGCTAATTGTAATAGCCAATTAGATGTCACATCTAAAGAGAACACAATATTAAATGATGATTGTGTATGTAGGCAGGTAGAGGAAGGTACTAGTGTATTATATGGAAATGATGTTGAGACAACAATAGTATAAGAACCTAACTTCAATTAGATAGGTCATCCATGAGCGATGAATTTTTAAGAAACATATGATGAACTTCAACCTAAAATTGAGATAAATAGAACTACTTTGTAACAACCAAGCAAATAGAGAGGAACAGGTCTACATAATTGAATAGTTAAGTGAATCCGCTCATGCAACTAATTGTAAAGAATGTATACTTGAAAATGATGTAAAGAGAATAAGATTTATCTTTCTTGTTTGATATTTTCCCCTCTTTTGTGCCTATTTATGATTTCTAAAGATATTAAGGATTTTTTACATTAGGATAATTTAGACACACCTATACTATATATAACAGTTGGAAAAATGATGTTAGAGTAGACTATGATATTTACTTTAGAGACATTTCCCATGACGATTGTGTAGATGATGATCACATGGAAGCATACAAAATCCTATTTATTTGGTTTAAAACTTGTATTCTTCCTCATGAAGAGTGTGCTTCAAGGAGGTCACAAGAAGTTTATATTTTAAAAGTGAGTGTGGAAGAAGAAATGTGTCACAAGCTTGATTTTAACAACACATTTGACACAAATAGTTGCCAAGGTGAACTTACAATAGGGAGACAATTTGAAGAATTTTTTTATTCACATTAGGTGTCTCATGACTCTAGCTTTTATGATAATGAAGATCCCAAAAATGTGGATCAAGTGTCTAACTCAAAAATATAATGTATGAACATATATGACAATGCTGTATGTTGGTTGCTTGTTATCTAATAGTTTAATGAAGATGATATTGATTATGCGGATCTTTCATTTTTGAATTTCATGCCTCTACTACTATGGATAAAAATGTTCCTAAGTTTAGATCATTTTCATGGGTCCAACATACAAATAATGAATATTTTGAATTGTATCATGTGGTGAACAAGAAAATTAGTCTATTGTTTCCCATCTTGATAGTGTACCTATGCTTGAGGTGTTCTATTTATAATACAAGTTTATTAATTTACTTCCTTGTGCTAGGTAGGGTTGCATCCGGGTATATTTTTGTTTATCATATGAGTTGGAGGTGTTTTAATTTGGCGTTGACTCATATGAAGGTGTCAGCAAGGATGAGGAATTGGATGGTGGGTGTTTGTTTGCATCCATGTATGATGTTGTTGGCTTGGTATTTTTTTGTTTAATATTTGATATTATATGCAATGGTATGCAACCAAAACCTATTTTTTATGAATTCCTAGTGATAAAATGTTTGATAGTTGAGTGGGTCTTTATATTTGGGGTAGAATTTATAATTGTTTGTGTACAAATAGAAGTCTTGAATTATTGTAGTTGGGTGATGGATCTAATGTTGGATTGAGGGAGATCAACTCCTTCAGTAGGCATGTCTTTGATAGAGGCAAGAAGATATATCAGTTTATCCATGGCCTCGTGCCATGGGATTTATTATCTAGGTCTAACATGTTATATTTGTAAGTTATATTTATAGCCATATCTTCAACCTATGTGCTCCCATGTAATTGGTTGTGTATTATTTTGGCTTGTACATATCATGTCTTGTCTAATTTTGTGTTGTCATATATATACCCGTGTGTCCTTGTACAACCGTTAACGCTTGTGTGTCATGATGAAGTGTGAAGTTAGTCCCATTTTTTTCACTATTTTGATATGCAACCTAGAGTATGCTATATTATTCTTCTGCTATCAAGTGTCATATGTCTAGATAGAGCCTATTCAAACTCAATCTTTCCATGTCAAAATTTTCTTGAGTCCCTTCCCTTTGTGTTTTTCTTAACCATATTTAGCCCAATATTAATAAATAATATAATAAAATTTATGTTGGTATTGGGTTGATAAATTCACCTAAGTGTGATCTTTTGTCATTTCCCACATGCCTATAATATGTTGCAATTAGCAAAATTCAAAAATTTCTCTAAATGTCAATATTTTTGGCATATCAAGTTGGGGATATTATGACTTCCATTCCAAATCTGAAAAGGATAATTTTTACCTTAAATTTTTCCTTCAATAGGATTTTAGACTTAGTCAACAAACGACACCCCTTCTTGCACCTCCTTAACTTTTGAACCTTACCCACTTTATAGTGAATTTTGTTGGGGTATCAAAATTTCCATTCCATTGATATTTATTTTGAGGTATGCTCCATACCCCTCCCCTGACATCTTAATTCCATACCCCTTGTGTGACCTGCCCCAAATTTGATACCCATTCCTTGGTATGTCTACCCTATGACTCTAATAGCCTTACTTCTTGAACAAATGGATAAGGTTTGATTGACCCCTAATCCTTGATAATTCAAAATACTTGCCTATTTTTTGTTACCTTCCTTCTAATCCACTAGAATGGTCAAGAAGACCAGAAGGATGTTGAAAGAGGTTTTGATTTTCCAAACAAGGGTATTGATGTGTCTTGAGAATACAAATATCCATCAAACCCATATTTTACCACCTGATGACTTTTATCCATGGTTTTAGTTGTATATTAATTTTGATAATGAAAACTAGATGGTGGTTAGGATTTCATTTAGGGTGTAATTAGGCCCTACACCTACTCGAGGATACCTAGAACCACCTTTTTCACCCTTACTCACATTGATTAAATATTGTTGGATTCCATGGCCATGCTCAATTTATCATTGGTGGTTGTATTCTATAGGTATGGATCTTTTATGGTATTTGGGATGATTTTCTTAGTAGCCCTCATAGGTTTTCAGCGGGCTTTGTGCATAAATTTTTGAGCTTATGATGGTTGAATTGATTATGGATCTCTATCGGTTGATTTTTTTTTTTTGTTATTTATTTGGAAGATAAAAATAATCTAGAGAAAAACACTAGAAAAGCATAGTAATGTTGAACGGTATTGGAAATGTTCAATGGGTTGCATTGGGTTTTTAATGTTGGTCATAGTTTTAAATACTTATAAATGATATGTTTAAGATGTTATTTTTAAAACAACACACATTTCGTAGGAAAGATACTAAATAGTAAGGAAAGAGATGATATTGCACTACATACATGTCAACTTACACTACACACCGTTATGTGGAAAAACATTGGTCATGTATCTCTATAGTTATATATCATTGAGCATTTCATAGTAAGGAATTGTTGAAGTTGATAGGGATTTTTTACTTGGAATTAATTTTAGACATTATGATAATGAAGATCAAAATAAAGGGAGTGTCATTAGTCAACATCAAAGACAAAAAGGTCTAGCCAATCGAGTGGGAATTGAAAGTAAAATAATGACACATCTTTTTTCTCACCTAATTCTAAACACATGGGAATCATAGGTTCAAATTCAACATTTCATAATAGCTATGTTACAAAAATTACATTATATTTAGAGAATTGCATCAACATCATATCAAAAGTTACTCATGATATATCATATTACATGATCATTTGTCGTGTCTTTGATCCTCATTCTAAAACCATTAAATTAGCTCTTAGGGGTTTGACCAAAGAAGATTTTGGCCTACAAATCTCCTTAAAGGTGATCATTAACATTGCTTGTTCTATATATTTAGATTCCAAAAATTGGGGTGATAGGTTCTCCTAGGGATTCACTGAATGAATAATACTATATCATGTTTATTTATAACGGGTTGTTTTAAATCAGCAAGATTTAAATCAATATACCACAATGTTTTTGGTGGTAGAAGTATATTAATAAGAGAAGATTGATAGAAAAGTATAGGTCCATTGAGTTGAAGCCTAAGAATCATTCAACTGATGATTGTAAAAAAGATAAAGGCCTCACCTTTTATTTGAACCGCCATTCCCTTTGTAAGAATATCACCTTAGTTGTTACTAAAAATGAATTACTTTATAATACATGATTTGTAAATTTTTACTCATAGCAAGTTGATTTTTTATCTACAATAGGTATGCTTTATAATTCCTATCACATGCATACTTCCTATTGACCAAATGAGAACATTCACAATCATCCAATGTGTCATTGAAAGACGAGGAAGCTCTACACACTAAGGATTTTTCATTAAAATATTTTTGATATTAATGCAATAATTTCAAGGTTGGATACCAAGAATAAAAGGTCCGCGAGATCGTAATTATTGATCTATTTAGCTAAATCTATTTAAGAAAACCTAACTCCATAGAAAGGTTTTCCATTAGAAAATCCTCCAATCCCAGAGCCTCTAACTCTATTTACAATCTAGGGTTCACTATTGTGCACTTTCTAATACTAAATGAAGAAAAAATTACCCCTAACATTGTTAAACCTTCTTCCATTCTATACTAAATTTCAATATACCCACTTAAACATAGAGTTTAGAATATGCACTTTCTAATAATAAATGAAAACAAATTACTGCTGACATTGATAAACCTTCTTCTTTTCTATACTTTTTCAACATACGCACTTAAACATGGAAGTTAAAAAGAAAATACATAAATATTTGGTTGGTGCAACCAAGTTATTCAATTGACTGTTTAAATTTTTGGTTGATGTAAACTAGCTATTCACTTGACTACTAAGCTATTCAATTGACTGATTAACTAAAAAATTAATTGATATAAGCCAAACTACTTAAATTTTTTTATTGATGTACGACAAACTTAATATTTTGGTTGGCATAAGTAACCATTCAACTGAATACTTAAATTTTGGTTTATGTAACCCAACTATTCAGTTTGACTATGTATAATACATATTTGTTTCCATGTTGACTATGTGCATTTTATAGATCCCCCTCACCACCCCAATCTTTGAAATAATCCCAAATTTCTCTGTCGTTTGGAAGTCCGTTGGAAGTACATGAAATCAAGACTGACAATGCAATTTAAATAAATATCTGTGCAGTCCTTCAATGAAGATGAGGTGCATATCTTTCTAACAACAGTAAACACTTTTACCGTTTTCCCCACCTTTCCTTCTGCGCTCAGAAACTGACTAGGTATTGATCTCGTGGTCTTTGTAGTTTTTTTCTGTCATAGCAAGTTAATATATGCTCTACAATTCTCATTACATGCATACGTTCTATTGACCAAATGAGAATGGTTTCCTTGAGGATTCAATAAATGAATAATATTATACCATGTTCATTCATAATGAGATGTTTTAGAACATCAAAATTTAAATCAATATACCATTATGTTTGGGGTAGGAGTATATTAATAAGAGAAGAGAATAGAAAAGTATAGAGATCAAGTTGAAACTTAAGTATTATACTTAAATAATCAATGCATGTAAAATAAGATATGAGTCTCACCTTTATTAAAACGACATTTCCTTTGTAGAAATATCATCTTACTTGTTACTATAAATGAACTATTTTATACTATAGGATTTGTAGTGTTTTTGTCACAGTAAGCTACTTTTTAATCAAATTTCTCTGCAATGAAGATGCTCTATAATTCCCATCACATGCATATGTCCTATTGACCAAATGAGGACATTCACAATCATCCAATATGCCATTGAAATATGAGGAAACTCTATACAGTAAAGATTTCTCACTAAAATACTTTTTATATTAATCCAATAATTTCAAGGTTGGATACCAAGAATAAAGTATCTATGAGATAATTTTTTTTTTTAAATATTGATCTATTTAGAGATAGTTATTTAAGATATCCTAATCCATAGAAAAAGTTTTCCATTAGAAAATCCTCCAATCCTTGAGCCTTTAAATCTATTTACAATTCAAGGTCCACTATTTGTACACTTCCTAATAATAAATGATTTTTTTTTAAACCACTAACATTGATAATCCTTCCTCCATTCTATACTTTTTCAACATACTCACTTAAAGTTAAAATTTGGAATATACACTTTCTAATAATAAATGAAAAAAAATTACCACTACATTGATAAACTTTCTTCTATTCTATACTTTCTCAACATACTCATTTAAACATGGAATTTAAAATATGCACTTTCAAATAATAAATGAAAAAAATTACTCCTAAATTGATAAAACTTTCCTCCATTCTATACTTTTTCAACACACCCACTTAAGCTTGAAGTTTAGAATATACACTTTAATAATAAATGAAAAAAAATGTGTTTTACATCGATAAACTTTTCTCCATTCTAAACTTTTTCAACATACCCACTGAAACATAAAATTTAAAAAATGGAAAAAAAAGCAAAACAATTACTTAAATATTTGACAGGTGCAAGACAGCTATTCAATTGACTGCTCAAATTTTTGGTTCATGTAAGATAGGTATTGGATTGACTAAATTTTTTGTCGGTGTAAGTCAAACATTCAATTGAATACTTAAATTTTAGTTTATATAAGCCAGATACTCAGTTTGACTATGCACAATACATATTTGTATGCATGCTGACTAAGTGCATTTTATGGATCCCCCTCACCACCCCAATCTTTGCAATGGCCCTAAATTTGTCTTTCGTTTGTGTAATGTCAGCGTCTCTTGGAAATACATGAAATCAAGATTGACAATGAAGAAGAGGTGCACATGTTTCTGACTACAGTAGACACTTTAGGGTTATTTATTAAGATTTCTGAGAGCCTGCAGACAATACAGAGGCTCAGTTTGTGTCCTGTTTCAAAGCAGATGAAAATGAAGATGAAGATGGTTTTAGTTTGTGTCCTGTTTCTCTCTGTTCTACCTTCTTATTATTCTCTTCTTCGTTCTTATTACTCTGATCAAGAAGCTCTGCTGGAATTCAAGCGTTCCCTCTCCCTCGAATCCCAAAGTTCCTTGCACGACTGGTCTCCTCATCGTTCCCTCTGCAATTGGACCGGCGTTGTCTGCTCTTCCCGTCATCAGCGTGTGGTTTATTTAAATCTCACTGGTATGTCTTTGCTAGGCCCTATCTCTCCTTTCCTTGGAAACCTCACCTATTTAACTGACTTGATATTAGCACAAAATAGACTGTATGATGGCATTCCTGTTGAACTCGGTAATCTTATTGAACTCACAGTGCTTATGCTTGGCCGCAACAACTTAACAGGCTACATCCCATCCACTCTGGGAGACTGCCGATATTTGCGATATCTCAGTCTGTATATGAACCATCTCAGTGGTAGCATTCCCTCCCAGCTTGGCCTTCTTTCACATTTAGACATCCTTTATTTAGGAGAAAACCAACTGACAGATTCAATCCCACCTTCTCTAGGAAATCTCTCCTCCTTAACATACTTAGATTTGGGATATAATATACTACATGGCAATATTCCTATTGAATTGGGAATGCTTACTCAACTCACAGTGCTTGTGCTTGACAAAAATAACTTGACAGGTTTCATTCCATCCACTCTAGCAGGCTGTCGACCATTGCAACTTCTCAGTCTGTTTGGTAACCATCTCAGCGGTAGCATTCCCTCCCAGCTTGGTCTTCTTTCAGATTTACTAATCCTTTATTTAGGAGAAAACCAACTGACAGACCCAATCCCACCTTCCTTAGGAAACTTGTCCTCTTTGACTTCTTTGGATTTGAGTGAAAACAGGCTTAATGGTGGCATTCCTATTGAATTGGGTATGCTTACTCAACTCAGCGTGCTTCTTCTTCATGCCAACAACTTGAGAGGAGTGATTCCTGCTGCCCTTTCCAATTGTACTCTTCTCCAAAATTTGACATTTTATGATAATCAATTAAGTGGCCACATTCCTTGGCAATTTGGCAAACTGCTAGAGCTGCAACGACTGTATTTGTGGAAAAACCAACTCACTGGAGAAATCCCAAGTTCACTCTCTAATTGTACTAAACTTCTAGGTCTTGATTTCTCGAGTAACCAACTTAGTGGCACAATTCCCTTGGAGTTTGGCAACTTACGCCAACTTCTAAGGCTTGGTTTAGCGGATAATTATCTTGTGAGCGAAAGCAATGATTTGTCTATTCTAACCACCTTGGCTAATTGTTCCTTTTTAGAACAAATACAGCTGTCTTTTAATTATCTCACTGGCATTTTGCCCTCTTCTATTAGCCAGCTATCAAGCAAGCTCTCTGATTTGCTATTATTTTCTAATAAAATTGAGGGAAACATACCAAGTGGCATTAGTAATCTCACAATGCTTTCAACCTTAGCTTTATCTGTCAATTATTTTGAAGGAACTATTCCATCCTCACTCGGTCAACTTCAACATCTTGAAAGATTGTATCTAGAAGGAAACAATTTAAATGGAAGTATTCCAAAAAGTTTGGGTCAGATAAAAAGTCTTGGTTTGTTAGCACTAAGTGGAAACATGCTTTCAGGGCAGATTCCAGATAGTCTTAGTAGCCTCCCGCAACTAAGACAGCTTCTTCTTCATCACAATCAACTATCAGGAAAAATACCTGCCAGTTTAGGAAGTTGCCAAACTTTGGAGCTAGTGGATTTGTCTCAAAACAAGCTAAGAGGAAATATACCCCCAGAATTAGCAGGTCTTAAAAATCTTCAATTTTATTTCAACATTTCTGGAAATTTATTACAAGGTTCTCTTTTAGAAACTAGCAAAATGGTAATGGTCCAAGCTATAGATGTGTCTCTCAACAACTTCTCAGGTGAAATTCCATTTGCACTATCAAGCTGCACAAACTTGCAATATTTGAATATTTCATGGAATTCATTTGATGGCCCAATTCCAGTGTCACTCACAAATCTCAAAAACCTTCAAGACATTGATCTCTCTAATAACAATTTGTCAGGGTCAATTCCAATGCCTTTCCAAGAGATGAAAGCACTTAAGCATATCAATCTCTCTTCAAACAGATTAATAGGAGAGGTTCCAACGAAAGGAGTTTTTGCAACAATTAATGAGTCAGCAATTATGGGGAATCTCAAACTTTGTGGCAAATGGATCAATTTGCAGCCATGCTCTGATTCCAAAAAGAAACAACAGTTATTAATCTTAAAAAAGGGGATAGTACCAGTTGTGATTGGCATTGCAATCTTCATGTTTGTTGCATTGTTGGTAATTCTCTATAGAAGGAGACATACAAATCAAGATGTTGTTGATCTCAACATTGGGCCTAAAAGAATATCATATGAAGAACTTGAAGATGCAACTGGTGGATTTAGCCAAACTAATCTATTAGGAGTTGGTAGCTTTGGATCTGTTTATAGAGGGATTCTAAACAATGTGACAAATATTGCTGTTAAAGTTCTCAATGTGCAAGATGAAAATGCTCTCCAAAGTTTTAACAGAGAATGTAATGTGTTAAAAAGAATCAGGCATCGCAATGTGATCAAAATCATTTCAACATGTTCTAACCCTGATTTTAAAGCACTAATTCTTCCATTAATGTCAAATGGAAGTTTGGAGAGATGGCTCTATCCTGAGGGAGCAGATGAATGCAGATTAAATTTGTCTGACCGGTTAAGGATAGCAAAGGAGATAGCACAAGGAATGGCATATCTACATCATCATTGCTTTGTGCAAGTCATTCACTGTGACCTAAAACCAAATAATGTGTTGTTAGGGGATGATATGACTCCATATATAGCAGACTTTGGCATTACCAAACTCCTATATGAGAATTCAATGGATTCTTTGACTTCTACAAATGCACTCAAGGGATCTATAGGCTACATTGCACCAGGTACATATTTTAAATTATTACAACATAATCATTATTGTGTGGATTTTATATAAATAGTGTAAGTGTTTCATATGAGATGAGAATCACTAATAATGGTATTGTATTGTAGAGTATGGAATGGGTGGAAACATTTCAACAAAAGGAGATGTCTACAGTTATGGAATTCTACTTTTAGAACTGTTGACAAGGAGGCGACCTACAAATGACATGTTTGTAGAAGGAATCAATCTACCAAAATGGGTAGGTATGGAGTTTCCAAATAAAATCACAGGAGTGGTGGACAATAACCTGCTTAGAGATGTTAATGAATCAGATTTATTAGTGGTATTGCCATGCCTTACTCAATTTATACAAGTAGGGTTGGCTTGCACAAGGGAGCTGCCAGAACAACGCCCAAATATGATGGAGATAGTTGAAAGACTAGAAAGAATAACAAGGGTATTTCTTGGTACTCGATCTTTTCAATTGCCCATAGATATCTCTCCTTTTCTTGAGAGTACAAGTGGTCCAAGAAATACTAATTCAATGACAGACGACAATTGGTCTACATCTACATCTTAGCTCTTTGCAAGCAACTTGATAACAACTACTAATTAGTATTGTGTTGTTTCTAATACTTGTAAAAGAATAATATTTAAAATTTACTATGTAAATGTAGAAAATTATGATATGTGTAATGCATAATTTTAAGCCATTTCTAAGTAGAATATAATTATTGATGAATTATATATATATAAAATCTAAAAGCAAAGAGTGAGTTTTTATTCTTTGTTATTGTCTTCATTTTGCAATATTTTTCAAATATTGTCTTCAAGTTTGTGGCAGCACATCAAATATGACCAAGTGACAATTTTATATAAAAAAGAATGGAATATTTATTATTTGTGAAACCTATTTATCAAATTCATTGGATATGGATTGTACCTTTCTGTTTGGGCATATAGGGAATCTATTGAAAGAAATGACTATTAATTATATTGCTGTTGTATGAAGGGAACAGTAGAATGTTGGATGAATCTCTTGTGTTGTGTACATGATATATAGTTAAACATTTCAAACAGATTATTAGTTAGGAGAGGTTGTCCATGATATATATTTGATAATATATTTTGGTAAATAGGCCATTTCAAAGATGAACTTTCTTGACAATTCTCAAAATTTTGTTCATAGACAATGAAATGATTTATATTCATATGAAGAATGAAACAATTCATATTGTTATGTATGTTTTAGGTTGCTCTCTGTGATTGTAGTGCTTTATATTTGTAGTATTTTATATCAAACTTAACATTGATCAAATCAATCTGCTCATTGATTCCATTGAAGATCAACTAGAAAGGATCAAGGTAACCTTCAACCATTCAGACAATGCTCAATGCTCAATCAGTATCGGATATTGATTTATTGACCAATATTTTAACTGGTGAGGTGTGTGTTTACCATTGCAGGCTTCTCCAGAAAAAACCATCTATCTCCTCTGTTGAATTCAGTAACCTAAGGTCCCCAATACAGGTCTGGCTTCTACTACCTACTGTCTTTGTCCCCATGCTAATTTCTTATTCAAATATTATTTCTTAGATTTTAGTGGTTTATAGGCTTCTGCTTTTTGGCGTTGTTGCATCTATCCAATCTACTGAAACAACCCTTAAGTTTTCTCTGCAGATTATTTTCATGGCATTAGTAGCAACTATAGTATTCATGAGAACTCAAATGCATCAAAGAACATAGTATAATGGCACTGCAGAACTACCATACACAATTAGGAGGTAACTTATGTTCTTCAAGCAGCGAGACCACCTCCTATTTCCTGCATGGACTTTCACAATTTTAGCCTCATTGTTAAGTATTCCTTTCTCAGTTGAGGAGGCTTTTTCTTGGGTGGTTGTAATTTGCAATGGGATAGAATTTTCTCCTAAAGCCAGAAGGTACTCATTTGCAGTTGACCATTATAATGATTGTTATGTATTTATACCCATGATATTATGATGTCGCATGATATGTGTACCCTAGTAGTTGGGGTTTTCTGTGTTATTAAAAAATATGATGGGAACAGATCGGACTATTGCCTTCTTTTACACCTACAGGTGTCATCATTCATGGATATTTTTTAGGCAATTCCTCATAGTGTCTCTTGTAAATCATATGTGAGCATTTCAGTTTCGGTTAATAGAAGCAATTTGCAGGGCAAAACCAGTAGTGTATCAAAATTTGCATTCTTAACTATTTCCATGCTTGGAGACTTTGTTATTCATTGAGGTCTGTTATTCGTCATGTTCATTTTTTATTATGAATTCAAATGAGTTAGAACTAAATTATTGCTGAAATGGTTTCTAGATTCAATTGTGTAAGATATTTTTGCATTAACGTTTCGGATCACACTCCATGATCCATCATCAAGATGATAGGAGAAAAAATATCTTACACAATCAAATCCAGAATCCATTTCAACAATAATCAATATGAATTGAAAAAACTTGATATCATTAATAGAACTAAATTGTAATAATATTGATTTAATGGGAAAAAAAAAAGCATCAGTTGGATATTGAAGCCCAACAGCCATTATTATTTTCCCTCCAATTGCATTGTCTTTTCATATTCTCCTTTTTCAAATGACTTATCCAAAGTGGATAATGTAATTGGCATTGTGTAATTGCTGTGGTTATGCTGCTGCAAATGTATTTGAATAACCGAGATAATAAAAGTGATTTCCCCTGCTTGAAAGTGGATGTAGCCAATTTAGTGAACCACTATAAATCTTTGTTTTTTCGTGTTTGTGAATTGTGCTCTTTCCGAGTTTAATTTTCTGCAATTTCTTTTTCATTTATTCTGCGATAAATTATTCAACAATTGGTATTAGAGCTTGGTGAATTAGCTGTTCAAGAATTGTGATAATTTATGGGAAATGGAGGAAGCAAATAAATGGAAGATAGAGTAATTCTCAGGGCAGAACTTTGGATTGTGGAAAGTGCAGATGGAGTCTTTGCTGATTAGAGGCGATCTCTCACTCACGTTGGAAGGAAAATCGAGGAAGCCAGCTGCGATGTCAAATGAGGATTGGGAGAGACTAGATAAGAAAGTGTTGTACCCAAACTAAAATTTTTGCTTCATTGAGGCATTTTGATAAAAAAGGTCAAAATCTTGTAAATTTGTCGTCAAAAGTCAACAAAAGTCAAAGTCCCTGAAAATAGCAATTGTCTATTCTTAGAAATTTCTAAACGACAAACAAAGCATAGGGTTTTTGTCCCTGAAAATTGCTTCATTGTCAAGAGGATACTTGCAAATTTTTGAAAATTTTGAAGTTAGGGTTTTAGGTCCCTATTTTTAGAAAAACCCTACAAATAGGATCTTTCCAGAAATGACTCAAAATGATTTTGATTGGTTTATTCTTCATCACGATCACACTGGTCCAATCAGAATCAGGAAAAAGTCAGTTTTGCTTTGGTGGGTCTATTTCACTTTTTCAGAAGAAAAGTTAGGACCTCTAAGGTCATCAATGGAGAATGGCTAGATACCAGGTGTCGAAATATAAGCTTCAAATGCTATATAGAAGAACCTATGGCGAAAGATGCTCGAAAAATGGTGAATGTCGGAGGGGGGATTTCAGAAGTCGGAAATTGCCAAAATTATTCTAAGTCTGGAAAAGCATGCACGCCTAGTTTCAAGGGAAATGCATGGCAATCAATGCCCTGGCCAAATTTTCAAATGTTCGTGCATGCAAAATGGTGAAAGCAATCACAACGGTGAATGCAGCTGTGTCGTCAGCAATGCAGTCAACGCAGTCGGCAAGACGGTGAAAGCGAAGGGCAAAGAGGTGAAAATCTTCGAAGAATTACTACTAATTGTGTAGGGGCGCCCATGAATTTGAAGCATCAGAAGTCAGTTTCAGAGTTTGCAGCCTCCATGGTTTTCATTTGTCGAACACCGACAAATGAAGATCAAACAGACACGTAAAACGAAGGAAAAGTTGAAAATCACGAGAATTGGCTAACACTGAGCAAAAATGCACCTTGCTAGCAAAAGGTGCCCAACTTTTTGAGGCATCAAATGCAACTTTCGGGTGTTACAACTCCCAAGAAGTCCTCCATTTTTATCAGTCTTCGCAATGAGTCCGTCAAGAGGTTCATTGGAGCAATCAAACATCCAGCAACGAAGATCAAACTGGAGCATGTCGTCAAGGGTTACAAGGTGAAAATTGTGTCTCAGAAGCACAAAAGCGCCCCTGCTAGCCAAGGGCACCTAGGAATTTGAACCTCCTAAAACAATTATCTGAGCTTGCGAAACCAGTCATCCTCTCCAGAATGTTTCCAGCTTCACAATGGATTCATCATCTAGTCTCTAGGAATCATCAATCACCAACAATTGCAGATTGAAGCACAAGAGGTCAAAATTGAAGAAATTGAAAATCATCTAAAACTTGGTAAAGTTTGGCAAACAAAAGCACCTTATTTGAAGAAGGCGCCTAGAAATTTGAGCTATTAGAATCAGTTTTTAGGGTTTGCAGCTTCTAAGAACATCTTATCAAATTTGATCATGCTCTGTAGTGAATCTGTCCGCCCAACCTTAGGATCAATCAGACATTTGGAATCAAGGGTCATACGGAGGCAGTTTATCAAAGAAAATTTGAAAATCTTCAAAAATATTCTAACAGTGGCAAGGTGGCATCCAAGTCAACTGCAATTCACAATTTTTGAAGACTTTCTCTTACTCAAGACGTCCCAAAATTTGGGGGATTCTTCCAGTTAACTGCCAATCATGCCAGATAACTCCTAAATCAGGGTTTGGATGCCCTAACTGATGCTTCCACCTCCAAATGTTATTTATCAAGCATTTGGGCGTCATTATTCATTATTCTTGCAGGTTGACTCCAAACGCCACACACAAAATTTTATTCTCTATGGCATTTGAAGGATCAAATGACAGGAGTTTTCAATGTTCTTCGTATTTTCAAGAACAGGTTGCATAGAAGGATGTTTTTCTAGAGTTCATATCTCCAGACATCATTTTTCAAAGACAGTAGTTCATAATCTTCAGCTTCTAGCGTTCTGGGTCCTTTTCTTGTTCAATCTTTTCCAAGATTGGAAGATTTTTCCCACAACTTCTTCTACTTCTGTCTGAGGTTTTCTTGCATGCACAACAAAAGTCAATCTTTTCACAGATTTGAACAACTGGGTTTGTTCAACACAAAATTGGCCACAAAACCCACATGCCAGATTTTTTTAGAAAGTTTCCCTACTGCTTCCATTTTTTAGGGTTTTTGAAAAAATCATTTTTTTCAGGAACTAACATTTTGGGTCTACTCAGCATTTAGGGGCCTACAAAACCCATGTGTTAGAATTTTTTTGAGAAAAATTGCCTCGCTACCTCTGCCTTTGAGGGGTTTTTGCATGTTCGTGAAAAAGTCATTTTTTCGAAAATCTGACCTTTTGGGTTCATTCAAAAAGATATTCTCAAAAAAACCCACGTCTCGGAATTTTTTGTAAAAACTGTCTCTTGGTGAAGCTATTTTTAGCCTCTACGAAAAAGTTGTTCAAGTATAGTTGTGTGCCCAGTCATTCTTCCAGTTTTTCAGTATGCAGTTCTCTCAAGTCGAATTCAAGAGCAAATCGGTCTTGATTCACGATTTCATGAGAATACTCGACACCGATTTACATCAAGTGCATCCGGTGGTTGATTTGGACAAATTGACAGGCGTAGACACCATCACACTCCAGAACTTTGAACAATTCGGGTTATTTGAAGTAGCCTCTTTCCCCATCTCGGCACAAAATATTGAATTTGTAATCGCTTGTGTCAAGCATTACAACCCCACTTCATAGGAAATTCAATCAGTAGATGGGCGAGTAAGTTGCAACCTCAAGCCAAGGGACATTGAGAGGTGCTTTTCTATTCCACCATGTGCAAACAACTTGATTGTGTCAGTTGAAGAATGCGAAAAGGCATTTAACATGTGAAAGGAACAATGTCAGAAAAGAATGGAAGAAAGGTGGCTCAAAGAGAAAAGAAACAATTTTCCAAAGAACGTTGGACATGGAGAATTTAGGGATGAGTATGTAATCATGATTACTCTACTCAACTGTGTCATGGGTCAAGGAGAAGCGCACAAGTTTCAGCCATGGATGTATTACATCATGTCTCAGCTTGTCAACAACAAAGAACATTACGATTGGCCTGCTTTGATTAGCGACACTCTCCATAGCTAGATGACAAGATTCTTCAAAATCCACGAATTCCATATGGTTTTATACCTCGTATATCTAATAGCCTTTCAAGGCCACTTTAGAGGGTTGAATACCGTCGAAACTCTGGGTGTGCAGCTAGTTCATGAGCATTTCTCGCAGCTTGAATTTTCACAGTCAGAATGACACTTCAAGCGGGTAAATGACTTGTTCTTGATGCACACAGTGAGAGATCTTGATCATGAGTTACATATATGCATTTCATCAGAAGCCAAATTGGCAATGGCAGATTGGGCCGATTGGTTCATCCAATTCCCCACATTTTCCTACATTCGCATATATGGTTTCTTAGGCAGTCTAGCCATGTTACCCTGTTATCTATCATATAAGGTGGTATTCATGGAGTTCTTAAGGCAATTGCATGAAGTCCACACCTTTCTACGTAATAAACGCAAGTCTGCTGCCAACTTTCCTTTTGTGATGGGTATATACAGATGCAAATCAGCAGCTGATGCCAAGTCAATGAGCAATGAAATGACGAAGCTTAATCTTAAGTTTCTCATAGAAAGGCACTCATATGACCCTTGGGGTCTCTTGATAGCTCTCCTTGGCAGTAATTCTTCACATGAACCTACCATGGAGGATTATTGGTTCAGTTGTGAAGATGAGTCTGAAGTGCGTAGGTGCAATTACAACAGGTTCACTCTTCCACAGATTGTTGATTTCTTATCAGAGGATGTGGAAGGTTTATTAGATGATGATGGTGAAGTCATACTTCCCACATATTTCAAAGATCAAATTGGCTTGCAGCCACTTTGATCCGTTGATTGGTATGCCAAAGAGAGCACCTCCATTGAAGAAAGGACAAGTAGGGTTATAAGGAACAACAAGATATTCATAGATAGCAAGAAGACGCGGAAGGTAGTCACCCCAGTCACAGAGCTGCCACTGGTTACCACGACACTACCTTCCACTTCCGGATCAAAACCCAGGGTCAAAGTGATGGACAATCCTCCAAAGGGTTCAAAGAACTATAGGGAGCCAATGAGTTCGAAGGAGAAGATAAGGATTGCTGATGTAAATCGGCAAGAACAACAAATGGATACAACCACAAATATAGCTAAAACAGTGCCAAAAGTAGAAGAGCCTCCTATTCCGTCACCACTGTAGCAGTCTCCAATTCACATTGACTTGGAGCCCGATTCACTGATTCATGACATCTCCACACCATCTCACTCATTAGGAGTTGATGAGACGAGAACTAATCCTCCCAACGAAGTTAGTTGAGACTCTTCGTCTTAGCTTGAGAACCTCCTAGATAGAAAGAGGAGAAAGCCATCTTACCAGTTGGACTTTGCACAATTTGATGATGTCTACCAAGACACATCTGACAAGAATCTCAAAAATCAAGTTCATGTGGAGAAGACTGCTGACAACGAGATTGTCATCAAGATTGCAACGTCACCAGTTGACAAGAATGCCAATGAGGTTGAGGCCGATGATTTCACATTGGTCAAAGCCAACCTTGGTAGAAGCACACGAGAAGCTGATGTAAACCTCTTTGAGGTTGCAGCAGTTAGTTTGAAGGAAAGAGTGGTCAAAGATGGTGAAGACAAGGCAACCCTCAAGGCTGAAAATCAATAGTTGCGGCAATACATCTCCAACCTCCTTCACGGTACTTCACATATCACCGCCTTGCTTCCACAAATGTTGGAATTACCTACAAAACAAAATCAACTAAGTCAGTTGGTTGTTTATGGAAAACACCTGAGAGACTGGGTGGAAGAGTTCGTCACCACAGGCCGGTTCATACTTGCAGAGTTGTACCATTTGAGGTACAATGCTCACGACCTCCACTTAGAAATCCAGGAATCAAAGCAGAGTATAGTGGAGAGGAAGCCTCAAGATGAGATCACCATTTCAGGCTTGAGAATGGCGTATGATTCAGTCACTGTGGAGAAGAACAAGTAGAAGCTTTTCACTTGGAAAGAACAAATTGTCTACAAGGTAAAAGCTTACGATACAATCTTTGTAGAATTGGTTGAGTGCAGACAAAAGGTGGCAAGTGCTCTCAAGTTCGTAAGAACATTGGTGATGTCTATCCCTTGCTAGTATCAATGTGAGGATGGTAAGTACATTGAGCTTGGCGAAATACAAATGCAATTTAAGGACCTTGTACGTAGTAGTTTCAACGTTGACCTTGTTGACTGCAAGTTGACCCAAGTTGCAGCCATGTTAGCAAAGTTTGATGAAGTAGCTGAAAAGGGAAGAGAGTTTTAGACATAGATCATGGATGGTGAAGTAATGTTGCAGAGGCATGACATCATTCAGAAAAGTATCAGTTGCCCAGACGTAGAGGCAGTTAACAGCTTCCTAGAGGACTTGATTGCTCAAGTTGCTGAGGAAGGGTGAACTAACAATTGGGATGTACAACCACCTCCAAGGATAGGATTTAAAACAACAGTTAACTTGACGCCTTTTCCAAGTTAACTGACTATCCACTTTTCATGCATGTATATCCTTGGAGATATTTCTTGTACAATTGGAGTTAGTGTTAGTTTTAGTTCAGTTAACTTAGGTAGTCTTTCCAGTTAACTGTTAGTTACCTTTGTTTAGACATAGGAATAAATCTTGCTGATTGACAGGAACTGATTGTTACACAAGGAGATTTTAGGGTTCCCTACTTCTGTGTTTGTCTATAAATAAGAGCAACCTTGCTCATTGTATTTTAACGGTTATTACTATACAAAATTGTTGAGCCTTAGTGCCTTCAAACTTTGCTAAAGTCAATATCTGTTCACTTTGTTCAGTGTATTTTGGTTGATTGTATGTTGTATGCTTGTCTTCTTCATACAATTTGCTGTCTGAAACATTTATTTGTTGTTGGAAATTTTTGAGGAAATAAATCATATGCCCACCCTTGCTTTGATCCAAAGTCTCAAGATCTTTTCGTGCTATTGTTGTTTTCATAATCTTTATTTCGATCTACACTTCAAAAGAGCAATGAGCCTTTGAGCGAATTTTGAAAGCGAGTTTATCGTTTAAATGTTATGTGTTTTTAGTCTTTATTTCAGCCTACACCTCAAAAGAGCAATGAGCCTTTGAGGGAATTCTGAGATCAAGTTTATCGTTTGATGTTTTACTTCAATAAACTTTATTTCAGCGTACATTTGAAAGAGCAATGAGCCTTCAGATGTGTTTTGGAGACAAGTTTGTCTAAGTTTTGTGTTTACCAAAATCATTCCCCATTACTTTTAAATCCTCTTGCTTTGAATTTACTCGAGGAGATAGAAGCATTATAAGTTTAGGCCTAGTTGTAGTTGAAGTTATGAAACCAGAGAAAACCTTAGGTGCAACGCAAAGAGTTTTATAAACCTTTGCTCTCAATTGAGATAAAAAGATAGGAATTTAGTTTACTTTTTTTTTTTATGCATAATCAACAAAAGAGGGAGCTTCCCCTCCTAATTTCAAGAGTAGTGTAACTGTGCATAGTTGTTCGTTTCCAATACGCATACCAAAGGTGCGAATTGAAACGCCAAAAGTTTTTTTTAGGCCTAGTTGTAGTGCCTTTAGTCAATATCTGTTCACTTTGTTCAGTGTAATTTGGTTGATCGTATGTTGTATGTTTGTCTTCTTCATACAATTTGCTGTCCCAAACATGTATTTGTTGTTGGAAAGTTTGAGGAAATAAATCGTATGCGCACCCTTGCTTTGATCCAAAGTCTCAAGATCTTTCGTGATATTGTTGTTTTTATAATCTTTATTTCGATCTACACCTCAAAAGAGCAATGAACCTTTGAGGGAATTTTCAAAGTGAATTTATTGTTTCATGTTGTTTTTTATAATCTTTATTTTAGTCTACACCTCAAAAGAGCAATGAGCCTTTGGATATGTTTTGGAAACAAGTTTGTCTAAGTTTTGTGTTTACCAAAATCATTCCCCGTTACTTCTAAATCCTCTTGCTCTAAATTTACTCGAGGAGATAGAAGCGTTATGAGTTTAGGCCTAGTTGTAGTTGAAGTTACAAAACCAGAGAAAACCTTAGCTGCAACGCAAAGAGTTTTATAAACCTTGTGCTCTCAGCTGAGATAAAAAAGATAGGAATTTAGTTTACTTTTTCTTTTTACGCATAATCAGCAAAAGAGGGAGCTTCCCCTCCTAATTTGAAGAGCAGTCTAACTGTGCATAGCTGTCCATTTCCAATACGCACACCAGAGGCGCAAATTGAAACACCAACAAAAAGAAAGAGCAACGATCATTTTATCCTTATCCAGCAATGTCCTCTTCAATGTCATAGTAGAAAAGACGTCGAAAGAGTTGTGGGATAAATTAATTGACATGTACGTGATGGCTTCAGCTTCAAACAAGGTTTATCTCATGAAAAAATTATATAATCTAAAAATGAAGGAAGGAGGCATCGTTTCAAACCACTTGAACGAATTCAACACTCTTATTAGCCAATTGGTTTCGGTAAATATCATTTTGGATGACGAAATCAAAGCCATCTTATTCTTGTGTTCTCTTCCAAATAGTTGGGAAGGAGTTGTGATGGTGATCAACACATCCGTATCTGGGAAAACAAAACTCAAGTTTGATGACGTTGCTGCAACTCTTCTCAGCAAAGATATGCGAAGGAAAAATCAAGGAACTGCATCTGGTGATGCCTTGATTTTTGGTAATAGAGGGAGACACCAAGAAAGGGGCAGAAATAACCATAGAAGAAGATCAAAATCAGCGAGAAGATCAATGTCAAGGAGCAGAAATGGAGGTTGTTGGTTTTGCGGAAAAGAAGGGCATACAAAAAAGAATTGTTGGTCATACAAAAAGGTGCACAACCAATCAAAGGACAACGAAGTGAACACCACGTACAAAAAAGATGAAGGTGTTCTAGTCTTGTCAATAGGTGAAACTACAACGGATTCATGGGTATTGGATTCAGACGCATCATTCCATGCAACTTCATGTTGGGATGCCTTCCAAAATTATCAAGAAGGCAGATTTGGTAAAGTATATCTTAGTGATAACAAGGCATGTGAGATTGTTGGCAAAGGTGACGTGATGTTGAGGTTGAAGAATGGAAACAAGTGGTTATTACGCAATGTAAGGCATGTTCCGAAACTAAAAAGAAATCTGATTTCTACGGGACAACTTGATGCTCAAGGATGTAGCATCACTTTTTCTTCAAATTCATGGAAGGTGACCAAAGGGGCGTTAGTGGTTGCAAGGGGCAGAAAATTGGACACATTATATGTGCTAGATAGTCCCGTTGAAGTGGGAGCAACGATGGCACTTGTGGATAGCAAAGCAGAACTATGGCATAGAAGGCTCGGGCACATGAGCAAGAAGGGGCCTGGAATCTTGCTCAAAAGGGATCATCTTCCGAGTTTAAAATCTGTGGATTTGGACCTATGTGAGCATTGTCTATATGGAAAACAAAGGCGGATTAGTTCCTTGAAGACTAGACATGACAAAAAGACAAGGCCTTTGGAGCTTCTGCACTTCGACGTGTTCGATCCTATAGATGTAACCTTGTATGGAGGAGCAAATTATTTTGTTACATTTATTGATGATTGCACTCAAAAGGTATGGGTTTATATGCTCAATAGGAAATCTGAAGTTTTTACCAAATTCAAGATTTTTAAAGCTATTGTTGAAAACCAAACAGGGAACAAGATTAAATGTTTAAAAATAGATAATGGGGGCGAATTTTGTTCTTTAGAATTTGATGGTTATTGTGATTCAGCATATTAAAGTTGTACCATTCACGCCTCAACAGAATGGTGCAGCTGAGAGGCTGAATCACACAATTCTAGAGAGAGCTCAAAGCATGCTCTCTAATGCAGGTTTGGGCAAGGAGTTTTGGGCGGAAGCGGTTAACACAATAGTGTATCTCATTAATTGCAACCCCTCTTCCAGATTGGATTTTGATACTTTGGAGGAGAGATGGCTAGGAAGGAAAATTTATTATAATCATTTATGGGTTTTTGGCTGTGAAGCCTTTGTTCATATACCCAAGGAGAAGTGAATGAAGTTATATTTCAAATTTGAACGGTGTATTTTTTTTGGGTATGGAGAAGATCAATATGGCTTCAAATTATGGAATCCGGTCACGAATAAATTGGTTTATAGTCGAGATGTTGTCTTCAATGAAAAGGTGTTTCCAGGTTTGCACAAACAGGGGTCATCAATGAATGAGTATGTTCCTGTCAATGATGTTGTGAGTGGTTGTGATTTGTAGTTTTCACATCCAAAATTAATTTCAAATGTGTCTCAATAGCAACAGATGGTTAATTCGAATTTGCAAATTACTCACGGGCAAGGAAAATCTATTGGGGGTTTAAATTCTTCACAGACTCCTCTCTATGGTGCCCTTGCTTCCGTTTATGGTTTGCCACCAGTATTTCAATCCAAACCTTCAAGAAATTACACCTGATCGTGCAAATTTTGATGTTCCCTCTTCATCACGTGAAGCTCCCTTATCATCCTATGAGATACATTCACATTTAACTCCTGCGTTGTCTTTTCAAAATGTTAATCAGCCATTAAATGGCTGTAGCATCCCTTCATCGCATAAGGCATATCCGCTCCAACCTGATGTTGAATCTTCAAACCTGCAAATTCAAAGTGCTCACATGCAGCTTCCTTTGGGATATTTACCTCCCACACAAACTTCTAAAGAACCTTTCCCTGTATCTTGCTCGCGGCCTGCCTTATGAAGAGAAAATTCAATGCAGTCATGTTCTTCAACATTGCGTGAGCCATGTTCAAACCAATTTTCTGAAGGAAACTCAAATCCCACGCGGCCTACTAAGGAATTTGTGCCTATGAACAGTTATGATTTTGATCTGCAATATAAAAATGGTGGCCCGTAGCCTCTTGAAAGTCCATAGCCTCTTGAAATGTTCTCACAACCAATGGTTACTTCAAATGTGCAAAACTTTCAAACTGAAAATCGAACACAGTATGTTGATGATGAAACTTTTCTTCAACCACCTTCGAACAATGCATCACAGTTGCAGCCATGAGAGAGGAATGATGTTGGAGATAATTTTCCGAAACAGGGCAATTTGCAGGCAGTAGTTCCTCAAGTGCAGAGGTCTACCCAAGAGCGTTGACCTATGGCAAAATTTGATGATTACCAGTTGTTAATTTCAAATCAGTTAGAGCTTGCTACATTCAAAGAAGCTTGCACAAATATCAATTGAGAAAAATGGTTGGATGCAATGCAAGAGGAAATGGATTCACTGATGGCAAATCACACTTGGGACTTGGTGAAGCTTCCACCCAATTAGAGAGCATTGAAGAATCGATGGGTATATAGATTGAAAAAGGAAGGAGGAGGCAAGAAACAGTATCAGATAAGATTGGTAGTCAAGGGTTATGATCAACAAAAGGGGATTGACTTCAATGAGATCTTCTCACCGGTTGTGAAGATGACTACTATTCGAGTGGTTTTGGGCCTTGCTGCAGTGTATGATCTTGAACTTGAGCAACTTGATGTGAAGACTGCATTTCTATATGGTGATATAGAAGAGGAGTTGTATATGCATCAGCTTGAAGGTTTTGAGCAACAAGGTAAAGAAGATTTGTATTGCAGATTGAGGAGGAGTTTGTATGGGCTCAAGCAAGCCACACGACAGTGGTACCTTAAGTTTGATTTCTTTATGGCTGAGCAACACTTCACAGGCTACAAATCTGATCCGTGTGTCTATTACAAGGTATTGGATAATGGTGAATTTGTTTTATTGCTGCTCTATGTTGATGATATGCTTTTAACCGACACTAGCATGAGAGTTGTTTGTGATTTGAAACAACATTTAGCTCAAAAGTTTGCAATGAAAGATTTAGGGGCAGCAAAGAGGATACTTGGTATGACCATACTCTGGGATAGACGTAAGAGGGAAATCAAATTGTCACAAGAAAAATACATTGACAAAGTTTTGGACAGATTTAACATGAAAGGTGCTAAGTCTGTGAGCACTCCACTTGCTGATCATTTTCGTTTGTCATCTGAATGTGCCCCATAACACCTCAGGATCAAGAAAACATGAAGGGTATTCTTTATTCCTCAATTGTTGGGAGTCTTATGTATGCGATGGTGTGCACTCGTCTGGACATTGTCCATGCAGTGGGAGTAGTGAGCAGATTTATGAGCAATCCAGGCAAGACTCATTGGGAAGTAGTGAAGTGGATATTAAGATATTTAAAAGGTACTTCAAATTGTGTTTCATGTTTTGGAGGCAAAGATGCACAACTGCGAAGATGTGTTGACTCCGATATGGCCAATGATTTGGATAAATGAAGCTCCACAATAGGCTATGTGCACATTTTCCGAGGCAGCAATCAGTTGGGTTTCACGGTTGCAGCAGGTGGTTGCACTCTCCACTACTGAGGCCAAATATATTGCACTCACTGAAGGTGCAAAGGAGATGATTTGGTTGCAGTGACTGTTGGGTGAGTTGGGTTTCAAACAAAATGTTTTCGCTCTCTTTTGTGATAGCAACAACACTATTCACTTGGCGAAGAACTCGGCGTTTCATAATTGGACCAAGCATATCGAGTTGCATTATCACTTCATCCAAAATGTACTTGAAGAAGGCAAGCTGAAAGTGGAGAAAATTGACACAAAGGTGAATCCGGTAGATGCATTGACGAAGATAGTACCACAGGAGAAGTTCGAGTTTTGTAGGACTTCTCTCGGTATTGTCAAGATGTGACAATAGGGGTGAAGTGGGGGAATATTTCTGAGTTTTGCAGCAGACGCTGGACTTCAAGTGGGAGATTGTTGGATATTGAAGCTCAACGGTCATTATTATTTTCCCTCCAATTGCATTGTCTTTTTGTATTCTCCTTTTTCGAATGACTTATCCAAAGTGGATAATGTAATTGGCATTGTGTAATTGCTGTGGTTATGCTGCTGCAAATGTATTCGAATAACTGAGCTAATAAAAGTGATTTCCCTTGCTTCAAAGTGGATGTAGCCAATTTGGTGAACCACTATAAATCTTCGTGTTTTTGTGTTTGTGAATTGTGCTCTTTATGAGTTTAATTTTCTGCAATTTCTTTTTCATTTATTCTGTGATAAATTATTCAACATCAGTGAGATTGTCAAGGGATTGCTCTATAGCATAAGAAAGGATTTTCCAAGGCATCTCAGAGGTATCCGAATAAGATTTAAGCATAGTATTATAAGCTTCATGAGCCTTTCTTTGTAGGGAAGATTCCCAAGTGGTGGACCTTGGGCCACCGGTCCTCCCCAATGATGTATGGATAGAATGCCCTGGTGATAAATGAGACGTTTGCTTAAGATTTAGTCATTTGTAATTATAAGGTCTACCATGTAGTCTCATAGTTTTTTCCCTTTATAAAATTATGCTGGCTTAAATTTTAGAGCTATCTTGTATTTGATGCCAATTCAGAGTGTTTGCCTTGAATTTCCTGTAGGAAATTACTCGACAAGGTGTGACTGATAAAAGGCTTCGCCTGCTGCAAGATGTGACTGAAGTGTTTAGACCAGGGGTTCTGACAGCTTTGATGGAAGTTAGTGGGGCTGGAAAGTCGACACTTATTGGATAGAATGAAGACCAGTGGACATATTGAAGGAGACATCAGATTCTCTTGATTTCCAAGAAGGCAAGAAACATTTGCCTGGATTTCTGGGTATTATGAACAGAGTGATATACATTCTCCACAAATAACTACAAGAGAGTCCTCGATATCCTCTGCATTCGTACATCTTCGTAGGGAAGTTGATAAAATGATCAAACTTGCAGGTACAAACACTGACTTCTTCTTGTTTACTCAATTCTTCTACACTTCATTTTAGCAAGGTTCCATGAATTTCACTAACTCGGCCAGCTCTCAAACCACAGACCTTTGTGTAAGAGATCATGTAATTGGGGGAGTTGGATGACTTAAGAGATGCATTAGTTGGGCTACCTGGTGTAACTGTTTTGTCAAGTGAACAGAATAAACACTTAGAAATTGTTGTTGAGCTCATTGCAAATCCATCGTTTTTTTCATGGATGAAACAACTTCAGGACTAGATGCCGGAGAAGCAACAACTATGATGCGAAGTGTGCATAACACTGCTAATACAGAAAGAACTGTGTCTGTATAATCCACTAACCAAGCATTGATATAATTGAATCATTCGGTAAGGTAAAGAAATGAATATCTGCATCCATTGGTGTTTTCTTGACATTTACATTTTCTTGCAAGCAGTAGTTTAACAGCGAAACCTGTACTTGCAGTTGAAAGAACAGTATTCTATAGAGAATGGGCTGCAGGGATACACTCTGGAATGCTCTGTGCCTTGGCACAGGAAAGTAGTTACTCCTAGATTCTGATCTCAAAAATCTTTTTCTTTTTGTGAAATCTCCCCCTTTTAACCTATATTAACTGCTAATAAATTTGCACAGAGACATCTCTAGATGCATATGGCGTCCATTCTGCTGAACCAACTATGATTTCTGATCTGGTAAATGGCGAAATTTTGCAGACGAATAAGGAGTCAATTTGTCATAGTCGAACTAGCAAATGATTTATGTTTCGATGTTAGTTTTTGTAAGGAATGGAGTTACCAGGGCTCTCGCTATATGGCTACCACTAATGGTTTAGTGAAAAATGAATAGTTTAATGTAGACACCTTTAGATTTATTGGCAAAAATTTGTATTAAAATAAGGGTCAGGACTCGAGTTAAGTGAGTCCAAAACGATTTGGAGTCTCAAGTGTGCCTTTCTTTTTTAAGAATTATCTTCATTTCATTAAACAAATTCATTAAAAAAGATTTTAATATTGAATGATATTTATTGGTTTAATAAGTTATATGTTCGTTTTCTATTAGGATAAAAGATGGGCTTTTCAAAGAGTTTATTTTTTTTTTACAAAATTAGGGTGAGATATTATATTGAGACTAAACATAGCAAAGCTAATCCAACATAGAAGAAAAAAGAAACAATAATAGAAAATAACACATGATCAATATAAACCTAAAAGAAGAGAAAAATAGAGCATGAGTCTAATCGAGATTAGCCAACTTCTTAAGCCAAGAAGTAGTTTGACATTCTTTTGCAATAAAATCATCCTAGTCTTCAATGTCAATAAAATCTATATTGGAGCTAAATAAGGCAATTTTTGATCTAGTTCTCTTGGCAAGGCCATTAGTATGATCTCTCTTCCTTTTTTTAAGCTATTCTTGCAAGACATACATGCTAGTGGTAGAATTCTTTATAGAGTTCTTACTCATTTGAACAATTTTCTTTGGATTTTCCTTTATATTAGCTCAATTTTTTCCAATGATGCCAACTTGTTCTTGACCATCTTTGAGTTCTCAAACACAGTGGCATATTTGATCACTTTATTCCATAGTTCCTCATCAAAGGGAACATTAGTCCAACTAGGGCCTACAAAAATAGTCTCCATTCTAATTTGTGAACCTTGGTCACACATTTTGGCTTTTCTAGAGGAACCATTTCAATATGCTAGTTTATTGGTCTATATTTTCTTCAAGTGACTTGAAACATTCCTTTAAATCCATACAATTGCTATAGAGATCATTTGGTAGCTATCCAAACTTAGTTTGACCTTTATAACTCTTGTTCTATGGGATTTCCTCCTTCACATTTGGTTGGATTATTTGATCATCTTTAGGGAGGTAAACGAGTAAACGAGTAACCTTTATAACTCTTG
This sequence comes from Sequoia sempervirens, assembly GCA_007258455.2. NCBI lineage: Eukaryota > Viridiplantae > Streptophyta > Pinopsida > Cupressales > Cupressaceae > Sequoia > Sequoia sempervirens. The sequence goes on along the minus strand of VDFB02271358.1, from coordinate 1,202,006,242 downwards.
TTCTATGGGATTTCCTCCTTCACATTCGGTTGGATTATTTGATCATCATTAGGGAGGTAAACGAGTAGCTTGTCATCCATTATCTCCTTTCCTATCTTAAGGATGTGCTTAGGTTCATTAAGGCTTTCCTCAACGAGTGCCTTGTCAGTCACATTAGGGGTCTTAGGTATCAAGATTTTAACATTTCTTTGCTTATTGGCTTTGGGTTCTTGGTCCTTGGTAATGACTTTAGAGGCCTAGGAGATATTTTCAATGTTACTGGGGTTGAGTGAGGACCAACTTAGGCCAAGAGGAGGGTTAGAATCTCCCTTAGGAATAGAAATATTTTTAGGGCTAGCTTGGGGGTTAATCACTTTAGTAGGGATGCCTCTAGGTTTAAAAAATATTGGAATTATAGTATTAGTAGGATTTTTACCAACTTAACTTTGTATAGTACATATATTAGTCCCTTGTGTAGAAAGAAGTTGGATTTCCCTATTAAAATATTAAAAAATGATTGCTTTAAAGACCTTAGTAAGAAGAAAGGGAAGCTCATTTTCACTGTCTAAGATGACTTAACATGGGGAAATGATATGAAAATACTTTCTTATAGCTCCCCTCGAGGATAACATATCACATGATGATAGTTGCAACCTTTAGCCATAGCTTCCAAAGCTTGTAGAACCCATTATGGAACCTACTAATAGTTTCACTCTTGTGAAGAAGCCTCTCCATATGTTTTGTGTTCCTTGAATTAACAGTTTTATGCAACTTTAGGCCTTAAGTTTTAATACCAATGGCTATTGCTATGAGTTATTTAGAGACACTAAAAGATCAACCCTTAATATATGAACCTACTTTTGCAAGACTTCACAAATTCATTTGACAAAAGAGGATCAAACATATTCATAGCTTTTGGGTAGTAGGAAATCTCTCCCCTTTAAAAAATATTCCATATAGTGGGGTTTTGTTTAATTTGATCACATAAGGATGTTTTAATTCAAAACACATCGACACCCATCTCTACTTCAACTTCTTCCTCAAGTCTTTGATAAATCTATGAAGGTACCAATGCATGCTCAACATTCCCCTTGTAATAGTAAGCCTCAAAATCTTGGCAATAATGATATCCAATGTGTAACTTGGTCTTTTAGCTTATGGTAATATGGTGGCATGCCATAATTAATTTTGTATGCCATAATTAATAGCATTCATACACTATTGGGTTAGATAATTCAATCCCCTTCCAACATGTCAACATTTTTAATCCCCAAATTGACAAGGGCATTGGTAACTTTATTGCCTTCCTTATAGATATGAAGGAGTCTAATATTTCTAAAAAGTCTTTAAAGTTTACTTGGCATCAAGGATAATATCTTTGAATGACTAGTTACACTAAGCTATTCTTGAACGTGTCTATGGTCATTCTCGAATCCCCTTCAACAAGGTCTTAATTATTTAAATCCTTGGCCAAAGAGATACTTGTCGTAAAGGGGGAAATAAAGCATACGAAAAACAAGCAATGAATTAAACAAACTTAATTCAATCAAGATAAAATCCCAAAATCCATACTCATGAAATGAAGCTCTAAAATAACGAAATCAAACAATGTAATCTAAAAGACAACATGACTTGAATTCAAAACTTTGAAATATATACTATCCCATGTTGGAGTTGTGTTTGTATTGACGTTTGGATGTTGGATTGCTCGATTCAATACAAAGCCTCCATTGTTGATGTTGCAAAAGCTTCAATGTGTGTAAAATGTTGAACTAGAATGCGATAATATCTCTCAATGTGCTCAAGGGATAATTGCTCAGTGCTTCACTATGAAGATTCTAGATGATTTGTGAGAAGGTAGAAGATCGTTTTATAGATTTCTTGTTTTGAGAAGAACGATCAAGATTTCATAATAAAAGGTCTTGATCAACACTTGAGAATCCTTGAGAATAAATAGATTGCTCTGTTAGCTTCTATGATTGATCCAATTAAGGATGTTAATTGCATATTTAGAGAATTTAGATTGCATAATCTGTGTGATTAAAGAAATCAAGTTGAGTAGTTAGTGGGATTGAAGAATAGATGAGTTAGTAATCGATTAGAGTGAGAAAACAGTGATAATGATTTGCTCAATACAAAAAGGGCGAGGATAATTAATTAATTGAATAATCAATTAATATTTTGAGTTGAACATGCAAGTCATGTTTGACTTTAACAAATAAAGTTGTATTTGTTTGTTGACTATGTTGAATGATGTCGAATAATTGATTTAATTGTTCAAGTTTAGAGAAGAGAAAGTGATGTGATTAAATTATTAAATGATAACAATTTAATTGATTTAGGAGAATAGGATATATATTAGCGACATAATTAAATAATTTATGTTATTTAATTAATCAAGAGCAATAAAATTAGATAAATGATGAAATAGTGAATTATTTAAATAATTTAAGGATTATTAAATTAATAGAAGAAAATAGGGTTTTTATTGCAAATGATGTGAAATGCAGTGATATTAATGATAATGATGTCGATAAATGGAAAAATGTCATTTAGGATGTGCGATATGTGTTAGGTCATTTTTACATGTCTACAATACCTATCAAGGTAGCTAAAGATTCAAACCTATTTTAATTTTAGTTCCCAATATTTTGGAAAAAGAAACTAAGGGGAGACCCTATCAATCTCGCAAAATTATCTAGACCCAACTGCCCCTAGGTTCCCCCTAGTTGAACCATCAAAATTGAATTTTTCCCAACCCCTATTTAGTGGTTTCCACACAACTTCTTTCCTTTATGTATTTTAACATTATCAACATTATCTAGAGGAAAGTAAATTCCCCATATTTGAGCAATTTCCCCCTTTCAGAGAAGGCATTTAGGTTTATTGGTTTGAGAGGCCTTCACATTTTCCTAAATAGCCTAACTGTAATTGTCAACAACACTTTCAAGGGACAAATTTTACCTCTAAAGATCCTATTTTTTCTTTATTTTTAGATACCCCAACAAAAATGATGGTCTTGAGTCCATAGTTATTGATAATAGGATTTGAGAGAGGGGGGGTGCTAGCATGCAACCATAGACCTCAAGTTGTTGGACCAAGCCCACATAATTTTAAATTTGTTGAGAATATCTTGTCTCACATCCTAGTTGAAAGGACACAACAAAAAGCTTATCAACCATTTCTTTATCCTAATGACACGAAACACATCTATTGGCCAAGGAGAAGCCTTTGTGTTTCATATTATCCTTTGTGAGTATTTTTTCGTTACATACAACCCACCAAATTTTTTTTATCTTAGGGATCAAACTATTGTTCTACACAATGGATCACTTAGAATCTATCATTGGAGGGTCTTGGAGAAGCTTAAAACCTATTTTAATAGAATAAATTTTAGAAGGATCAACACTGGAATAATTCATTATCCCTTAAACTATTCATGAGATCTTCAAAGGAAATATAATCCCTAGTGTCCTCCATATCCCTAGAGAGTTTTTGTAACCTATTATCCCCTTCAAATTTCCTATAATTAGGAACGAAACACAAAAAATAGTTTGACAAGATATCTTTAATGTTGGAACAAGGATTACAATCTTGGAGGGGAGTGCTAGAGATCCAAGGGTCTTGCCAAAATTTGACTTTATCTCTTCTTCCCACTTTCCATCTTACTCCCTTACCCAACAACTATTTATCTTTGAATAAATTGTTCCAAACTACTAACTCAACCAAAAGGGAAGTCTTGAGTATAAGAGACTAGTAGTTGTTCTAATTTCATATTATTTGGTTTTCATAATGTTGGTCCACTCACTATTGTTTAGAAAAAAACTTCATCCAATCTTTGCAATTAAGGCCTTATTCATCTCTTTGATTTTTTTCAAGACCCAAGTTGATGCTACATTTTGGGAGGAAAACCCAATCTCGAGAAACAAGAGCAATATTTGTTTCTCCTCTATTCTAGACCACAAGAATCTTGTTAGGATTTGTTCCACTTTATCTACTAAGTATCTAGAAATTTTTAGTAGAAAATGAAAATAGACAGGGATGCTCTTGAAGGATCTTTTAATAAATTATAAGTTTCTACCATTCGAGAGTAGACTACCTTTCCATGAAGCTAGTTTCTTCTTGAAATGTTCAAGAAAACTATTCTAAGTAGAGTTACTTATTTTTCTTGAAGTCAGGGACATACCCAAATAAGTAGTTGGAAGGAGACTAATATTACAACCAAGCACACTAACAATTTGTAATTATGATCTTTGATTAGTATTAGAAAAGAATAAGCCACTTTTATCCATATTTATCTTTTGTTTAGAGACAACAACATAGTCTTTCAAAATCTTCTTCCAATTCTTGGCTTCAATAATAGAGGATTTACCAATGAGTAGTGTATCATTTGTGAAATATTGGTGGGAGTTGCGGGTTAATGTAGAAGCTTCAAGCCCTATGGACTACCAGTATAAATATTATTTTGAATATTCCTTCCAAAAACTTCAACTAGAATGATGAACATGTAAGATGATAGTACGTCTCCATGTTTAAGCCCCCTTTGGAAGCAAAATGACCATAGGGAACTCTATTTATATAATAATAGAAAACCATGGGGTTGATGGACAAATTGAAACATGCAACATAGGTAGAGTAAAATCATCCCACCTCTCTTGAAAAGACAACTAATTAGCTATTGATTTTTATCTCCAAAGTCCTAGGAGTTGGATCACACCCATGTTGGATGAGCTTAGTTGACCTTAATGTCGTCTGTTTTTTCAAGGGGGTCTTTATTGGTTTTATTATTTTGATCAATTTAGATAACATAATTTGACTTATAATTATTATTTTTTATTTTTTGTATTAACCTTTTTCTTGATAAATCCATAATCTAATCCTACTCTAATAGTTTATAAAAAAAAAAGAACAAAAGAGAATTGAGTTTAAGAGAATCAAACTAAAGAGAGCTAGTTAGTATTCTAATTCAATATTTTATAATGGAAAATTGGGAAATTCATCTAACCCATGGTATTATCATTATTCAAACTCAATAATTAGTACTACATATGTCAAATTCAAATGAGACTTATATGAGAAATGGATTTGATCTTCTCCACAATTTTCTCTCTAGCTAATTATTGTTGTAGCTAAAACAACGTTTACAAGACCATAAAATAAGTAACTAAGGGATCCTTCTCCAATACTGGGCATCTCCCTTTTGTAGTGTAAAGTAAAGAAAAAAACCTTAGTTACATTGGCACTCAGTTGCTTTAAAACATCTCATGCAACTACCCTATTTTTAGTCCATCATAGAAAAAGCAACCCTATTTCTTAATAGCCCTTGAATTTTATTTTCATAATAATCCATGCAGAAGTTTTGAGCTAACTTCATGTATGCTATAACTAACTTGGATGCCCTATTTTCCTCCTAAAAATTGGGAACCACACTGGGACCCATTTACATTTATAAATTACATTTTCAACACCTATATTGGAACAAAGAATAAATTAAATTAAAAATAAGTCCCATTTACTAAAAATATTAATAATGTTTTTATTTCAAAATTTAAATATCTAATTATCCCATTGTCTTTTTCCTTAGTTGATATTTTATAAATGTTGCTATATATTTGTTCAATCTTGTCTCTTTTGGATGATCTAGCCAATCTAATATAAATTTATAGTCCTCAAAATCTTTTCACGAGTGATCTAACTATTACCTCATATCCATCAGACCCTCTTGTCAACAAATCAATTTATAGTCCTCAAAATCAAATGCATTAAACACTGCCTCCAAGAAATTTGTAGTCTTCAAAATCTTTTCACAAGTGATCTAACTATTGCCTCATATCCAATTTTATACTTTGCTTGCAGCGCACCGCTAATAACAAATTGCATTAATCACACATTGAGCACTTGTACACTTTGATCACACACTTGATCTTACATTTATGCCATCTACAAGCATCAAAAGGTTTCTCCTTGTCATCCATCCTGAAACAGATGAACATGAAATGTGCAATGGCCATACTTGAGTCAGATTCAACACATCTGTAGGGAAGGGAAATCAAATATGTTCCAAGCTAGGAGATAAGTAAGACCTATTTCAAATTTGTACGCATCCCTATGCTAGTGCACACCACAAAACTTGGCACAAAAAACTTAGAACACTAAGTTAGCCTAGTAAACACTCAACCCTTGAAATATTAATTTCCAAACCACAAGCGATACCAGAGAAGCAAGTTAGCATCACATGGATCACATTACATGCATCAAAAGATACTCAATAATATTCCCATGCCCTTCTTTTGCAACTTTATCCAACTTTCAGCTAGTGCAAGCAAACAGATACAAAACCAATATCTAAGACAACACAATCTTGAGATATAATCTTTGACAACTCAAATTGTTGTACACTTTAGCAACTAAAACTCAAGGAGAGACAACAAATGAAAATTATAAACACTCCCTCCAAATCGCAAGACCTCAACAACAACTGTAGAGAAATGCAAAGCATTTATTAGAACCTTCCATGACTGCAACAATACAGTCACCAATCTTCTTACTCAAGAAACTTCTATGGTAACATAAATGATCTAAAAATTGGAAAATACATGCTTCATACTTCATTTTGTCTACTATTCAAACCACAAGACCATATCTTAAAATGCAAAGGAATGTAGAGCATTCTCTAGATCCTTTTTCTAAGCACTTTCTTGAGCCACTAATTGAAAGAGACTCTTCTATATAAATTACAGTAATAGACAGTGAATATAACATCCACAGATTCATATATGCATTCATGAGTAGCAAAAAGAAACTCATGACATCCAACTTCATACATTATACTTAATCATATTTATTGCAACACATGCAACCAACCACACACTACCACCTTGCTGACAATAGAGACAACATCGTCAACAACCTCCATATAGTTGTGATATCAATGACAACTAGCAAACTCCATATTGTTGATATCAATGACAACACCTTTAACATACTTACAACAATTCTACATAAGAAGCCAGAAGAAAATGAGATGGCTTCTTGGTGATGGTAGCTAGATTCTATTTTGGGAGGATTTTTGGTGTGACAATGGGCCACTCTTGGATCAACAGTGGGCTCTCCCTTTTAGAGATTCATTCTTAAGACTCTTTAGTTGTTGGGTGGTTGATTATATTCAAGATGGTAAATAGAAAGATCTTAAAATTTTGGACTCTTCCCTTGTCGACCTCCAGGCTTTCCTCTCATAGATTTGTATTCCTTCTCATCCTAAGGCTGACAAAATTATTTGGTTTATGTGTTCCAATGGTCGGTTTTCTACGGCTTTATGTTTTGGAAGGTTATTGAATGAGCCTAACCTGGTTCCCTTTTGGTGTGGGTTGTGGAAAAAATTTCTAACCCCCAAGATCAACATTTTCTTCTGGCTTCTTGTGCAAAATAAGGTTTTGACTTTGGACAATCTTTGCATAAGAGGTTTTTCCCTTCCTAACATATGTGTCTTATGTGAATGTGATGTTGAAAAATGCTTTTCACATTTTCCTTGGTTGCAAATTTTCAAGATATATTTGGGGAGGGTTCCTTTCCCTTTGGAATCTTTGTTGGTTGTTTCCAAACTTGTTTAAGAACTTAGTTGATCAATGGGTTAGTTGATCAATGGGTTTTTCCATCTTCTAATCCTTTTCTTCTTTTGCTCTAGTCTTTGATGGATCCACACATAGCTTGGGGTCTCTAGAAAGAGAGGAATGACATGATCTTTAGAGATGTGAAGCTTAAGGAAGAGGTTGTTTCCTTTAAAATTCAAAGGGCTATTAAAGAGAATTTTAAAGTCGGGTATTTGGATAGATCTTCAGATGGCCAAAAAATAAACTTACAAGTGTATGATTCGATGGTTGCTATTAGATGGAACATGGTGTTTGAAATTTCCAAAAATGTTGGGTGGAGAAGACCAACTCTAGGGTGGATTAAAATTAATTTTGATGGGGCGACTAAGGGGAATCTTGGGCCTGTTGGTTGTGGGGGGTGTTTAGAGATAAAAATGGTAGGCTTTCATCAGCGGTGGCACTCCCATTAGGAACCCAAACCAATCACCAAGTTGAGGTCGAAGCAACTTTTAATGTGATTAAATGGCAGTTGATAAAGGCTACAAAAAGGTTTGGACCAAGGGGGACTCCCTTAACATCATTAGATGCCTGCAAAATCAAAGCAATCCTAGCTGAACTATTGAAGTGATCATCCACGATTTGGTTGCCATGATTCACACATTTGAAGATGCCAAGACATCTCACATATTTAGGGAGGGTAACTCATTGGTAGATTTTTTTGCCAACAAGGGCGTCGGATTAATGACTACTAAGATATGGGAAGGGTATAATTTAGTACCCCTTGGAGCTTTGGCCTTAGTGATAAATGATGCCAAGAATGGATTATGAGGAGAGATGGGATAAATGTTAATTGAGTACCCATTGCACCACACATTTTGTGGGCATTTTTGAGCCCATTTCTATTTTCTCTCATTTGAAGTCTTTGGGGCTTGCAACAAGCCAAACACATTGTGAAAATGGGAGGTGATCATAGTAGGGTAGAACCGCTCTTGTGTGATGGTCTGAGAAAGAAGCACAAGTTGTGGAGGATTTTAGAAAAAAGGGGGCCTCACTCCATATATGGAGTGGCTCCATGGTTTTGATCATGAAGCCTCGAAGTTGTTTGCTAGAGGATAGAACAATAGGACCCTCATGGTGAATGGTGTATAATTTGTAATCATAGAGGAGTTCATTTCCTAGATTTTAGGTTTTACCCATATGGGCCGAGGTAGTAGAAGTAATCATGCAGTATATCACCTTGGATGGCATGTTTATTGCAATTCTCAATGTGTACTTTAATTTTCTCAACCACTTTAGGCATAAGCTCCTAGTTTCTTTTCCCTTCTATCTGCTTACCTCTCTAGATTCTTTAGTGAAAGCTCATTTGAAAAACCCTAAGACACTTGTCTTACATGAGGGTTTAATTTTACTAATCATGGAGCATGTCAAGGATAATACTTTAGCTAAGTCTCTGAAAGAAAAAGACTCTGCTCACAAGAAAAACTCTGAAGGTACAAACTATTCTTCTTCGAGTTTGGGTAAATCGAGCGGTGGAGAAGATGATGAATGGAAATTGGACTGAAACGTTGGGGATGACTCGGTTGAGGTCCTCTTCTCCTCTCTCTTGTACTCAAGCCTATAGAAGAAGAGGAAGGTGATTGCTAAGAAAACCCCACCCAAGAAGAGAACCAAAAAAGATTGCTCCTAGTCTAACAACTCAGTCTGGTGATGAAGAGGAGGGTGGTATTGTGCAAAGAAATTCCAACTAGCAAGTGAAAGATATTAGGACTGGTTCGTGTAAAGGTAAAGAGAAGGTGTTTGAGGGTGTAGTGACTATGAAGTACATGGTGAATGCATTGGGAAGTCCTTCAATTACTAGTTCAAGAAAGGCCACTTACAAGAAAGGTAACATCCATCCCCTCTCTGAATATTTCTCCTATCTTCATGAAGAAAGAGAGGATTTGCTTAATGTGTTAGGATTGGCCAGGGAAGGGGTTACCTATAATTTCAGACTTACTAAATGGTTCATGCTTGAACTCAATAAAGTTAATGTTAAGGTCAGGGGCCTGAAGGAGAAGTTTGCAAATGAAATTAGGAGGAATTCTTCTATGGATTTGAATGAGTTAAAAGAAAGATTATTAGAAATGGAGAATATTGTCATGGGTTACAAGAGGGATTTTGACGAACGCATTCAAGGTGTGGAGAAGAAGGTTCAAGAAATATACTCTAATATGCAAAACCTTTTAAAAATTAGCCACTGTTCAATTGAGAAAAGTGCAGACACCCTCAAAGTTCTCATGGAAAAAATAAAAGACTTGAGGAAGGAGCAGATGAATGTTGGGCTTCATGGAGGTGGAAATTTGAAAGAGCCACCAACTAAAGAAAAGGGAAAAAGGTTGTGACAGAAGAAGAGAAGGGTCCAAGTGCTAGGACCTGGGGAAGTAATAGAAAGACCTTCGATCAAGAGAAGAATGAGTTGTTTTCCATGGTCAACCTTCACTATAATCAAGAAATGGAGGTGGTGAACACCCTATAGAATATGAAATAGGCCCTTTGTTTTTGTTATCTTCATTTCTTTTGGTCGACTATTATTTTTTTGTTGCTTGGATTTTGCTATTTTGTGTTATTTTTAGTATTAGCAGTATTTTGTTGCAAAGGGCTTTGGGTCCCTTCAAAACCTTTTTTCCCCTTTAATCAAAACATATATGGCCTTTTCTTCATTTTATACAAAGAATCAACTTCCTACTTGGATACCAAAATTGGAGTACTTATAGAGGTACCTTGTTTAAAAAAAAGGAGTAATTAGTTCTTTGATGAAGATCTTCATTTTCTCAAGGTTCTTTAATTATTTCATAGCCTTCTTATCTTTATCCATTTGGTTGACTAGTGTTTGCATTGTAGAATCTAAATGATTAACTTCTCTTGTTTGAACTTTCTAAGATTAGTTCTAGATATTTGATAATCCACAGCCACCAATTCTGTATCATATTTACCCACTATATATTTCTATAGTTCTGACATCGAGTTCATCTATCCTTATTCAAAAGGGTTATGTCCTTCATTGATCTACTTCTTTCTACTTGCACCATGATTGATTCAATATCTAGTGGCTTTATTGCTACCATTTTTTCTTTTTATCTAAGTTTAGCTTTAACCAAGTGGTTTGAGCAAATAGGTTGGTCTTGAATGGTTTGATTCACCTCTTTATATGACTCTTACTACTGTTGATATTTCCCCTCAAAAGTTTCCTCTTTCTATTTTTCTTGTTTTATATCCTCTTCTTCATTCTCCTTTTCAACCATAACCTCATTTGATTTGACTGTTTCCAACTCCACATTTTCTTCCACATATGTTTCTTTAACCAATTGATGCTCATGTTGCTTTATCTTTTCTTCTCTCAATTTTTTTCACATTTTTTGTTGGAAGATATTTTCCATTTATTTGGATGTAACCTCTGAAGTTGGTGGAGTTAAAGGAGTCTAATTTTTTTGTCCCTTAAGAAGTTTTTTTCAAATTATTTAGCTATCTTAGCTTCCTTCTAAAATAATGAAGATGATACTTTAATAGAGGGAGATTCAATGGTGAAGGAGTTCTTTTAGAAGAAGAGTTGGATTGAATTTTCTCTTCATCTCCTTTTTGTACTTCTTGCTACATTATTTCTTGAGAAGTTGTAATTGGAGGTTGCTCCTAAGTAGCTTATGTGGATTATGTTGGCACTTCTTGAGTGGAATTTGGATACATATTTTGTAGTGGAGAATGTCTAAATCCTACTATCACTCCTAGATTTGCTTCATCATATGTCACCCTAGCTTTATTTAAAGCTTCAACTAATTGCTCTAGAGTTATATGTTTTAGGTTTTTCTTGGACTTGCCACTTAATGAGCTCTTCTTTGCTTTCTTGTGCTCCTTGATTTTTGAGGAAGACTTATTTTCTTATCTTTCTTTCCTTTCTTCTCATAACATGCACTATTTATTTTCACCCTATATATTGAGATCTTTAATGCTTTTCTTATTGTGGTTATTAAGAGACTTTCCTTTATAGCCTAATTCACTACTAGAGTTGGTCAATTGTTTATTCCTTAGAGATTGTAAGTTGGATTTAATTTTTTTTATTATTAGATAAATCAAAAGGAATACCACCTCCAATCTTGAATGCTCTTATCTATTGGACTATCATTCTACAAAACATTATCTTCCTTGCATCATGACCATTTTAACAATCAATCCATAAGCATGAACAACATTGTGTTCATGACTATACCTAGACCCAAATAATATTTTCATCCTTCCCTCAATATCATAATTTGTCATAGCTTCAAACATCCTAAAATTATTGGCTTATATCTATTTTTTTGAGGCCCTAGAATATATACATGTAGCATAGGTACAAAATCCACTTGAGGGAAAGGAAATTGCACTCTAGCTTTGTGCTTCTTTATAAACTTCTTATGTATTTCAATTTTGTACCGTGAATATTCTAACAATATAATTTGTTTGTGAAAAATTTGGGTAGAATATATAGAGCCTAATAAATATTGATATTCATAAGTATGTGGTCTTCATGAATTGGATGAACCGATGCCCTCATGTTAATATCAACTATTTTTCATTTACATTCCGTAATATTTTATAATAGTGAGAAAAATGAAAATATTATTGATACTTTTATAATTCTTATGTGCTTCTTTAAATTTTAATTGTGAATATAATTCCCAAACTTTTCTCTATCCATCAACTTCTCCTAGTAGTCCATTTATGTACAATCTTGAGAAAATTTCTTACCTTGCTAGTACATAAACAACATAGGAATTCATCAAGAATTTCCCAGTTGTAGTGATAAAAATTATTTGATCATGGATGTTTTTGATTAATTAAGCAAGGGAAGGGCCTTGATCTCGTGGTTACACAACAAGAACAACAAAAAGAGAAACAAGCTAGGAAAAATAACACCAGCCACCACCAGAACACAACAACAGACTAACTAAACCAAAACCCAAAAAGGCACGCAAGCCAAGTATCCAAAATTGTAACCACATAACCATAATAAGCTTAATAAAAAAAAAAAATACCAATACTAATCCATATAATAGTATGCAGACCATTAATAAGATTAACCAAATTTCAACAGGTACGCAACCATAACAAAGCTATAATGAAATAGCAGTCTGGGATAATAAAAATAAGAACCAAAATTTTCAAAGCAACCATTATAACCAAGAAAGAGGAACACTAAAAAGAGAAACAATGCCATTGCTTAGAATTGGAACTCAACTCCCAATATTCATCAATTTGGGACACAAACTCCCTCCAATCAGGGCCATCTTTATCTTCCTAGTCCTTCTTGTCTTCACTTTTCCCCATCTTCTTGAGCATCTTCCCGATCTTAGTTTTTCCAGAGGCCACACCCACCATGGCACGATGCATGAGACCATTGGTGACCTTCATCAAGGTGATTATTTCCTTCTCCATATCGTCCATCTATACTTGCATAAAAGTTATCTTAATTTTCATAAAATCTATGTTAGAATCCCCATGAGAATTAGAGACAATGGATTTGTTCTTTGTTTCAGTGGCCTTCATCATAGAAACCCTTGGTTCCTCTTCCCTCCCATTGTCTTCCTCCTCCTTATTGTATTTATCCTCCTCTAATTCATCCTCTCCCATATCATACACACTTTCTTCAAATTCCATGTCTTCACTTTCATCAACTTGTGGCTCAAATATTCAACCACCATTTGTTCCTCCTCATCTTGGACAGTTGCTTTTCATTTTCCCTTTTTGTCTAATGAGGCAACCTTAGCTAAACACATTGATTTTCGTTGCCCACTACTCAGACCTAATTTCCCTTCCTCCATATCATCCTGTCGATTCCCCTCTTGGTCTTCATTTATGGTAAGGACCACACTTTGTTTTTTCTGGTCTATTTTCAGATTCTTACCCTTCCTCCATATCATCCCATTGATTCCCCTCTTGGTCTTCATTTATGGTAAGGACCACACTTTGTTTTTTCTGGTCTATTTTTAGATTCTTACGCTTCCTCCATATCGTCCCGTTGATTCCCCTCTTGGTCTTCATTTATGGTAAGGACCACACTTTGTTTTTTCTGGTCTATTTTCAGATTCTTACCCTTCCTCCATATCATCCCGTTGCTTCCCCTCTTGGTCGTCATTTATGGTAGTGACCACACTCTATTTTTTGTTGATCATGGATGTTGTCTCTAACTAGTTGAGCCTAATAATGATTTTTTATCCTTGAGGGTCGCATTAATATATTAGAATACCCATCATTGGTAAATTCTTACATCTTATTTTTTCATTACTTTATTCAATAAAGTAATCATATCATGAATTTCTAGGTCAAAATTTGATCTTATTGATTCTTAGGAATATTCATGGTGGCTTCCCTCTCCTTAAGTAACCAATGCTCATTTATATCCATGATACTTTTGCTTCATTATCTTTATATGCTTCCTCTAAATTCGTTTCTATTAAGATCACTAATATTGCATGGAATGGGATATTAAATATATGAGAAACTTGCAATATGTGTTAGTCTAGACCCTACTAAGATACTGGATATTAGAGTTTGTGAATATCTAAATATTCTTTGGTGAAAGTCCCTAAGGTCTACATGGCCCAAATCAATGTCTATAATGTCTTGTACCGAGGATAAAATATTGGATGCCTTAGTTGTTCCTTGAAATTTGTACTTCATTATTGCAAGTACTTTTTCAAACCTATCAATCATCCTACAAGTAATAAAAATATATAATAAATGCACAAAATCTATTAAAAACCATTAAAATAATCAAATTCTGAGTTTTCTAGGCTATTTTTTTTATTTTTAGGTCTTGGGGGATATGCAAACTTGACTAGGTTCCAATATGTACCAAAAGCCCACTATTATATCAAGGAATAATTACAATTATATGTTTTGGAGTTAGAGTTAGATAGGTAGAGGGAATTGGAATCTAAGGATCAAGTGAAAAGGTTCTTTAGACCCCCAAAAATTTGATTATTGTCACTAAAAGGTTCAATGTAAAACTTTATGTAAGGGTTAGGTAGGAAGAGGAATTCAAGACCTTGGAACCAAGTTTCAAGTCTCGAAAAAGGTCTAAACTCTATTTCCTTAAATATTCAACAAATAGTTTCACATGGTTGGGGGTTTAGGTCATGGGTAGAAATAGGGAATTGGAATCTAAGGATCCAACTTTGAGCTTAAATTTGAACCTAGAAGTTTTAAAAGGTGTAAATTGTATTATGGGCTTTAGAAGGTGAGACAAAGTTATAAATTAGAACTAAGTATGAAGTTCAAACTTAAGTCCAAACCCTCTAACGCTTGAAAATTTTCCACGTTATTTATGTGGGCTTCAGAAGATGGATGAGACTAGGGGCTTGGAACCTAAGGTTTTGGGTCCCCCAAAGTTTGAAGCTCACAAAATTAAAAGGCATGCATGTTTGCTTCAATGGGTTTTATAAATTATGTGGGATTGGAATTGGAAACAAGTTCCAAGTTTCCATCAAAGTCTGATCCCAAAAGGTTTAATGGTTTGTGTCATGCCCACATATTACATATGGACATGAAACACAAGTAACATTTTTTTAAAATGTTAAAGACTAACTCTTAGCATTCTTGACACAAAGAATAATTTATAAATTAAGTGGTTCACTTACCCAAATTTAATAATAATGTGACATTAACTTGGATGCTTTAGATTACAACCTTGATCAAAATTAAGTTCTTGTTGACACTTTTATTAAATTGGATTTTGAAAATATTTGACTTTATAATTTAAACTTAAATTATTATATTAATCATTTACTCTTTCTATGTTTGTTAATTTATTTATATATCACCCATTTAATTATCAAAAACACCTTTTACACTTTTAATTAGCTATCTTTTCTAGTTTTCTATTATATTTCATGTAAAATCCTTCACTTGCCCCATTAATTCAAATTAACTTTTGGGCATGTAGTTAAACAAAAGACACAAGCTAAATTTGACTTGGAAATAATTACTTAGTTAGGAATCCACTTGAAAAATTAATATGATTGACTTTATTAAGATTAACCCCAAACTAATGTAAGTTAATCAATTAACACAATAATTAAATTATTTTAGTTGTATGGAAAAGGAGGTTAGAGATTACTTTATAGGAGTCCTTTTATTTTAATCAAATGAGTAAGATTAAAACATATGGTCTCACTCAAATAATTTAAAAAAAAACTTAGGGTAGCAATTTTTATTTAAATTAGACTACCTTTAAGTTATGACTTTAAGTTGAGGGTCCTAGGCTTATGGACTCCACCATGGTTTAATTTAAAATTAAAATGTAATTAGTTAAAGTAATCTTATTTTAATAAGATTAGGTCTCTTGTGGGTTGAGCAATAAATTTCATCCATCGGATGGAATCTAATGCCAACCCTTCGATTTAGGGCAATTTTAAGATAAACTTAATTCATAATGACATTCCTTTTAAAATTAGTTTCTCTTTCAGTCTACGATTCTTTCTTTTTCATAGGTTGAAGATATCTTATGGAAGCTTGAAGAAAGAATTTGTCCCCTTCCCTTTTAAAAATCCAACAAGTTTATTCTTCCATCTTATTTATTTTGGTATGTATATATATGTATGTATGTATGTATGTATGTATGTATAGATATGTATGTATGCATGCATGTTTGTGTGTGTGTGCATGTGTGCACATATATATTTATTTATTTCTATTTAACTTGATATATTTTAAAATCTATATACATGTTCATAAATATTTACTTGAATTTTTTTTAGGACATAAAACTATCTTTCACCGTTAAGATAAGGGTGATATTTAACTTCTAATTTCATTTATTTTTTAACTTTGAGTGTCCTATGCACATACATATTACAAGCATGTTCCTTTGAATAATCCACATATTTCATTGATAAGAGGTACTGAATTTTTCTTTGCATGGACCTTCATAGACCAAACGATTAAGAAACAATGTTGGTAGAGAAGAGCTTCCAACTAGTCATTTGTCTCTCTAAGTAAATTTATGTCCTTATGTGGTTTAAATTTTATTTAGTTTCAATATGTCTGAGATTGTTGTATGCACCTATTAATGGAAACTCGAATTTTCCCTTGTAAAGGATTTTAAGAAGTGAAAAAGATATTTTTATGCTCCTTTATGTGTAAAAGCCCCCCTTAACCAAGTAGCTAGGGGATGAGTATCTGTGAGTTTTCTTTCCATTTTGGGGAGAATAATATTAGGGTTTGATAAAGTAGGAGTAAGAGAGATGGAAAATAAGATCTTCTCATGGAGATGGTCCATGGAAAGCTACATATAAGGTAGGTTTTTCTATCTTTGAAGCAAAAATTCAAGTAAAGAAAATAGCAAATTTAAGAATAAGAATTTCAAATTTTGTATAGTTATATCTTAATAAAGGGAAATGTTCCTTAATGGGTGTTATTAGTTCCTAAGAATAAATTAATAAATTAAAAACTAATAAGATAAAGGTGTATTTAAAAATAATAATATTATTAAGTTATAAATAAATAAAATCAATGTAGAGTAGCATTTTTTGTTAATATAAAGGTATAAAAAGTCACATTAATAAATTTTTTAAAATAAAAGTTAATAAAAAAGAAAATGATTATTAAAATTTATTTTAATTATTATATATGCCCTAACATTTTTACTATTTTCATTATCCCCTTCAAATGTAAAAAGGTCCTTGTAGAATTGGAAGAATTGCATTTTAATGTCTATTTGACTAGTGAGGAGGGTCCCATCATGCCAAATTTGGTCAATTTTCTCTTTGATATATATGAAGAAAAAAGTTGTGCCTTTGTCTCCATTCTTTAGCCAATTTAACCTAGCTCTTACCTTTAGTCCTTGAATATGAATCACCCGGATCCTTTTTAGTGCATTCTTGGCTAAGGAGAGCTCATCACACAATTTATCACTCCAAGTTTTCTTTTGTAGGTTAGCTTTAGCCTTTAGTAGGTTTTCTTGTAGATAGTTTTGCACCTCCTATCCATCGCCCTTTTTTTTTCATTGGTCTGGAAAATTATAATTCTATTAAATCATTATAAAAGGAACATTATATGACCCCTAATAATATTACATGTTTGAACACATCTTTCTAATGATATATTGGTTTTCAAAAAATTGACTTTGTTTGTCTAAGTTATGACAAAATAACTCTTTATTAGGTATAATTGAAAGGGGTTAGGTAGCTAGTTGGTGGCAGATGGGTGTACCTCCGGAGATGTCACTCATTAGGTGATAATCGAGGCATGATTAGGTGGTGATTTGGTTGATTTTAGGTAGCAATTGGGTAGACTCACAATGGCAAGCTGATTGAGTAGGGTTTCAGGGGCTCAATTTGGTGGTGCCACCCCTAATGCCCTCCCAACGATGGTGGTAACAGTTAATATCCTTGGTTTGATTATGACCAAGGGTTTTGCCTCCATTACAACTTGTTCCTAGGGTTTTCACCCACATTAAAAAAACAAATGATGTAGAAAAAGAATACAATGGCCCATAAAACCCACAACAATGGTTGAATATTCTTGGTGTAGGTGTTGATGCTTGCTTGACATCAACTCTACCATTTCCCATTGAAAAAATAAATAAATTCATTAGATTTAAAAAAAAAATGATTGTTGTTTCTCACATCAGATTTTCAAACTATAGATATCTACGACTGGGCCAAAAAATATACTTGCAACTTGTTATTAATGGCAATTGATTGGTATGAAACCATATGGATCTATATAGATCCATATGATTGTATGAATTTTTATGCATGAAAATCTAAGTCACCAAAAAAATTGTCTTGATCTTTCTTTGCTCAAATTTTGGCATTTGAATAGGTGATCTTAGGGTTTTTGGGTCTTCTAAATGCAACGATGATGTATGTTTTGCTTCATAATACACTATTCTTTTCTTCAAGGCTTAATCTCTCAAAAAGGGGTTAGCAAGTCACATATCTAATGCTTTAATACCATGTTGGAGTTGATTGTTGAACCCCACATCTCCCAAAAATCACCGGAAACCAAAAATCTTATACAAAAAGAAAAATAAGGAATTTTTCTATACAACCTTAAGAATTGTATTGATGCAAAAAAAAAAATTAAAGACTTCTCAATGATGGATTACTAGATTTAATAATTCCAATATACAATAATGAATCCTTATAATAAAGAAGAAGAAAAAACAAAAATGAAACCTTGAGTTTTATGAGACAACAAAAAAACACGACCTAAAAATAAATAAAAATACTCTCACAAATTTAATTTAAGTGTAATAAAATTAAAAAATGACATAATTAATTAAGTGATTATCTATTTTACTCAAACAACATGTTATCATTATATATTGTCATTTGAATTAATCTAACTAATTTATTTAATTTGCCTAAATTAACTTAGAGAAAGTATAATTTTTCTTTAGAATAACACTTTAAACAATATTAAAGTTTGAATTGAGATATATTTATTTTGCTTAAAATATATACTCATGCTTTTAAGCTATAATGTCTACCGTGATTGTACATTGCACCATTACAGTAAGAATCTTGTTTTATTTTTTAATACATTTTCACCAATAAAAGGTGATTAAATAATTAAGGATGTGATCTCAAATCACGAATTTTAATTTTTTAATTTTACACCCATTTAAGCAAAGTGAATGATTTTGGATTTATATGAATTGCTTCTACATCTAAAAAGCTTAATAAAAAAGAGGTTTTTGGAAGGTCCCCAATTAAATAAAGTAATTAAAAAAATAATCTTGATACAACCAAACAACATCATTATATCAACAAAACAACAAAAACAAGGTCCAACCCACCACAACAGTCCAGAGCCCAAAAAAACTTGATGAACATGGAAGAAATGGATATTCTACATTGCATACTAAAAAAGTAGGATTATTTTGGCACACTAATTGAAAACCAGTAAATGTAATAAAATTTCTATTCAGAGCATATTCTCCGGCAACAAAAAATATACAGTCGAATATAAGATGCAAATTCAAAAAGATGAAATATTACAGAGCGGTCTCTGGAGAAAGAGATAAAAACTCTGTAAATCACGTCCCTTCAATGTCGAAAAGACTTACATCCTGAGCAACAGCCCAAGGGAAAAAATAAATTTTATATCTTCAGGAACAATCCAAAACAATGAATTCGACAATGAGAATCGATCAAGAAAAGCATTGCAGACAAATTCATTTAATTTTGTAACGATCCAGAGGGTCCTTAAACATAAATCTTTGCTTTTGCAGACGAGATGCATAATCTTTCAAGGCGAAAGAACTGTAATTAGGTTTCTTTTCATGTGAATCAATGAGCTCCGAGATTGGGCTAATGGTGGTGTCTGCAGGGGGCGAGTAGAGTAGCGCCATCCACGTACATGAACTCTCCTCCTCCTGCTCCTCCTCCTCCTCCTCCTCCGCCTCCTCCTTCTCCTCCCCCTTCTCCTCGCCTCCTCCAACTGGCCTCCCAATCACACTCTTGTATACTCCATTACTCCACACCTGCACAACACACACCTCCATTGGTGGGAATGTCTTGCTGATATTACAGTAGTGTCATATTGAGAACTCGACTTACCTTGAGGATATCTCCGAGGGTGACCATAAGAGACCCACGCTGTGGCTTGACGCGAACCCAACTGCGGTCTACATAGAGATGATAGGCATATGAATCACTGCTTTGGTACTGTGTGCTCAGAATGTAGGGATGCGAATGCTTTATACGAGCTGACTGAGATTTGGGGATACCCTTCTGGCTTGTGATGCACACAAGGGATGCATTATATGATGCAATTTCTGCTGTGAATGCCGAGCGATCGAGCCAGTTCCCCAGTCCCTCCAGTAAAAGCTCCAGGATATCCCCTGCAACTTTCTCCATTGCAACAGAGTATTCTCCCAATGCATGGCTGAAATCACCAGAGTCAAGATTTAAAGGGGTCAGTGAAAAGTCATTAATGATTATGCTATTTTCAGTAACGAAATTTTGATTTTGACCATGACCCAATTTACGTTTCACACTGTAAAACTCAATCGATTAGGCTATTTTGGGTTGGTTAAGATTGCATTGCATTCAGGCGGAAATTTTGGGCGCGAAGTTTCAACTTCGGTTCCTTGTAATCCGTGAAGTAGGTGGATTGACGTCATACTGTAAGCTGGCCCCACGGAAGTCATGGCGACCCCAGAAAAACATGACTTCAGGATCTGTAGTTCGTACAAGTTTGGTACCGATAATCATGCCCGCACAAGCAATTAGGCTAATAAACTTTATGGATTCCCGGTTCAGTTTCAAAATTAAAGGACAGGTACAGAAATTAATTATTGACTGTGCATGGGCCGCCCATAGAAAGATGGTCGATAACAAGTGGATTTAAAGGCTGCATAAACGGCAGAGGTCGTACTAGATGTGTTTTGGAATCTCTGTGTGACTATGTTTAGCACATTATCTAAATAGTAAGATAGTATAAATCAGAGTTGATAGTAACTGACACCTTGCTCTTTTTTTGGGTTTATTGGTATTAGGTTGAAGTTTTTTTTAGCACATATTTGTTTCAGGTTAGATCTTAGTCTTATTATTTACGGTGTAAGGGATTTTGTATTCAATGAAACTTGATCTAGGACTTAATCATTTATAATTTAACGGTCTTGTATTTAAAGAGGCTTATGCTTTGGAAGCCCCTTCAAACCATTCAACTTCACAAGCATATTATAAACTTTTTGATGTAGTTTGTATGAGTTTTCCACATGAAGTTAGAAAGAAAGCTTTTGGATTCAACTGTGTATGTTTTTCTTTCAATGTTTGAGAGAAATAAGCTTTTTGTTGTAGTTGATTTTTTTATTGAAACTATGTAAAAAAATTACTGCACATTACAATTAATCTTTAGGTAGTTAAAATTATTCTTTACAGATTATAAACTTTTTGATGTAGTTGACATTTTTTATTGAAACTATGTAAAAAAATCACTACACATTACAATTAATCTTTATCTAATTACACAATTATTCTTTAACATTAATTACTTATATGAATAAATTCAATCCTCTCATTTATAAATCAAAACTATTTAAAATATATATATCATAAATAATTAATTAATAAAAATAATAATCAAACAATATTATTAAATTTGTTCATATACCAATGGATTTTATGTTTGGGATTGATTACTTGCTTTAAACTAAATGAAAATTCAACAATACTTTAAAAAATAAAAAGTATTGTGATAAAAGATTGGATACTATCTTCTAATAAATGTAAATTAAAATAATTTTATAGAATTATTATTATAATAATAAAAAAATACATAGAAAAATAATTAATTAAAACATTTAAGAATTGGAAAGAATTTTACAAGTAAGATGTAACGTGTAAAGTCTATTTTTTTATTAATAAAATTATCAAATTAATTATAAATAAAGAATCTTTGAAAATGAAATTACAAGGCAATTTTAACTTTAATTAATTGAGTTGTTTTTCATGAAACAATATATTTAAATAAAAAAGAATGTATGTGATAAGGTAAAATTAAAGCTATTTTTTTTATATAATAATCTACATTTGTATGTAAAGTCCAAATAATATATATAATCAATGTATTCTTATTTAAAGTCTAAATAATATTTTATATATAGATATAAGAAAACTTAAGTATTACTCATTTTTCTTTGTTTGATATGTTAAAGAATATATGTACAATTTTTTTATTTTTCTAAATATTGAAATGATTGATATGTTTTAATTTTAAATTAATTTAAATTAAAATAAAATCAAGTAAAAATGAAGATTTATCATATGCATAAGTAAAACAAAATAATTAATTATACTCTATTTTTCGTCGCATAAGACTCCAAACCCTATAATCATTATAAAACTCCTGTCAACATTATAACACATGCATATTACACAGATTTTATTTGTCCCTCTAAAACACTTCATGTGTCACTCATTCTTTCTTTACCTACCTAGTAATTTTCTAAAGAGACTCAAATAATTAAAGTATTAACAGCCCAGTTCAAAATTATAATTATAATTATAATTATATACTCAGAAAAAAAGGCATAATTTAGGGCTAGCTAGCTTCGACGAAGATTTGCCGCGGCACTAAAAGAAATGTAAAAAGACGAAGATAAAACTTTACTATATTTTTTAAAATCCTCTTTTATTTTTGAAAAAGCTAATAACAGTCGCAAAGTTACCTGAAGTTGACACAACCCTGGGGCCAGACATCTCTGAGAAACGTCTCCATATGCTCTGCATCCTTGTGCAACCAGAACGATTCCTGCCGCATGGAAGTGCTAGTATCATCATCAAAACCAAAAGCCGAACCGTCATGGAGGCTCCTGCAAATCCCCTCCTTTTCTTCCACCGTCAGCTCAAACAGACCATTACATTCCTCCTCGGCTCTCTCCACAGTATGCCAAGGAATTCCATGATTAACCACCTGGAAAAACCCGAACTCCGCCGCCGAATCCCTAATCATTCTCACAACTTCATCCCTTTCTCTTGCCAGATCAATAACAGGAAGATCGCGGCCCGTCACAGTCGGCTTGGTGGGCGACTCGGGCAAAACCAAATTAGCAATCCCCAGCGATCTCTCCAAGAACGCCGAGAAAGCATCGCTGTTAACAATAGCAGAGGCGTTGCCGCCTTGATTGGGCGTCGGAGGCGGCGCCCTTGACCCGCATACTACCTTCCCACTGGTACTCCCCTGTTGCTGAACATCTGTAGACGACATATTTTCAATCTACAGCACCTCAGACCGAAAAACAGACAATATCAGGAAGACCTTAATTGATGTGACCTTACTCTGTTTCAATCCCTAATAACAGAGTTTCCATTCATAGGGCTTAGGCGGCAGAAGGAGAGCGAGATGAAATGTCTCGGTTGGAGATAAAGCAGTCGGTAGGGGCAGGGCTTCTGGTGGTTAAAATAATAGTTAAACTGAAAAGCATAATGGCGTTGCAGTTGCAGTTGCAGGGGCAGAGGTTTTGGGTAACTGGGGGGCCGGGACGACAAAGACGGTCACGCGAGAGCGAAGAAGACAGAGCAGGCACACCCAACGAGATGTGAATTGAATACACCCTAATTTCAGAGTCATGCTCTGTTTTGCAGCATATTCAGTAGAGTTAGATGCCCAAGGAGGTTTTCAGATAGGGTTATATTTTGTTGGGTATTTGGTGTCGGGACTCTGCGGAGAGGCCCACTCCAACCTCTGGTTTCCTGTCATGGGGTACTCCTTGCGCCGCTTCAATATAAGTTTGTCAAGGCGTGTGGGACACAACCTTGGAATTTTGAGCCTTTTAAATTGCCCACTTTCTCATTTAGTATGCCTCTTGCGAAGTTTAGGGTCATGAATTGACATGCCAGGTATTGGATGGTCCAAGAGAGGGAGTTGGGGTTGGGGGAGAGTGTTAAGGAAAAATTGAAGGGCAGCACCTATGAAAATCGAACAAGTCAATCAATGGGTCATAATGTTAGTCAATATAGTGCCTCACATTTATTTGGAAGAAAATGATATATTGACTTTTTATTGACAATTGTGTAAAGTATAGATGTATACATGGTGGAAATAAATGTATATTTGATGGTTATAGGTGTATTTTGTATGGAGAATAACTTGTGTCAAATTAGATTAGGTCAACTTGCTCCTTGATTTCGATGTTCATCTTGTAGATAGAATAGATAGAAAATGTAGAATAATGTAGTCATTTGTTCAAGGTATAATTTAGTAGATGCAAATGATTTTGGATGTCATGATCAAGGATTTTTGTCTTAGAATCAAATGTTAAAGAGGCATAAGAAAACTAATTTAAAAACAAAATTATAGAGGATTTTATATCATTCACAAGTTCATTTTGCCTATCCAATAAGAAAGCATGAGCCTATGTTGATAACTCATTAGTTGAGAGCCAAGGGCCGAGGTGTATATATTCTATCAAAGTCAACTAGGGCATGATCTTGGCCTCATCCCTTATATCATACATCCGAGGGTCTAAACCTTGGTTGGTAGAGTAATCAAGGAACATACCATCACCTTCACGATTGAAATATCCCTTGGATAAAATATAAATTAAAAAATTCAAATACAATATGCATTAGAATTGTAAAACATAATTTTTTGAGTTCAAATGTATCCTTTCATAATCAAAATTATTTAAACTAAAGATAAAGATTTAAAATGTACTCTATATATAGTCTCAACACAATTAAGTTAAGGATTATAAAGTTTACATGGTTAAAAATATTATTATGTTAAAGCTTAAAATTTGTTGATCTGGAGCTTATTTTATAGACTAATACAAAATAGTTTATTATTAAAGACAGATTAATTATATCTCAAAAATATTTCAACATAAAATAAAGTTCAATTACATTTTTTGACATAATCAAAATATATAAGATATAGTTGAGAAATAGAAATTGATGCACAAAAGTACTTCATTCACAAAATATGGTGTTAGCAACTTCATTTGATTTCAATGCACTAAATTAATATAAGTTGAAATAAAAAAAATCACTTTAATACATTTTAATGCATTTTGACTCAAAGGTCCAATTAATATATTTAACTTTATATTCAACTGTCATTTCTTTTATGATCAATCTCAACTCATTTATATAAATCAAGTTGTGCTTTATTTATGCATTTTTTAATTAGGATAAATAATTTATGGGAGTGTAATTATTCTCTCACCATAAGAAACTTATAATAGTCCTTTGGTTAATGGTGTCACTTTGACATCTTCAATAGACCTACTAGCTAATACAAAACCTAAAGGAGAAATATATAGAGAATAATAAATTGCAATGTTTTAACCATGTTGGTATAAAAGTTTACATTTTGCAAGTAGTTCTAAAACCTAAAAGTACTTGTAACTAGACATGTTTCCTCACATTATATTCTAGCTTGAAGTGTGAATGGAAATAAAAGAGCATGATTGATCAATTTGCAAATAGGTAGCTTGTGGTCATGAACTTCAACACTAGAGAGCATATTTCAAAAAAACTGATACATTTGTACAAAACCATGTTTGTGTCATGTCCCCTTCTCAAGTGTGAGTTTAATAAAGACCCTTAACCCATTTTCTTAATTTTTCTCATAGGTTAATAGAGTGGTGCAAGGAAAATAATTAAATAATTTAATTTAAGTTGTCATATTAAAGTAACTTGACATTATATTATAAAAAGGTAACTTATACTTTAATATTATTTTAAAAAGTTGTTTATAGGTTTGTTTCAAAAGTATCGCTAGGGCTAGGGTCTAAAAATTATTATTTTAAAAGACATTTTTTGAAAATTTGAAATTTTATTGGGAAAAAGAGGGGAAAAATATAAAATTAAATTATATTCCCTTAAAAGGCTATGTAAGGAGGCTTTGAATACACAATATTATTCATCTAGCTCATTTTATCAATTCTACTTTCTAAATAATGAACATGAGTTATGTTTTGCCTAAGGATGAAAATCCTTAGGCAAGATGGTTTTGGGGATGAAAACCCTTGTAACCATTTGAGTAATTCCACTATAGGAATACTTTGGTGCTGAATGATTATGAGAATATTTTTGTTTCCTATAGTGTGAATTTTTTTCAAGTTTTTAGTGATAAAATTTGGTGTTTCAATTTGGTTGTGAGCTTCATCTCTTTATTTTCTTTAGCAAATCCATTTTTCATTTTCCTTGGGAGATTGTTGTTGGGCCAAATCTTTTTATAGGGTTTTATCATTATTGTTAGCTATGTGTTTCTATTCATACCAAGCGTAACACATCATACATCATGTGGGAAGGAATTTTATCCTCTTAAGGAGTCACAACACCTTTTATAGCATTTGGAAACTTTATTCCTAGTCATACTCTTCCTTGGGTACAACTTGTAGAAAGTTGGACTTGTCTTATCTTAGTTGCACCTCTTGACTCCTCTATGCTAGTTGGACTTGTCTTATCTTGGTTGTACCTCTTGACTCCTCTATGCTAGTTGGTTGTGTAAGGAAGTGGAGTGATTGACTTGGAAAGGGGATTGTTATAGTTTGAATGTGTGTTTCAATATTTTTATTGATAGAAATCAATTAAGATTAGTAGCAAAGATATTTTTGGTGACATCATAGCTTAGTGGGAAGAGGCTATAGTATTTTGGCATGATTAAGCTATGCCATAGATTATATTTTTGGGACATATAAACCTACCTAATAATCACCATTATCTAGTTTTGATTGTGGGATCAAGTTTGTTCTTCTTTCAATTGTTATCTATGGGTTTTCAATGATTGTAGATCATCATACGATGTTAGTTATTTCTTATGTCAACCTATTTTATCTGGGTATATTATTCCATCGTAATATCATATTTTTTTAAGTCATTCCATTTATTCTAGAGATTCATTTTAGATGTTTCTTGTTAGTTATCAATTAAAAAACATTGTGTGTAAAATTTGGTTTTAATGATTATTATCTAATTATAAAACTGGATGGTTCACTACCAACTAGAGATCTCTTTTGGTATTGTAAGTAGATCCTAGAGATAGTTTACCACCAAATCCCATTAAAAATTTTCTCATTGTTTTCCACTTCAACATTGATCCATTTTTTCTTGTTATCTACAATTTTGATATTGATGTGATCTACTTGTTATTAGTCCATTAGGCATTGATCAAACATATGTGTAATTTTCCAAAGGAATTAATCATATTGCATAATTATCTACCATTTTGACATTGATTATAAATTGGATGAGATGGTACTAGTGTTTTTGAAATTACTTCCTTATTTTTCCACATCCCAATTTTTGTATGCTCTCACCTTGCCCATATTGGGATCTTAGTGATCAAAAAGAGCTTGGGTTTGTGTTGATTTTTAAAATTTTGTTGAAACCTAACTAACATTACTACTAGGTACATTATAGTAGTATCAAATCTAATGATCTTACTAGCCTAGATGAAAATCTAACATTATATGTAGCATCTTCCTAATGCATGGTAGTGGTAAAGAGTATTTTTATTACCAAAGAGAGAAAAATAATGATATAAATTAGTCAAGTAAGGGTTAGAAAAACAAAATATTGAGATTGTAGTAGAAAGAGACAAGAGAACCATGGAAAATGATGATTTATCTAAGGCATGATACAAAAAGATAGAACAAGAGAAAGATCGCCTTACAGATATGTTGGCTTAATTAATTCATACAATGTTGATTAATATGAATGTGCCTAGAAATTAGAATGGTGAAGGGATCTCTTCACAAGTTAACAAATAATGATTGAAAACAGATCTAGAGAGTCATTATTCATTGTGCTAATAGACCATTTTGATGGCACCCTATTTGATTGTGTCTATTTTTTCTTGAGTTGTAGCCTCTTTATGCATCTAGTCTTGCTTGGCCCATCAATTATAAAAAATATGAAAAAAATGAATGGATCTCCCTTGATCAAAGTTGTTTAAGGTTTTTTCTTCGATCTTTTTCCATATACCTATATTATGTAGGAAGTTAATTCTAAGTGTGGAGGTTTTATGTTCAAATTTTAAAAGACTATGCTTATGTCAGAGTTTTGGAGTTTCCCTTCCTAGTATGTCTTTCCTTCCAACTCTAACCTTTTCCTTTGTCCTTGTTGAGATATTAGACTTTCCCATTTAGGAATACCTTTCATCCATTCCCTACCTCTATCCCTTTTCCTATTGATATTTCAAAGTTTTGCTTCTCATCTTCTATTTCTCTAGCCTGTGTTGATGTTTCACACTTTTCCACTCGAGCATGCTTTCCCTTGGAACCTCAACTCCTAATTCTTATACTAAGTTACCTTTTTAAATCCAAAGGCTTAAGTATCCCTTATTTGAGGTACCTTTTCCTTGGTATCCCCAAACTCTAATCCTTGATACTTTTCACTATGTATCTCATTAGGATTATTAGTTCAAATTTATTATTTACATTCTTTAGGGGATAAATTCCTTGATATCCCCAATCCTTAACTCCTCAAATATTTACTTATGTATCCTTTAAGATTTGGTAATGTGTGGGTGCCCTTATTTGCCTACTATTGGTATGAAGTATGGCCCACTATTGATACTTAACACCCTAACAATGGTATATGTGGTGAGGTATCCTTAATCCTTGAAAACCTAATAATGTTATACTATGCATTAGGTATGGTTTGTGACAAGTTAAATTTCCATTTCCTATAGTAATATCCAACACAAAACCTTAGGGAAGCCCTCCTTGGTTTAGTAGAGCCAAAAATTTGAAGAATTTCTTATCCCCCTTAGTAAATTAGTCTATTGTTGCCCAACCTAACCATAATTTTAAGGTCTTTGTCCTAGTTTTGACACCCCTACCTTAGGAGAGGATATGGATTTAGGGATTTGGGGCCTAAAACTCTATTCACCAACATCTTGGCATAATTTTGAAGGATAAAATATTCAATTCATAATTGTGGAATGTTGACTTTGTTCAATATCAAATCTAGAACTAGACTACAAATTAAATAATTATAAATAGAAATAGGAAGACAACCTAGAGATAAATAAGAGCAAGATAAAGTTTTAGCTAGTGTCAAGGGACAATAAGATACATGGAGAGCTAATGTAAAATTTACCCCTCAGTTACTACATTTTTTTAATTCACTTCATAAAGATTACCAACTTAATTAAACAAGTATTTTCCATCTAGCTTAGAAGTGTGGACTTCCTAACTTCTCCATTCACCATGGTGGTGTCAAATCAATGTCTCCACTTATATTCTTTCACATGAAAGTGGTAAGCTCCCAAGGTTAGAGTCATCCCTAGACCTAGACCTAAACCTCAAGAGTTCATTTGTGATAACCTTACCTATGTATCCCCTTTGAGAAATTAGAGGATTTGTAGTTCATACACTAATGATAGAGGGATTTCATACTCTACTCGTGTATAAGATCTTTGATCTCACCTTTAAATGATAACTATTCATTAAATGTAATATATCCAGTTAGTCCAATTATAATCTAGAATGGTAGTAATTTTCTATCAAGTGTTGGTTCAATACCAAACATTACTAATTAGTGTACAAAAAACACAATTACACATAGGGTTCATATAATTTCATAATACCAAGATCATACAAAATGAATTTATTGAGCATATATCACAAATACAAGGTGACTATCTCATACACATCATAAGTATAACAATTACTAGCTCATACACACATCACAAGTATAATAGTGACTGGCTTATACGCACATCACAAGTACAATGGTGACTAGCTCATATGTACATAAAAAGTACAATAATGACCAAATCAAACATATATCACATATATCTAATATGATGATCCAAATAATACATCACATGTTCACATAAAGAACAATTGGTAAAGTGGAAATGGGCACAACCTACTACATGCATCATCTCACTATCTAATTCATAATCACATTGCTCGTAAGCAAATCTTGCTTGTAAAAGGAATGTTGATGCATCCCATACTATAATGTGGGTCCCATCCTTTTTCTAATCCACTACCATATGTGATGATCTAATAACACAATCTATACTACTTGATATCATCACTGACAAAGGCATCGATCATAAATGTGCACAAAACCTAATGCAATTTATGCAAGTAAACAATAAAGGACTAACATTACAAAGTGTGTGACTAACACATCCATAATGAGTGACTAAAACCTACACTTTTAGTGCATCCCAGATAGAAAAGGAATGTTTGTGCATTGCACACTACATTGTGGGTCTCATCATTTTCCCTTGTCTTTTGTACCCATCATGATGATGAAAAGCGATCCCATACCACTTACAACACCATTAGATGATTGGGAAGAGAATTGAATGTATCCTATACTACACCAAGGGTTTATACCCTCCATCCCAAGGCTCATATAGGCACAAGTGATATTTTCACAAGTAGTGAACCTATCCAACTAAATGGATTACAACTTAAATTGCCTACAAGCCATTGATGACAAGTTTTTCCACTTAGGAAGAAATAGCTTCGGATGTACATCACCTTATGATCTAAGTGATATTTTTAGCTATATTATTCACAATCTTGGTAGCACTTTGCGTTGATAACCCTCATGCTATAAGTGATTTCCTTCTAACCCTCTTGATATAAAAGTTAGCTCCAATTAGTGTTACCTACATGGTATGGTAACTATCCATGCAACCGTTCTCATATCATAACTAGGGTAGCCCTTGGAAACCTTCACCTTCATGAACTAGGTGAATGTTGATAGGTCTAGATAATAGCTTATTTTTTGTTGTTTTTATACATATTTTGAGATACTTTTAGATACACTTTCCAGACAATGTTCCTACATTATTCTATCCTTTCATATCCATTATGTAGATTTGAACCTTAAATGTGATGATGGAATTATGGTTATAATATATTAGTATTATATGGTTTATATGAAGATATGTATAGAATGTTGATGGAATGCTATGAGTTAATTGTGATAGTTATCCTTGTGTACATGTTTTGTGGAATTAACTTATTTGCAGCTAAAGAGGAATCATGACGCGCAGCAGTTGCGAGATGAACCCATAGCAAAAGGAATGACTGGACACTAAAACAGGGGAGCTCTAGGTTAAGCTAGACATGATGATTGTTGATTAAAGGCACTTAGTGAAGATTGAACATGGTGTTATTATAACCAATTAATAAACATTGAAGAAGAGGTATCCTTCACTTATAGGATTTTGACAAACAGTTGTATGTCTACATGCAATTTTGTTTTGACAGAGTTTTAGTACTATAAGGATTCCTTTTCCTTTTCAGTTATAGGTTGAATAAATCAGTCTTAACTCTACACCCTAAATATTTGGGAGTGGAGTTAATGATTTCGATTAAGTAGTTGTTTTGGATAAGATTTCCTCAAGCTTGTATATAGTTGTTGGTTGAATCCGTAGGATAGTTAGTTGGTTTTCTAGTTTTATGTTATCAGTTACTTTCAATTTTCAAGATATGAAATATTCAGAATGATTGAATACAATCCGTGAAAGATTTCGTGTAATCTTTATGAATATGCAATAAATGGAGTTGATTTATGGGATGCATAGAATTTAATTAATTAGATTTGGGTTCAGTTAAAGTGAGAACAACCACTTGAGAAGGCCACTCAAGGTACTGTTCCTCACTTCATTTTCCAATTATTTGTTTTCGTTTAATAGTTGTTATTAGTTTATCATTGTTTCATGAATTATATGCAAGTTAATTAGAATTTCATATCTTGCTTATTGTTAAAGAATGCTTATAAATATGCATGCAATGGTTAACCAGTAGTACTCCAGAGGATAGTTCAATTGAATCATTAGTTTATTTATTAGTTTTGAGTTATTATAGCGTCATTTCATAAGGAATAGTTAAGTTACAGTCTAAGTTGTAGGTACCTGTAGCCACTAGCTATAGTTATGTCTTTTACTATTTTGTAATTTTGTGAGTTTTTCAACAAGTAGAATAACCTGAGTAGGGTAGCTTAAGTAGTTTTGAGTCCTTGAATGCATATATAATGTTGCACCATCATAAGCTTACAAGCCTTGGGTTGACAATTTAATGTAGTCTTGAGCAATGTTGAGTGGATTGTTCAGTTAGTTAAACCTCTGAATTGTGTAGATTCTACCAAGTTTACAATACATTAGCTTAGACTCTACAAATGTCATCTAATCCCTTGTAATATCTTAGGCATCAATTATTGGCATGATCCAATGACTACTTGTCACTACTCAAATACCTTACAGTTTCACATTTGTGGGGGTCATACATGACAGGTTTCACAAGTACTGGACAAGTGGATATGGATAATTAGGAGCCTATACATAACATTGTATAGGTTTGGAGTTGAATTTCACAAACACATAAGAATCACATTGAACCCATATGAGATGACCTCTACTCAACATGTACACATAAAAAATACAGACTATAAGCTAGTCAAATCCACTCATTTCATAAAAATAAATAACCATAACACATTGTTTAGAAACATATTCTATATTAGAAATATGCAAAGGAAAAATATCCAACCTTATTTAGTAACACTTATAATTTTCACTTATAAATGTTATAGACAATCTTAATGGATGTCATCCCAAGTTCAATTGAAAAAAATTTCATAGACACAAAAATTAGACCATATGTATCCCATACGAGCACTCATTATTCGCCTCATTAGATCTTACACATCATAATGATGGTTTAGATTCCTACTATACTTTTTAATTCTGTATAATCATGCTCTTAAAAGTGTAACCACTATATTTGTTATATATTCCCTTACACATCATTAAATTAAATATGTTATTTAAATATGTTTACACGAGTAAATACCCAAGTTAAAAATAGATTACACATAACATAAAGGCCAAGACATAAAGTGGATAAAATAATAAGTAATTAATCATCCAAATATTATGACTTGCAAGGTGTATGACACACCTAACCCCAAAAATAGTTAGCGACCACTATTGATTTGGAAAGATTAATTCCCCCTTATTAAATAACATCTATTTAGAATGCAGAAGATCTAACAATCATGAGTGGTTGTTTGATTGAATGAAAATGTGTTATGATGAAGACTCTACATTGAGTGTATATGTGTATGAGTTACTGAACTTGTATGAAGATATATTAGAATGTGTGGATTATTATGGTCACGTGGAAATGATTAATGATATATTATGTGTTAAATTTTAGTTATTAAAATTCTCTTTTTGTGAATATTATTTTTTCTTTTATAGCTCATTAATTACACCATACTTATTATTCTATTGAGCAGATCTATATTGTGTCTATTGTTGTGATGGTTCCTAATGAGTTTTTAAATTGTCCTCTTTTCCTTGCATAAGTTTCATACTTTTCATTATATTTTTGATAATCTCAAAGACATTACCCAAACCTTCCTACTTATTTTATGTATTAAAGCATTAATGATGGTATATATTATGTTGCTAAATGATTGTGTGAATCTATGAATGTCTATGTAATTTAATAGAGTTTTATGTTGATTATGGTTATTAGTGATGAAGATATGCTTTTGAATTAAACTAACCCATACAATGAAGGATCTTTCAATCCACAACAAAGGATGCCTCTCAACCTACAACCAAAGGGGGTGATCACCTACAACACATATAGTCTTTTGCAACTGATAGAGGTAGTGGTCGAAGATTTTGGGAATAATTTATTTGTAGATCATTCTATTTTTTTTAATGTTGCCACCAAATAAAAATAATCATAGAGGAAAGAAGATATTTTCGATAACAGTTGTCATGGCTCATAAATAGTTATGCCCCGTTGAGAATATTTTTCAGCTGGAACTATCTTGTTTATGATACAGTCTTAATGTGATTATAACACTCTCACCATTGTGTGATTAGTTTTTATTATTTGTTAGAATAAGACTAAGTCATCTTCTCGTATTTTTAAGGGAGTTGACCATTTACAAATTATTTTTAGTCTAGGAATAATCAAACTCTCAAGATCCTATATATGTTTGATCTTGTGAGAGGTTGAGGATCTAGCATCTTAGTATTCATAGATTTTTATATAAACATATTTATTATTATTTGATACTTTTTTCTCATTTATTTGTTTGAATTGAAATAAAGCATGAATTTAGTCATTTTATATGAATTCTAAGTTAAGGTTTAAGAGACATGTCGTGGGATTGCAGCTACCCAAGCAAGGGCCACTTGAGGTAATTGCAATACTCCTTGTAGCTTAGGTTATTGTTTATAATAGAATAAATTGCTAAGTTGTATTTCTTGGTTTAAAGTTAAATTGAATTGTTGATTAGGGATTAACTGTTATTTTATATATTCCAATTAAGTTGCAACATAGTTGAGTCATTAATTATTTTATTCACAAGAGTAGTTATCTGTAGCAATTATTATTCAATTAGATTTACTTTTAGGTATTTCAGTCAAGTTTTCTTTTAATTGAAGTTGCTTTTGTTAATTATTTTGTAGATAGTTGATTAGGACACCTTAGAATTCTTAGTTGCACATATAGTGTCATAATCATCCAAGAATTATGATTATGTGGTTGATAAATTAAATGTAGCATGTCTAGTTCAATGAATTTCTTAATAAGGTATTTTTTGGTCCATTGATTGTGTGCATGCATTGTTTGCATCAATTGATTGAGCATAGATGAAGCTATACATTTTTGGTGTCATTGCTGAGGATAGTGCTATAGTTCAGAACTCCTAAATTTTTAGTCATTTCTGATCATTTAAATATTTCTTTCTTAATTCAAAAAATTTCATTTATAACAATTAGGACTATTAGAATTTTTAAATCAATCTCAAGCTACTTACTAACAATACGTAGGAAAATCTATTTAGCTCAAGTTACTATTGCATGTGGTAGTAAAGAGATGCTTTAGGAAGATTTCTTCCATAAAACCATAATCAAGAGGAATTATCTAAAGAAATTGGTGCAAGAGAAGAACTAACACCATTAGAGGAGTTGATTGAAGGAGTTAACAAAGTAGAAATACCCCTCACACTAATAGCTACTCCAAATTTTGGGAGAATCACCTTAAAACATCTCAACATAATGGAATATGAGGTAGTAGAAAACCTAGATGAACCTGTTACATTCAAATTCCCAATAAAAAATCAAGAGCGGGCGGTTTCCCCAAAAATATACCTCCTTCAACATTACCCAATTTCTACGGGTTAATCACAAAAGACACTAATACATTTCTATTCGAGTTTGAGATTTTATGCAAAATCTATGATTATACCACAGATTCCCATAGGCTCAAACTCTTTTCAACCACATTGAAATATGTCACCTTGTGGTGGTTCATGGGGCTAGGTAGAAATATCGTGCCAAATTAGGAAACAATAAAGGAAAATTTATTACAAAAATACCTAAGATTACTATCAGGGAGGAGATATGAAAAGAGATGATATCTTTAGAATGTCATAGTAGGAAGATGAACCCCTTGAAAATTGTGTGAAGAGATTCTAATTATGCCTTAAGAAGTCACATCTATATAGGCTCTCCCTACAATCCCTAAAATTGTTATTTCTACATGAGGGGTGAATGAAGATTGTATAGATGCATTGAACCTCATTAGAACAAGGGATATTTCTCATTTTCATTTTGAGGAAAATTTACAAATATGAAGAAGACTATGGGTGCTCAATCCTTTTCCTCCACTAAAACATCTACAAGTGTTTCTTGGGTGGAACTCAACAACCTTTTGTCCAATATGAATGAAGATATAATTAGTCATCTAGAAACCTAGCTGGACACTCAACACATCAAAAAGAAACAAGAGGAAGTAGAGGCTTCTCTAACAAAATATTGTCCACAATACCATTAGAAAAGAGTTAGCTGCAAGTGCAAAAATATTGCTAGAATTTATGAGGAAAAGCAAGGAAGACTTAAATTTCATACCCTACAAGATGAGGAAGGTCAAGTGTTCTATATTACCCAACGTCAACCATGGCAATAGAGATAAGGTATGGCTCAAGACCCTTTGTCTCATAATGTTTCATTTCTTGGGGTCAATTTAAATTTCCTTCATTGGAATAGTCCACCTTGGAATAGCGGGTCAAATCAACCATGGACAAACACTCAATCATCAAATTGGATTCTACAATAGGGGATGTGGTAACAAAATCCATATCAATCCTCAAATTACAATCCATACTGTAAATCCTCTCAAAACCCATGGTCGCCACAATGGCATGGAAACCAATAGTGGTCGAACCCAAACGCAAGCCACCCACAACCACAAAAATCCTTGCAACAATAACCAACCATTATTCCTAACCCAACCATGCCTACCTCAACACAACCAAGGGCACCACAATTGTTTTCTCAACTTGTACCAAACCACAACAATAAGCCTATTCAACAAACCTATACTAATGAACCCATCCAATACCCAATCTATGTGGCTGAGGTTAGTGATGTCCACCTGGGTGATCCCACAATACTGTTTACAATTTTTGGCCAAATTGGACACTGAACTGATTTTTTCTAACTAAATCTTCACTTTCGGGCACCTACAGCGGCTAAACCACAAGGAATTTGAAGATGATGCAAACTAGTGATTTTTGAAATTTTGTCTGTAGATTCTAAATATATTTTTTCTAAATTTTTGGAATCATATTGCACTTCTTTTTTTATCTCCTTCAAAAACTAGTTTTTTTCAGTAAACACCATTTTTAAGGAGTGGCGCTCATCGTATAAAACATAAATTTTTTTCCATGAAGGATAAAATTCTATTTTTTTCAAATTTAGATTTGTAACTATGATATCTAGTGCTTTCAATTAGTTTCATAGCTTTTTATTAAATATTTTTTCCATAATCAAGTTTCAAAGTCAAACCAATTACAATTCAAACATAGGTTGACCATATACAACATAACTTTTTTTTGTATGTATCGAAATTCAATTTTTTTTTGTTGGATCAAGGACTTCAATATCTAGTGCACTCATATTTTTCAATTTTTTTTTGATAATCTACTATTTTTCCACATGTGAAGAACAAAGAGCTTGATTTTTGGTGAAAAAACTATGTTTAATCAAACTAAAAAAATAAATACATAATAAAACCAAAACATATTAAAATTATATTCGTTGGATAGCTCATTCTGAGGACAATCATCATCCAATTGGGTCTATGAAGTCTCCTCCATTTTCATCCTCAACTTGACCTTTGAAGGGAAAAATTTTGGAGTTTTTTGGTGCTAGAGGGGGAGAAGGGGGGTTCGAGCGAACCCCCTTTCCACAACCCTTTTCTTTGCTTTTTTTCTCGAGAAATGTGGGACCCAACATTTAATGGGTTTGGTCAAAGGAGGGTTCTAGTGAACCCCCTTTGGGTTCGCTCGAACCAGATGTTTGTTTGAACCCCCAAAAACCAAAAAAAATTTCATGGGGGCATTTTTTGCAACTTTTCCTTCCTGACTAGAATTGTAAACCAGTTTTGTGGGTTTACCCACCTACATTCAAGAAAAATTCTTGTTGGTCTGTCATCTCTACATATTATAAAAATTCCTGATGAGGAACCAACAATTGAGATTAATGACCAACTGAATGAGCAACTTGAACAAAACAAGCCACATGTAGATATTACAAACAAGGAACCACCATTCCAAGAGGGGATGACCACTCAAAAATTTCAACCTGAACCTGAATTTGACTTCTTGAGTCAGTTGAAGAATTTTTGTGACAAAATACTCTTGGTTCAATCTGTCAAGGAAGTTCCCATCTACATAAAAAGTGTGAGAGAATTATGCCTCAGAAATATAGATGGGAATCAAAAGGATCTTCGAATTTTCCATGTTATAAGACAGTTGGTTGATATCATATTGGGCAACCTAGTTGTCCCAAAATATTTAGACCTTGGTAGCTTTGTGGTAGATGTGCAGATTAATGATGCACTCATCAAGAACATTTAGATTGATCTAGGGGAAATAATAAACATGATGAAAAGAGAGACAATGAAAAAGCTTCAACTAATGGATTTAAGACCTAGACCCATATTATTACAACTAGTAGATAGGTCAATAGTGAAACCATAGGGTATCATTAAAGATTTAGTCATTAGACTAGACTCATGAGTATACCCAACAAACTTCATGCTCCTACAACCTAAGGCAAACCTAGGAGGATACCCATTAACCTTAGGAAGACCCTAGTTTGTTGCATCAGATACAAACAATTTGATCATTTCCAATAGGAATGTAGCAAAATAATTGGTCCTCTACCTACCTACACAATCTCATGCCAACCTAGAGTAGCCTGTCTAGCTGAACTTGGAAGATAATGACCAATATGCTTTACAAATCTTTATGACCATTGAATGAGACCCTATGATAAATGTGTAGGACGTGGATGAAATTCTTACCAATATTATGCAAAGATCTTATGGAATGGACCCACAACAAGACCACTATCTAGCATGTTTAAATTTACCATTACATAATATTATACCCACAATAACCTCTTAATCTACATCATAACTATTCCATGTATTAATTCTAAATATTTGTAATCTTATTTTATTAGGGTTATGTGCTGCTTTTGTCATGTATTTTTCCAT
The DNA here is from genome assembly GCA_007258455.2 of Sequoia sempervirens. Classification (NCBI taxonomy): domain Eukaryota; kingdom Viridiplantae; phylum Streptophyta; class Pinopsida; order Cupressales; family Cupressaceae; genus Sequoia; species Sequoia sempervirens. The sequence continues at coordinate 1,201,967,632 of VDFB02271358.1, read as the reverse complement.
ACCAAAGGAAATAACATTCAGCATAACACTTAATGTCAATAATCAATTGACATTTTCCCAATAGTTTAAATTACTTACAATGTTGCAAGCTCACACAAAATTTTCCTAGGGATATCATGACATGAAGGGAATAGATCCTAATCTCTATGTGCACATAATCTATATCAATGAAGGATACAAACTAGTAAGGCAACCACAATGAAGGATGAACCTAGTTGTGAGAGATATAGTGAAAATCGAGTTGTAAAAACTATTAGATGTAGGGTTTATATATCCAATATCAAATAGTCAGTGAGTTTCTCCATTGTTAATAGTACCTAAGAAAGGAGTAAAGTGGTGGGTGTGTGCAGACTACAAAGAATTAAACACAACCATAAGGAAGGATCATTTCCCTCTTCCCCTAATTGATCAGGTGTTAGATTCATTAGTAGGGAAGAAATAATTATCTTTCCTAGATGGGTCTAGTGGCTACAATCAAATAAAAATATCTCTTGAAGATCAGGATAAAACCACGTTTACATGTTCATCAAGTGCCTATGCATACTCGATTTTTCCATTTGGGCTACGTAATGCACCTACAACATTCCAAATGGTTGTTCTAAGAATATTTCCATATTTTTCCCATGAATCTATGGAAATACATATGGCTGGCTTCACTTCTTATGGAAATTATTATGAAGAAGCATCAAAAAACTTGGAGAAGGTACTTCAAAGGTTTCAAGATCATAATATCTCCCTTATTCATGAGAAATGTTTCATGATGATGACTGAAGGAGTAGTTTTGGGACACTTTGTGTTACAGGGAGTCAAGTGAATCCTAATAAAATAGAAGTGATCTCCATTCTACCTACCCCCCCATAAGCAAAAAAGATGTGAGAAGTTTTCTTGGACATGCATGATACTATAGGAGATTCATTAAGGATTTCAGTAAAATAGTAGCTCCCATGTTTGTCCTCCTATCTAAGGATATTGAGTTTGAATGGACCACTACCTTCCAAGAGGCTTTTGAAGCTCTAAAAACATCTCTGACAAGGACACCTATTTTGAGAGGACCTAAGTGGACAAATAATTTCCACATACATACATATACTTCTAACTTTTCCATAGGTGATATTTTAGGACAAAAGGAAGGTAATTTGGAGTTCACTATTTACTACATCAACAAAAATATGCAAGCTATTGAGCTCAATTAGACTGCTACAGATAAGGAAATGTTGGCAGTAGTCTTTGTAATTAACAAATTCAAATACTATATCATTGGTTATCCTATCTTTGTTTATACTTATCATACAACAATGTGATACTTGATGAACAAGCCAATGCTTGGTGGATGTATTGTTCGGTGGTTACTATTGTTGCAAGAATTTGATATAACTATTATGGATAAACCAAGTAAAGAAAACATAGTAGTTGATTTTCTTTTCGGGATACATATCAAAATAGAAGAAGAAATTGTGGATGAATCTTTTCTAAATTAACACTTATTTTCCTTAAAAATGCACACACCTTGGTATGTAGATATGGCTAACTACTTGGTATCAAGGACACCCCCACATCTTTCACCAAGAGAAAGGTGCCATCTAGTTGAATGCAAATTCCCATATTTATGGGTGGCTGGCTATTTATTCTACATAGGACTTGATAATATTATGAGGAGGTGCATGGGGGAAGATGAATTTTATGATATCCTTAAGGCTTGTCATGATGAGTGGAGGACACTTTGTAGCCAAAAGAACAACCCTCAAGATTCTAAACATTAGATACTATTGTACAACACCACATCAAGATGCATTCAAGTATATAAGAAGGCGTAATCATTGTCAAAGGATGGGTAGCCCCACAAAGAGTGATGAGATTCCATTGCAACCATAATTGATCATTGCACCATTTGATAAATGGGGTATTGATTTCATTAGACTGATAGCTCCCACTTCCAACAATAAAGAGTATATACTAGTTTATATTGATTATCTAACCAAATGGGTGGAGGTTAAATCATTGTAGTTTTCTAGAGATAGTAAGGTTGCCACATTCCTATATGAGGAAATCTTCACAAGGTATGCAGTTCCTAGGGAGATAGTCACAAATCAAAGACCATAATTTACTTTGGATAAAATTGCACATCTGGTCAAAGAATATGAGATTATCCATAAGAAGTCCACCTCCTACCACCCATAATCAAATGAGAAAGTTGAGGTCACAAATAATGAAATTGAAGCCATCCTAACCAAGACAATGAAATTACATAGAAAGGACTAGGTAACAAGGTTACTAGAAGCAGTCTGGGCATACAAAAAAACTTGGAAAACCACCATAGGATTTACATCATATGAATTAGTATATGGGAAAAAGTTTGTCCTTCCCATTGAATTTGAAAAAAATCACTTAGAATAGTTGTGCAACTTGGAATGAATCTCTTCGAAGCTTAGAAGAATATAATACGCCATCTAAATGCTCTAGACGAGTTAATGATGGAAGCAGTCCATCATAAAAAAATTATGCAAAATCAAAGAATCAAATGGCATGAACAATTCATCAAGACAAAATAATTTCATGGGGGAGACATGGCATTGACCTATGATTCAACATAAAAGGACCACAAGGTTAAATTACAAAATTATGGTTAGGTCCTTATGAAATAAAATAAGTCTTTCAAAATGGAGTAGTACAATTAACCGTGATTGATTCAATTAGATTCTCTTTGATCGTAAATTGACCGTCTCAAGCTTTATAAAAATCCATTACATAAAGAGGAGTTTCAACAATTCTTGCGACAACAATTTACACCTCTCAAGATGACTAGATTCAACATCACTTTCCAATCATGAAGACACCACATAATCATCCATTGCTACATTTATTGATGAGCCAACCAACTCACCTACTAATATTTAGTAGGTATAATTATTGATCAAAAATAATAATTAAAAACACATTCACACACACTACATCTCCAATAACTTGTACCATGAAAAAATGCCATTACTGGATTTGCAACAAAGCTACAAGAAATTATTCTCACAAGACCTATAGCAATAGCCCCTAGACACTTACACAAGGGACCTATTCTACTACTACTCACACCAACTACCTCTAGCTCACTTCCACTCCACACACAACAACTATCACTTTTTGTTGCCATCAACAACATATCACTTCACTACAAGTTATTTCCATGAATGCCACAACCTTCCTTCTACACCAGTATTTTTTTAGACACATGTCATTGCCCACTTGGTTTCTCAATACAACAAGCTACATGCAATCACATCTATTTACTTCCATTATCATGACTTTCTAAACTAGGTTTTACTCGATGGCCATCCAAATCACATCACATGCACCACATGTCCCATCATCATAGAGATTTCAGGTATTCTTCACATTACCAACTATGATTAACATTAAATCTATTTATTTTCTCTAAAATTCACTTTCATGCAACATTCATTTTATACTATATACATATCCGCAATGCTTAAAACATAATCTCCTCCGTACTCCTCGCATACCTTATCATTTGAGGATAAATTAAAACTTTCAATTGGGGAGAGGATTCCACATTAATTACAAATGTGGAAAATATTTGGGATGCCTCATACCTTGATAAGCTAAATGATCAACCGATTAAGTTACAAATTGCATATACTAGCACAAGCAATCTCTGGTAAAGCCATAACAACAAAAGTTGTAAAGTCACAAAGATCATAGCCATTCAAAGAGGTAAGTAATAAGGTAGAGATGATTAGGTTGAAGAGGAATTCATCTAAAGAATCTTATATAACTATAGGATAGGGGGAGACATTGTTAGAAGAGAACCATCATCCCATACTTTACTATTAGAAGACCAACAATGCTTGCCTATTTTTCAACAAGTTGGATGGTTGGATTACTTACTTAGACTTATAAAACACAATGAAGTGATGACACAAAATTTTCTACCATATTATAGAATTATGAAGCTACAGTAAGAGGTCTGAGAGTGGGTGCCTCAAAAGTGAAAGTTGTATAAGTCTCAGGGTTTCCCATAGTTAGGGAGGAGTTTCTAGTTTGAGAAGATGCCATTTTAGCTCAAAATAATTCATATATCTAGGAGAGGAATTGGATTCCTCTTCCCAAGGTACTAAATGACTCTCCCTGCCTTGGTTATGGGAATCATTAGTTGTTTACATAATTAAATACTTGACCTATGATGGTACACAACCCCTTTTGTATACAATACACTTTAAGCTATTAAGTTAACTTCGATATCAGAGGCTTGTGAATGTTCTAAATTTCTTGTATAATTTTTAAAAATGAATTTCAATTGAGTATAAGAGAAATAGAAATCAATTTGTCTTATCATTACTATTTAGTCACTCTATTGATAAAGGGAATCCTTAATGCCCAATTCTCTAATTTCTTAGGAAGATTTTCTAGCATACAATAACATAAATGACAAACCTTTGAGGCTTGGGGTAGATGAAGCAAATAGGGCTCAAGAGGTGAATCGACCATCAAAAAAAGGGATAGAGGAACATATAACATCTTCCCCACAAATTGTATCACCTACCTACATCTGTAATAAATAACCAAAACTAGATACATAAGAAACCCAACTTGTAGCCTCTGAGGCACAACTCACAAGACCTCTAGAGTTTGAAACCCATGTTTATGTAGAAAACACTTCCATGCTTAAGAAGTGTAAAATTAAATGTACACCTTCCTCTTATGCATCTAAAAAGAAGAAGAAAGGGCATATACAACCTAAAAGGTGGTCACACCACCTAAAAGAAAAGGATATTACAGGAGGGAAGGACCATTCTCAACAAGAAAAAGTTATTATGATAAGAGTAAAAAATAAACTCAAGAAAGGAGAATTTACTTGATGATAAAGAACAATCAAGGAGTAAAATTTATCTATTTGAACACTAGTTCAGATTCTAAATCTAAAGATGATTTGTTTACAGCGAAGAAGAAACCCAAACCTTGTAACTATCCAACAACCCAAGAGGAATTTGCTTCCCAACTGAGACTGATGAAGAAATATTTCTAGAGGATGAGAAGGAATTACTTTTAAAGGTCAAAAATGAAGTTAATGAGTTGTAGGCAACTCTTCAAAGAATCGAGGAATTAGAAGAACAACTATAGGGGTACCAATAGAAAGAGATAGGGTTGGAAAAAAAGGTTAAAGAATTGGAAAATAAGTTGTGGTCTTATCAACAACAAGGAGAAACTTTAGAAAAATTGGATTAGTTGGCCATCATTGAAATAAATAAGAAAACTCGAAAACTTGATGAACAAAGTGATTCTCCAACAACACCTAGATCCCCGACTCTGGTTACCTTTGGGATAAAATTATGGAATAAAATGGAAGAAATTTCTCAGTCACAACGAGAATGGAATAAGAAGAGATAAAAATGATAGTAAAGAATAATAGAGAAATTGTGAAGAAAAACTCAAAAATTAAAATTTGATGGTAAAAATTGAAGAAATTGATGATAAGATTGTTCAACTCATGAAATGTAGACAACCTGCTAGGGTCTATACCCTAGATTACTGTAGGATTTTTTTTTAATTTAGTCAATTAATTAGTGATCTTCCTATTTTATTATCATCAGTAACATTATTCTTGAAATCTTATCAGGAAGCCACTCTAGACATGTAGGATCAACTATGTGAATTTTATTTGTAGAATTTGACCATTCCATATGATACCACCTAGAAACCACTATTTTTTTGGGAGATGTTTATATAAAGGAACTAGCCTCATTCATTAGGAATGAACATCAATGAGGCCTACTATGTCAATAATATCATGAATGAGAGAAGTCACTTCCCCTCCATATTAGATTAGAAGCAAAAGATCCTCATGAGGTAGTTGAGGAATGGATTGAGTTGGTGGACAAATGTACGGTGGAAAAGGAAATTTTGGAATGTAGGGGAAAATAAAATTTTGGAATGTAGGGGAAAATAGTATAAAAGATTTCAGGAATTGGCAATTGGAATAGGAAAAGGGGCACTCTAGTTCTCTCAAGATAGATGGAATGATTATACTCAAGAATTGAAAAAGAAAGAGCCCCATTTTATTTTTAACTTCATGGAATTAGTCATAAGGGAACATAGGTACATCAAGGCTTCCCTACAACACCAGATTTCTCAGTTCCCTCTGACATTTCATCCTCCCATTCTCCTATACCCAAAAGGGAGAGAAAGGGACACCAAAGCAAGTATAATGGGGGAGAATATCTAAGAAGAAAATAGGGCTCAAGAATAGCATGCAATAAAATAAATGACAAACCTTTGAGGCTTGGAGTAGGTGAAGAAAATAGGGCTCAAGAGGTGAATCAACCATCAAAAAAAGTGGTAGAGGAACATATAACCTCTTCCCCACAAGTTGCATACCTACCTACATCAGTAATAAATAACCAAAACTAGATACATAAGAAAACTAACTTGCAGCCTCTAAGGCACAACTCACAACACCTCTAGAGTTTGAAACCCATGTTTCTATAGAAAACCCTTCCATGCTTAAGAAGCATAAAATTAAATGTACACCTTCCTCTTCTGCATCTAAAAAGAAGCAGAAAGGGCATATACAGCCTAAAAGGTGGTCACACCACCTAAAAGAAAAGTGTATTATAGGAGGGAAGGACCATTCTCAACAAGAAAATTTTTGTTATGATAGAGTCAGAAATAAACTCAAGAAAGGAGAATTTACTTGATGATAAAGAGCAATCAAGGAGTAAAATTTATCTATTTGAACACTAGTTCATATTCTAAATCTAAAGAGGATTTGCTTACAACAAAGAAGAAACCCAAACCTTGTAACTATCCAACAACCCAAGAGGAATTTGCTTCCCAATTGAGACTGATGAAGAAATATTTCTAGAGGATGAGAAGGAATTACTTTTAAAGGTCAAAAATGAAGTTAATGAGTTGTAGGCAGCTCTTCAAAGAATCAAGGAATTAGAAGAACAACTATATGGGTACCAATAGAAAGACATAGGGTTGGAAAAAGGTTAAATAATTGGAAAAAAGGTTGTGGTCTTATCAACAACAAGGAGCAACTTGAGAAAATTTGGATTAGTTGGCCATCATCAAAATAAATGAGAAAACTCGAAAACCTAATGAACAAAGTGATTCTCCAACAACACCTAGAACCCAAACTCTGGTTACCCTTGGGATAAAATTGTGGAATAAAATGGAAGAAATTTCTCAGTCACAATGAGAATGGAATAAGAAAAGATAGAAAATGATAGTGAAGAATAATAGATAAATTGAGAAGAAAAACACAAAAAATAAAATTTGATGGTAAAAATTGAAGAAATGGATGATAAGATTGTTCAACTCATGAAATGTAGACCACCTGCTAGGGTCCATACCCTATTCTTGCAGGATTTTTTTTTTTTTTCAATTTAGTCAATCAATTAGTGATCTTCTTGTTTTATTATCATCGGTAACATTATTCTTGAAATCTTATCAGGAAGCCACTCTAGACATGTAGGATCAACTATGTGAATTATATTTGCATAATTTGGCCATTCCATATGATACTACCTAGAAACCACTAATTTTTTTGAGAGATGTTTAGATAAAGGAACTAGCCTCATTCATTAGAAATGAACATCAATGATGCCTACTGTGCCAATAATATCATGAATGAGAGAAGTCACTTCCCCTCCATATTAGATTAGAAGCAAAAGATCCTCATGAGGTAGTTGAGGAATCAATTGAGTTGGTGGACATACCTAGGGTGGAAAAGAAAATTTTGGAATGTAGGGGAAAAGACTATAAAATATTTTAGGAGTTGGAAACTAGAATAGGAATAGAGGCACTCCAGTTTTCTCAAGACAGATGGAATGATTAGACTCAAGAATTGAAAAAGAAAGAGCCCCATTTTGTTTTTAGTTCTACATGGAATTAGTCATAAGGGAACATAGGTACATCAAGGCTTCCCTACAACACCAGATTACTTGGTTCCCTCTGACATTTCATCCTCCCCTTCTCCTATACCCAAAATGGAGAGAAAGGGAAAACAAAGCAAGTCTAATGGGGGAGAATATCTACATACAAAGGATTTTACCTAAACTAGGGTAAGGAATTATTGAAACTATGGACTATATATAAACTGCATTACAATATAACTAGAGGCCATGAATTGCTTGAGGACAAGAAAAAAGCTAAGTTGGGCGGAATGATGAGTCTTGAAATTATCCTCTTTTCCTTTCATAAGTTTCATACTTTTCATGATATTTATAATGATTTCAAATACATTTTTTGTATTAAGTATATCTAAAGCACACATATACATTTAGAATTATATCAAAGGATGCACCTCAACATCAAATTTTTATCCTCAAAAACTACTTTTGTACTTTCCTAAAGTTTTCTAAACCATATACATGTAGTTGATCAAGATGCAATTGTCTAAGCCATATTGAATTAATATATATCTATTTTTCTTGCAACCATCACTATTGTTGTTGTATATATTATACAAAAAACCATTAGACTTCAACTTAATAGTTCCTTATTTCACTGTATAAATCCAAATCCTTCCATCCTATTGGTGGCTCAATGTTTGAAATATCCTCATTAGATCTGACTACTTCATCTACAACATCAACCCCCTCATTTACATGAAATCGAGCTCCATGAGTCTTCTTGGCCTTCTTTGGTTTTCCACTTGCCACTTCATTGAATGTCCTCTAGAATTCTTTGAGCGCCTTTGGGAAGTTTTCAAAATCAACATGATCATAATGCCAAGTATGTCCATATTTTATTTCTTCTTTATTTACTCTTACTATCCCATCACCCAACAACTTCGTGAACTTAAACCTTTATATCTCCATTGTCATAGTCACTTGTAAAACAACATTAAATATTGTGTTTTTTTTTAAGACTCAATAAGCGTCTTCCTACACACTTTAAATTTATCCTCATTCCTTGCCTTTCATATGTTCCAAATAATTTTAGTTGAAAATAAAATCTAAAATAAATTATTTTCTTTATCTAATTTTTTTGTCCTCGTAAGAATTTATTTCCAATTGACTTCCATTATTTGTTCATTATGATAGGTTAAAATGGGGTAAAGAATAAGAAATATTTTAGCTTGGTCTAAGTGTCAATCCGGGGATCGTAAGCTTGTGAGAGGTGTTGTGATAGTATACCTAAGGGAGGAAAGCAATGAATTAAGTGGGGATGAAATGCAACTAGAACACACAAAAGACTAGAAATCGAATTGAATGTTTTTGGTTTATGTCTTATTGTCAGAATCATGCTAGGAACTGTTAATTGTAACAAGAATAGTTTGTGACAACAACAACAACAATTTATTGACATAAAATAAAACACACTTTACCAAATTAAAAATACTGAAAGAAAACTTTAATGAAACATTACATTCCAAACTTAAATCACAAATTCTTCTATCAAACTGAACTATAATAAAGATGTTGGAATTTAAATCGCGTAACTATAAAATTGATTGAAATTAAACCAAATAGAAAATAAATAATGTGCAGAAATATTAACAGTAAAAATAAATAAATGTCATCATGCTTCACCAGGGAGTGGGCCCTTGCTTCATGGTTTGCAAGTGAGAAGAGACGAGAGCCTTTCTACATTGCTTTAATCAGAAGAATGATATTTTATTTCTTAGAGATAATACAAAAAAAAATCATCCCCCAAAAGTTTGCTTACGCTACTTATATATGCACAGCCTATAAAAACTATACACAATAAGAGATAGTTTGTTTTGGCCTACATCCAGCAAACTAGAAGAAACAAAATGTGGATCGCTAGCCACATATCCAAAACAAGTTCTAAAAACAAATTATGAACTGGAAATGTATAATCTTCTCACAGCTCCTTATTTAGTTCCACGAGTTTTTCTCCAACTACCAAACATGTCCCCTTTCACAAACTAATATTTGTAGTTTCCTCAGGAAAGCACATCCACCATACAACTAGTAGCACATCCTCCATCACAAGTTTCCACACGGGATACAATGGTGTTGAAGTGGCCACTATGCCGTGAAACTATTGGATTATAAAGATCTTAGTGTGAAATAGATTCATGTGGATGAAGAATACATGTGGGAAGTGCCATGAAGAACCAAAGAAAGGTCACCATTATATTAAACAATGCATAGTCAACTCTAAACAGGTAATCGATGCCACCTTAGAAGCTGACATCATCTTTTGAAAAGGTGACAAAACTAAATTGTTGGTCAAAAAGTAATACATAGAAGTTCCTAACTAGAAAGTGATAGGAAGGTCTACACCCTTAAATCTGCATGCTACAATATATATTTTTTCTTGACATGGTGGAAGAAATATTAGTAAACATAATATGATATTATTTATTCACATATATTATCCAAAAACTAAATTAAAGATTACTTCTATATATTAAATCACATGCAACATAAAATGGTAAAATAGTATGATATGGAATGGAAATGGAATGTGGGAATGGGTATTCAAAGGCATATGAAATAGGCTAAAACGTGGCATAAAATGGGACATAATTGGCTCTCATCACATTAAAAAACAATTTCCAGATTTTCTTAGCAAAAAAAAAATCAAAGAAAATATTTTTAATTGATTCAGGTATTCTACATATATTACAAATTTTGATATCTGCATGATTTATCTTGTAGGGTACCCTTTGCAACAAAATTAACCATATAAAACAAGCCTTTTTTTGGCTCCATGACATTAGACCAAATTGCTTTAAATGTATTTTTCCATTCTTTATCTTTTAGACTAACCTCCCAAGTTTTGTTTAGATATTCAGTAAGAGACACATAGTTAGTTAAGGGTTTATATATCATCTTGGTTTTAACATCAAGTAGAGGAGTTCTATCTTGCCACTTTCGATCATTATACTATTCATTATTTTGTAAATATTTTTTTGGTGAATTGAAGGCCTTTACAAGCTTCCTTTAGAGTTGTATGTGTTCTCCAGTTTGATAGGGGTATACTAAATTCACATATTAGGGAATCCCAATCCTTCAATTTCCCATTAGTCGGGATATTCTTGAAGGTTTGGATTCCTTTTTGGGATCACCTTTTTGTAGAGAAACCCTGCAGAAGAGCAAGGGGTCTTCCTTTGTGTTCTAGAGTCCACCATATGGATCTATTTTCATATATTAGAGTATTAATATTCTCATTAATATGATAATTCCTTACTTCGTTCTTGATCAATTCCTAGGCCTTCCATATAATTTTAAAGTCCAATTAGTCTGTAGTAGTTATTGGCTATATGCTAATGACAAGATCACAAAAGACAACTTCCAGGACTTCACTTGCTTGGGGATAGTAAGTTGAATATTATTCCTCACCAATAATTTCCAAGCTTCACCCGCTTCTAAGGCCTTAATAATCCACTTAGAAATGAGTGCAATGCCATGTATTTTTAGATCCTTAAGGCCTTGCCCCCCTTGACCCTTATCAAGACAACACCATTCCCATTTGACAGAATGATTCTTTCTCTTGCCCTTTCCATCTGACCAAAGGAAACTTATTTTATTTTGGATTTCATTGGTCCTTGATAACTAATGAAAATCTAAACAAAGGAAAAGTATATACTATAAGAGGACAAAATATTTTGATAGATTTGGAATCTACCAACAAGGAACATGCATTTTTTTATTCCAACCATCTATTTTTTTTTCTCAATTTTAGTTTGAATCCACAACCACATCTCTTTTAGATTAGGGGTAATTGCAAAGGGGATCCCTAAGTGCCTGGATTTCTTGTGTGTACCTCCCCAATGAAAGTCATACTTTTTAACACAATCTAGAGGAGAGTTTGTCCATCCAAGCATGATATATTTTACATTGGAAATCTTTGCACCTAAGGCTTTACAAAATAATTTTAGGTTTTGAATCGTTATCTATAATTCTTTCCTCTAATTCCACAAAGATTGCAATGCCATCTACAAATTGGATATTCAACCATTCATTATGATCTGGGAGTGTCAGGCCCCTAACCTTGGGAGAGAGAGAGATGAGTCTCTTAGTAAGTAGTATATTGTATCTAAGGAAATTACAAAGAAGGCCAGGGCAAGGGTCGAGAAAACCCTGGTTAATGGATATTTCTAGTTTAAACTCCTTAGAGAGGGGTCCATTCACTTCCACTTGAAAAATTGCATCAATTAAAAGAGTGTCAACCATATTATAAAAGGTGCCAAGGAAACCAAAGGCTTCTAAGGTTATTCTTAAGGAGGACCATTCAACCCTGTCACATGCCTTTTCAAAATCAAGCCGAAGCATAGCAAATTTCTATTTAGAATTCCTTTCCCATTCCATGACCTCCCAACTTGTAATCAAGTTTTCTATAATATATCTCCCTTTGATGAAGCTGGTTTGGGTATTGTTTATAATTTTGGGGAGGATATTGACCAATCTTGTAGCCAATATTTTAGCTAAAATCTTATAAGACACATTCAACAAGGTGGTTGGTCTCCATTTTTTTATTATGGTTTTGTCACCATTTTTTGGTAGCAACTTTATGAAACCTTTATTGATTTCCTTACCTAGTGAACCTTTGTTAAGTGCTTCCAAGTACATTTGATGCAAATAATCACATATCCATTCTATAAAGGTTTTATAGAATTCTATAGGAAACCCATCATCCCTAGGGGATTTGTCATTATTCATAGATTTGATGGCTTTCCTAATTTCTCCTTTAGAAATTCCTTGAGATAATCTAGTTGCATCCTCATAAATTTTCTTGGGGATAATTTTCTTGATGCATTCCCTGACATTATGACTACCATCATTTTCCCCTTTAGATGTGAAAAGATTCTTGTAAAATAGGGATAATTGGTTTATAATATCATCTTGATTTGTGTGGAGAGACCCCTCATGCCAAATTTGGTCAATTTGTTCCTCGATGCCTTTCTCTTTGATGTACCTAAAGAACTTGGTGCCTTTGTCACCACTATTCAACCAATTTAGTTTGGATCTCACTTTCAGCCCTTGAATTTTATTTACTTGAAGTCTTCTTAGATTATTCTTGGCTAAGGAAGGTTCCTCACATAATTTCTCATTTAGTGGGTCATCTTGAATACTAGATTATGCTCTAGGCTCTTTTTCTTGTAGATTGTTCTCCTCTCTCCTATCCATGGCTCTCTTTTAGCCAATGGTCTGGCATAATATTTTCCATCCATTTACATTGTGTTCCCACTTTTCTATAACATTTAGGTCTTTTAGCATCCATTTTTAAAATTTCTCTAAGGGTAGTAATGGCTACCTTACAATTCCTTTTCCTTTATTCTACCATTGCTCAATATTATTTGGGCCCTTATCAAATGATGATCTAAGAGTGTATAAGGGTAGACACTCACTTTGAATCCTTCTTTCTTAGGTTCAAAGTTGAAGAAGTCCTTGTTGGTATAGAATCTATACCGCCTATACTTTCTTTGCATCCTTCTTTGTTAGGGTTAAAGTTGAAGAAGTCCCTATTGGCATAGAATCTATCCAACCCATAGTAAATCCTTCTTCCCCCCTTTTGAACATTAAACTAGGTATACCAAATTTTAGTGTTGTCTTTCTTCATCCCTTCTAGAGGGTCAAAGAGGTTAAGTTTAGCTTTCATTCTTTGCCAAAAATGCTTCTCACTCCCTTTCCAATCCATGTCTAAACCCCTTTTTTTTCCTTCATTGTTATCAATCATATTGAAGTCCCCTCCCAGAATCTATTGTATGTTGGAAAGGTTGAAAATCCACTTCCACAAATCTATCCTTTCCCTATACTCATTAGAAGTATAAATGGAGAAGACACCAAATTTGGAGTCTCCTTTCTCAATTGTGACCCAAATTGCTTTGTTGCATGGAGAAATACTAGAGACAATTACATGGTGGGCCCAATTCTTAGAAATGAGGATAGCAACCCCCCTCCCTTTCTCATGCTTAGTGGTAAAGTGGGGGTTATTCTAAATGAATCTCAAGTTGGTTTTCAGGGTAAAGATCGTGGCTTTAATTTTCTAAAGGAGGATAATATCCTTATTTTTTCTAGGTTGAGAAACCTTTTGACAATATATTTTCTATTAGGAGATTTAAGTCCCCTGTCATTCCAAGATGTGTAGTTAACATTCATTACAATTACATTTTATGGGAGTCTCTCATTCCTAAATTTCTCAAAACATTTTGGAATCTTTTCTTCAGTTTCATGCCTTTTAGAGGTGGGAACTGAGATCAACACACTTGTTTTCTTTCTTTTGTTCTTGGTGATACTTAAACTACCTCTGCCAATTGGTATGACTTTTCCTTTTTTCCTTGACCTTTTTGGACCAGAGGAAGATCCAAGATAGGGAGAATGCTACTTGTTTATGGTCTTCTCATTCTCTAAGGACCCACTAACTTTTGTAGGTTCCTAGGTAGTGCTAAGTTTTAACATATCTTACTTATCTCCCTTAATACTCTCTTGACCAACCATAGCACTTCAACAGGTTCTAATCTTCACTGCCTTATTTTCTAGGTCTATATCCACACTTGGGGAATTCTTGCCACCATGGTTGGGTATAGCCCCAAGTCAATCAAGAACATAATGCATTATATTTTCATTGTTCACATTCATGATGTCTTTGTCAATGCTTACATCCTTTTTAAGCACATCCTCCAATCTTGAGTCTAGCCCTTGGGTTTCAATGATATTGTGGCAGGCTCTAGGCATAGAACATTCACTTGAGGAGGATCCCTTATCTTCATCACTCATCTTATTAGTAATCCTAAAGGTATTAGTAGAGACTTGGTCCACTCTCCCCTAGGATCTACATATCAATATTTTCTCATTTTTCTTGTTAGGGATGGAGGGGTTCAACCTCTCACGAATACCTTGTGGGTTACTAACATTTTGATTTTTACACTCTATTTTAGAGATGATGTTTTTGATAAAGGGTAAAACGGGTTTTACAAGGACCCGAAACCACAAAGTTTACAATAAAAAGGAAAGGAAACAAAAGTCCAATAGAAAACACCAGCTGCTAGAAAGGAAAAGGATGGAGCAAACAACAGCCAACCGTAACAGACCAGAAAAGTCAAGCAAAAAAGGCCAGTAGAGTAGACAACAAAAAACCGGCCATAATTAACCCAGAGTCTTGAGGACAGACTCCGTCTCCACCTCCAAATTCAGCATGTCATGGACTCCATTTTTAAAAATTTGAATCATCTTCGGAGTAGGGGGGCCTTTCTCTTTAGATTGGCTCTAGTTCTCTTTGATATGCCAACATCCATTTCCTAGCTTTCATCATTGGTCTCCTCCAGATCCACCACCAGATACCCCTGTTGGGCTCTGTCTAACTTCTCAGTCATAGCATTAATTATAATGGCGTTGTGTCTGGCCATTCGGTTGTTTTGCTCTGCAATAATTTTGATGGTGCTCCTTATATTCTCAACCTCAATTTCAATCTTTTTGTTATTGTCAGTGTGGTACAAAGTTTCTTTGATGAGACCATGATCACCACGATCCACTTCTTTCTTTTCAATCGCAGCAATCTTGGCTCCCAGCTCTTCCAATTTGCTTTGAAGGGCCCAATTTTTTATCTTTAACTCATTAATTTCATTGAAAGTCCATTCCAAAAATTTGAAATGGGAATTAGCATTAGTTTTGGCTAAATTTAGAACATCCAAAGCGGGATCCCTTCCAGTGTTTAAACAAGTTTTTTCAGGGTCAGGAGTAACAGTGGAACCGTCTCTAGCAGATCTTTCCAACAACAGGTCGGCACTTGACTCAGTATTATTGGCACCAGACGCCTCAGATTCAGGGGAATCTTCAGAATAGGAAACAAGATTTTTAGCCTGGGGGTTCTTATCAACAAGACTGGTCTTGAAGGAGGGGCTTCCCGGCTCAAACTCAACACGAGCCTTATCAGAAAAAGGGATAGGGTTTTTTTTGGCAGAAAGGACAACATGTGGGCTAAGGACAGTTCTGGCTGGACTTAAATTGGGCAAATACTCTGAACAACTAGGCTCAGTGTCGTCTTCCTTAGAATCAGGAAGGGTTTCTAGATTAGTGGGGACAAATTTTTTTTGATAATGCTCAACAATCAATCTAATCAGCCCAGTATGCAGGATTGGGAATCTTCTAGGGTTTTTCTTATGATCATCCAAGCTTTTCCTAAGAGAACAGAAAAGATAGTAGGGGAATGAAACCCTTACCTTGTAGCGGAAGTGATTGAGCAGAGCAAAGTGATAGCCATAGACCCTGGTGAAGCGCCCATCCACCGTAATGTACTCCATGATGACCTGTAGGACCTTTCTCCAAAGGGCTTTTATGGTGTCAGATTCAAAGTAACTGTTAGCAATTTTCACAAGATTCTGCCTTTCTTTTTCTTTTTTAGGAAATCTGATAACGACATTGTCAGAAAAAACCCTGTCCCTAAAGAACTTCTTTCCATCAGTAGACAAACCCGTCACTTTGGCTATCAAATTTTCATTGAGCTCCACATTCCTACCAAATAGGGTAAGGTTTCCATTATTCTAGTTTTTCTCAAAAAGGTCCGTAGCCGCCTGATTGGAACCATGGAGCTTCTCCAGGAAAGGAAGTAACCCGCTGCTTTTTACTTTATTCCAAACCTTAACATTTTTGGTGTGCATCTCATAGCTGTCTGGCTCGATTCTTTTCCTTTCTCCACCCATCTTGGCCAACACGGTGGGGTAGACACAGATGAAATCTTTACTAAAACTGGCCCCGCCAAATCTGAGAACCCACAAAGCGTGCGACGTTTCCTTGCAGACTAAGCCTCCGAGCTCAGATCTCTAATATATAAAAATTATTTGTTACACAATTAGCAGGTTCTTCAGAATCCATTAGGACTCTATTATTTCTACCATTTTTCATTTGTTTATTAACCTCAATACTTTTCCTAATCTTATCCATCACAATTTTTTGTGCATTTTTTTCCATTACCATCCTAGTTTCATTTACAGGTGGGGAGTATTGAATAATTGGAGAGTCTAAAGTCATCTATAGGGTTTTCATTCTTATTTTTCCTAAAGTCTTAGGATCACTTTTTTATTTTTCAACTTCCCCAGTAAGGAGATCTGAATGAGTTTTCCACATTAACCTTAGATGGGTTTCCAAGGAACACAAAAGAAATTCTTTGTTGTTCCCTCATATTCAAATCAATTATTAAAATATGTTTAGTAGGGGAAAAGTTTCCTACTCCCCCTTTATCATTATAACATTCAATTTGTGCTAGGTCAGGGTTGGGATCCCCATTGTCTTCAATAGAGATGGATAATATTTGAGTTGTAGTTAAAGGATTATCTTTGATTTCCATAGGACTCTTCTTGTCCTTTTCTTGCACGCGATTCTTGGAAATCCCGTTATGCTTGTTAACTTTTCCCTCTATTTCCACATTAGGTTTGGATCTGTTAGCCTTGCTAAGAATAATAGGGATTTTTTTGTGTGTATATTCCCTTCCTTCCCACACAAATGGCATGCATCAATTCCACCCAAGATTTCTAAATAGCAAACATGTTTATAGTTATCAAGGTTGATTTCTAGAGATTTTAGGACTTCCACCCCTAGGACCAAGGATACCAGAGCTCGAGTGTCCATGTGAGTGGGGGAGGATTTTGCTTCATCAACCCTAATTACATTTCCAATTAGAGCCAACACTCGAGGAATGAAAGACCATAGAAAAGGGAGGACATTTTTTAATATGACCCACCTCACTATTTTCATGGTGGCAGGGTAAAAGTACAAAGTTGTGTCACACTTTCGACCAACTT
Organism: Sequoia sempervirens; assembly: GCA_007258455.2. Taxonomy (NCBI): domain Eukaryota; kingdom Viridiplantae; phylum Streptophyta; class Pinopsida; order Cupressales; family Cupressaceae; genus Sequoia; species Sequoia sempervirens. Next base: position 1,201,949,904 of record VDFB02271358.1, on the reverse strand, counting down.
ATCAACACAAGTGAATTTTAGTATTTATAACTAAAAATCAATTTTGGTTAAACATATGATCTAGTAAGATTCATTCTAGATAAGTTAAATATGTCCACAACTTTTCCAACTAAAATTGTTGGCTAAATGCATATGTAACACCACTTTGAGGCCAATTTACTAAAAAAAAGAAATTATTTGAAAATTTTAATGTTTCAACAACTCCTACTCATATAAATAACATATTTTAAAAATGTAAAAATGCCCTTTTGTAGATGGGCTGATGCAAGAAGTTGGGTCCACAAAAAGCTCAAAAATGGAAGTGTTTTTGTTGTTTTTCAGAATTTGTCACACTTGGACTAAAAATTTGAGGCACTTATAGAATGAATCTTAAAAAAAGTCAGTAATATAAAATTTATCATTTTGAATCTAGTTTCCAAATATGTAATTTATTCAAATACCCAGATGATAGAAATTAAATTTTGATAGGGATATATAAAAACCACTTTTTAAGAGTCCTTGTTTTCTTACCATACCATGCACGTGTACAAACACCACTTTTTGAATTAAATAAAATTATTTTGATAATTCCTTACGAGGAAAGAGAGCTAACAACATGAAGATTGATGAGGATTTTTTTTTGTAATTTTTTTTTGAATATATTTTTTATTGAATTTTTATTGCCCTTAATCGTTGTATTTTAAAAATGAATGTGTACGAACAACATAATTGGACCTAAACTAAACATTTTTTGAATATTTTTTTTCATTGTGTAAAGAATTGTCTGAATATTGATGCCATATATTTTTTTTACAAGAAAATTAACCAAAAAAACCCTGATATTTCAAGTTTAAGGACTAGTTTGCTTAGAAATTAATTAAAAAATAAAAAATATAATCCAATCTTAATAAAAAAATATATATTTGGAAACTAGACATTGTGTTCTCTAATGGGTTTTAATTTTATAGATTGATTCAGAAAAAAAGTCCATTAGCCATATTGCCAATGTTGGACATTCTTCTTTAATCTACCTTAGTTTTTTAGTTGCAGGTCAAAGGCTAAGGGTCGGGTTGCCAAGCCTTTCCCGAGCCTAAAACCGAGGTAGCATGTGGGTTGGGAATTCAAAATTTTAAAAACGCGCATGCGTTTTTAAAAACGCATATGCATTCTTTATTTTCTTGATTATTTAAAAAAATAAATACTTTTTAGAAATGTGTATGCGTTTTAAAACGTGTACGTGTTATAAAATGCATACACATTATATAACACACGTGTTTTTTAGTGCATACACATTTTTTTAGGCTTGGGTACCCGAAGCATAACACACATTTTTTTAATAAGGCGTATGTGTTTTCTACGAGATTTTTTTTTGGCCGAAACTTCCCCTCTTCGTGGATCCAACTTCTTGCTTTTACCCAGATCCATAAGTCTAGTTTTCAAATATATATTTATTTTAATAGTTCAATTATTATTTATATTTTATTTTTTATTTTTTACTAAAATTAGGTTATCAGCACAAAAATATTAGGTTGATTAACATGTCAAGAAAAATACTAAAACTTATTAAAAAAATTAAAAAAATACGATGCCCTAGAAAAAGAATCTAGATTAAGATAATATAATTTATTTTTTATTTCAAATAAATATTTAATATAAAAGTTGACGTTGACTGGAAGTAGCCATGTTTTAATACACACACATTTAAATATTTATTTAAAAATACATGTTTATTAAAATTAAAAAATATATATCCATGCCCTAAAGTTCCAAGTCATAAATATACACAAAAAATTTGAAGGAAAAAGTGAAAATTTATTATATAAAGCTTGACGTCTCATCTAATGTCATTTTTCAACATTTTATCAGCAACTAAATTATAGTGCTAATTTATAAAAAACTATACAAATAATATTTTAATTTCATCAAAAAAATACAAACATAAAATATACTAAAAAATACACATTTTATTAGTTTACATCATTTCAAAATTCAAAACATATATGCCACTTTTTAGTGATTCAAGTTTAAAAGTTAGACCAGTGTTGGTTGTTTCCTTTATAAAAGTGTGCCACAACTTTGTACTTTTACCCGACAGTAGATACCTCAAAACTCTCGGCTAGGAAATATTTAGATGGGTGGTTTGCAAATGTTTGGGAAAAAAAGCTTGGCATCCACATATCCTTTTGTAGGATGGTCCAATAAGGATTATTCATAATCTTTCTGAAAGAGAACAAAATGTAGAAAATGGTTTTAAAGAAACCCTATTGGAATATAGGGAACTATATCTTTCATTTCCTTTCCTAGTCACCTAAGGCCCTAGGAGAGGAATTATTTTTCCTGACAGATTGCATTATTCATTTTTGTATTAGGTTAAATGACCAATTTCTTTGGGTTATCAAAGGAACACTTCACTTTTCCTCCACCATTAGACTTGAATTTCGAAGCCCTAGTTGTTAGATATCACCACAAACTTTACATCAGATGAAGTTGCAAGATTCCCTTATGCCACAATATCTCAAAAAGACCTATTATGGCCATTAATGTTTTTTCAAACCATCCGGCTCATTCGTAGTGGTTCTGGGGGTGCACATACCCCCATATTGCCCAAGAGATATCCTAATTAACACTAAATACCAAAGCATAAATACAAAAGGAAATCACACTAGACCATGCATGCAAAGCACAAAACATAACAAACACAAGTAGAAGGCAAATAAATGGGAATAAAGTTAAAAGGTGTATAGGGACACCTACTACTTAATGCAAACCTATGTGGAGGAGGGCTTTGCCTCCCTCACCACCGCCACTTGCAAAAACCTTAGCTGACCTTCACACCTTCCCCCTTTTGACCACCATGATTTCAAAGACATTACCCAAACCTTCCTATTTATTTTAAGTATTAAAGCATTAAGGATGCTATATATTATATTGCTAAATGATTGTGTGAATTTGTGAATGTCTATGAAATTTAATAGAGTTTTATGTTTATTATTGTTATTAATGATGTAGAGGTGCCTTTGAATTAAACTAACCCCTATAATGAAGGATCTAACAACCCGCAAAAAAGGATGCTTGTTAGCCTATAGCTGAAGGGGATGATCACCTACAACAATATAGTCTTCTACAACTAATGGAGGTTGTGGTCTAAGATTGTGGGAATGATTAATTATTTATAGATAATTATGTTTCTACTGTGTTGCCTCTAGATGAAAGAATATATTTTTGATAAAAGTGGTCATGGCTCATAAATAGTTATGCCTTGTTGAGCACGTTTTTCAATTGGAACTATCTTCTTTATGATACAAAGTCTTAATGTGATTATAACACTCTCACCTCTACGTGATTAGTTTTTATTACTGTCTAGAATAAGGTTGAGTCATCTTCCTATGTTTTTGTGGGAGTTGACAGTTGTTTACAAGTTTTTTAGTCCAATAATAATCAAACTCTCAAGATCTTGCATATATGTCTGATCTTGTGAGAGGTTGAGGACCTAACATCTTATTAATTATAGATTTTTATATAAAAATATTTCTTGTCAATTGATACTTTGTTCTTAGTTATATGTTCAAAATGCAATAAAAAATAAATTCAGTCATTTTATATGAAGTTTTGGGTAAGGTTTAAGAGACATAATGTGGGATCATAACTACTCAAGTGAGGGCCACTTGAGGTAACAACAATACTTCTTGTAACTTAGGTTATTATTTATAGTAGAATAAATTGTTAAGTTGTATTTCTTATTTTAAAGTTAAATTGAATGGATGAGAAGACATTAATTGTTATCTCAGATATTTCAAGTAAACTACAATATATCCGAGTCATTAATTATTGTTTTCACAAGAGTAGTTACCCATAGAAATTTCTATTCAATTAGATTTACTTCTAGAAAGAGTTATTCCAATCAAGTTTTCTTTCAATTGAAGTTGACTTTGTTAATTTTTCTATACACAATTGATTAGGACACCTTAGGATTCTTAGCTGCACATACAGTGCCAACATCATCCAAGAATTACAATTACCTAGTTGATAAATTAAATGTAGTGTGTCTAGTTCAATGAATTTCTCAATAAGGGATCGATTGGTCTGTTGAGTTGTGTGCATGCATTGTTTGCGACAATTGATTGATCGTATATGGAGCTATATCGTTCCAACTTATGGGTGTTTGTTATGCTACTTCCCTTGATGGTGTGAATTAGATTTGGGGTGTTAATTTTATCCTAATCTTGATTTCTTCCAAGAGTAAGTCAATACTTTGGGGGGAGGATGTAGTTGTCACCCATGTGCTAACTCTTTCCTTGTCTTGATGTTTTATGATTGGATAAAATTTTGTATTGATTTGATTATGATATGATGTAATTGAATCATGGATTTGTTCCTCGCTATATTACATGTCCTAATTGGTCATTATATTTTTCTTCAACTATTATCTTTGTTGTTATAATTTATGTGTTACCTTGAGTATGGAGGATATATAAAGGTGTTTGACCACTAGATGGATGTGGAGGAGAAACACATGGATTCACTTGACATGTTATCATACCCAAGCCTTATGTTCAAGTTGATGAACTTTGAATCTTGTGGTATGTTTTATTATTTATTCTATCTTATTTGGCTAGAAAATAAAAGGATGCTCCTATGTTTACCTAGTTCACCACTAATTATAAATATTGGCGATTATAGTTCTTTATGTTTTGGATGCATTCAAAAAGTGATTTTTTCCTCTATGTGTATTCATTTAAATTGAGTTATCTTTTATTTTATTGATTTTTCCAAAAAAAAAAGTGTGGAATAATTATAAATACTTAGTTCTTTGTGTTTTGGATATACTGTCTTTGCAAAGGCTCTTCTACTGTGGGTGGTTTCTTGGATAGAGACTCAATTTTCACTGATTGAGCCACTTATTCTTTATGGCAACTCATGGTTTCAAATTTGGTTGGGGATAATCCCCATGCTTTTCATACTTAGTTAGCTTGTCTTCGTCCACACATTGGTGTTTCTACATCTTGTAAGGCTCAAACTTGGATCAATGCAACTCATCTTTTGATTAAGAATGCAAATGATGACCCTCATTCTTCTATGTTCTTCCCACCAGTATCTCAGGTGGCATCTTCTTTTGAAAGCTGCTCTGATGCTTGATTCTCTTTGTACCTTTCATGGGTGTTGGTTTTTGTTTGTTTTTGTATATGTCCTCAACCTCTCAATGTTTTTTGTATCTGCTCCATGTAGCATTTTGTATCTACTTGATGTAAATTATTTTATTTTATTTTTGATATTATAGTAGCTTTGTTACTTTTACCTAACAAAAAATTATAAATATTTAGTTGAAAAGTTAGTTATTCAATTTCCTTTGTGAAAAGGTCTTATACATTTTAGTATTGTGGAAATAATTGGAGAATGTTGTAAGTTAAAATAAATTAATCTAATTAAATGCATGTTAATTTGGAAAATCATAATGTTAGTAATTTAACGGTAATTCCTCTATGCATTAGTTAATTTTAGTGAAATTACAATTTTAGTCATTTAATAAATATTTTTACAAATGCATTAGATTTAAATTATTAGTGAAATATCAAAAGAAAAAATATCTATTTAAAAGACATCTATTTTTGAAATTACTCTTTTGAATTAGGATGTTACTGTGAAATGGAAAAGAAAGTGAAAAGAGGGGTTAGATATTTTTTGGAGTGAAAAAGGAAGGATTTTATGATTTATTCAATCATTTTCTCTATTCTTCTCTTTATTTCCCTCTTGTGTGTGGGGATGCTTGGATTGAGCAAATGAAGAATGAAATAGATTTTCTTGTGGAATGTGAGCTTTTATGGATTATATTGCTTGATATAATTTTAATGAATGCATGCATGCTTGTTTGGGATCGATTTCTTCCTCAAGAATATCTTTGAGTTAAAGATAGCACAAAAATGGTGTTTTCCTTTTAATAAAGAAATGTAATTTCTTAATTTAAATATTTTGTTTGGATATGATCCCATGTTAATTGGGATATACATGACTTGTTTGACAATGCTTGAAGTTGTATTTGGAAGGAATTCATTTTCGTTAAGAATTTTTTAAAATTGTAGATTTGAATTCTTTTAGTTATGGTTTCATATTATTTTTAATAATTTTTAAAATCACTCCATTAGGCTAGCAAAATCTCTCCAAAATTTTATTTGATTAGATATTTATGCAATTGACAAGATTTACACCAAAAGGGTATTGTTAAAAAATTTCGTGTCTTCTTATTTTTCATGGAAAACATGAAAGGGGCCAAAACACCTTCAAATATTCTCCAAAAAAATATTATGTGCTTGAAAAAGTGTGACCCCTATCCCATCTAGAGAAAGAAGGTACAATGTGATTTTAAAATAATAATAAAATATTTATGATAAAATTTAGTGAATAGTGAAAATCTTGAAGCTTCCACTAATGGTGACTGAGCTTTTTTTGCATGGTTCTTGAAATTGAAAAAAATGAATTTTGGATTTTATGACTTGTAAAATATTTTTATTTTATGTGACAAAATGTTTCATGTTGGAAATGTGATCTCTTGCCTTTTGAATATAAGTGTCTTGATTTTTGGTCTTATTCTTTGTGCTTTGAATTTTAAGTCGAAGTTGACTTTTGGAAAGGCCTTATGTTGGATATATATTTTCTAGCCTCTTCGCTATGATGAGCTTTATTTATTTCGACCTCATTTTGGTGACTTGATATTTTCTAGTCAAAGTTGACTTTTGGATTTAAGATTGAATACTTTGTAGTTTCTTTCTTGATTTTCATTGGGTCATTGGTACTTGATAGGTCCTTGTGACTATTTGCATGAGTGTAATGCTATGCCAACTCATTGCTTTATATATTGGTGGTTGTTAGCATGTATTCTTGTGTATTATTGGTTGGAGGATATAACCCTTGTACGTTATTATTTTATCTTGATTATAATATGTATATTTATTAGATAATGATCTCATGCTTTATTTTCCATGCTATGACTATTTGGTGTAAATTACGATTTTATCATGTATTAATGGATAAACTATAATATATTTGTAGTTTTTCATTCCTTCCTTAACTCTACCGAAATGAAATCATTAGTGTTGATGAATGGTAAAGACAAGTATGTGGATTAAAATTATTGATGCTCCTTATACTAGTATTTTCCTTTCTCTTACCTTTGGTTGGGTCATAAGTACCTTGATGCCGGGTTATTTATGCATTGGATCTTTGATGTGTGTGTGTGTTCAAATATGGTTGTGCATTATATTATTGCTGCATTGTTATCTTTGATTTTTATATTAGACTCTTGGTGTGTATATACTAAAGTAAGGTTATGTATTAAATTCTATTGGATCATTGTTACGATGTGTTATGTGCTATACACATATGTAATCATGGTGTGAATAATTGGTGTCTTGTGTAAGATTATAGTTTGCATGTGAGACTAGTTATGATAGGTGTATCCATGATCTTCTCCCTTTTCAACTTAGGGGTTGCCTAGAGTGGCATAAACATGCATTACACTTGAAGATGGTAATATAGATAGGAGGTGTGTAACATTCCCCATTGGCCCAAATTTGGAAGATCACTTGGGAGCTTGAAGAAAAATTAAAAATTCTCATCAAAAAATTTAAGATTGCTTACCCCTTCTAATGAAGGGGGTTCAAATGGACCCCCCCTCCCCACTCCCACCCCCGCTCCCTTTGAATGAACCCCCCACCCCTTTGAATTAAAAGAAAAATATTAAAAAAAAATATATGAAACAAAGTGAAAGAACTAGATACTAGTGTTACCAATCTAAATTCAAAAGAATCAGAATTTTATCCTTTGTAGAAAAATAGTTATGCGAGCCAAAGTACACACCACTTTTTTAAAATGTTGTTTACTATTAAAAACTAGTTATCAAGGGAGACACAAAATATTACAATTTAATTTCAATTTTTTTAAAAAATACCTTTAAAATCTACAGACAAAATATCACAAATCACTAGTTTACATCCTTTTCAAATTCCTAACAGTTTACCTACTATAGGTGTTAGAAAGTGAAGTTTTTTCTAAAAATGTTGATTTCAATGTCAAGTTTGGCCAAAAAGTGTACCCATTATTGTGGGATGACCCTATCATTATAATTAAACTTGTAATTGATCTTGGTTTATTCCTATCCTTGCATTCTTTGGATGTGTACTTGTAATTTTAATAATTGTGATTTTATGTATTTTGGTAGAAAATGCATGTGTAGGTGGTTGATTCCATCTAAGTATTGTAAATATTACTATTCATGCTTTTAGAAAAAGTACTTAAGTGATATTTTATTTTATGGTTGGTGTTCATCCAACTCTTATTTCTATTAATTTATGATCAATTTGATTTGTCATTAAATCATGATTGATAGGTTGTTCTAACCAATTATATGGTCAAATTAGATCTTAATTGGAAGTATTTGTTTTAGATAAATTAAGCATTAAGTAGTGTTATAAAGGTAAAAAGAGATTTATCATTGTACCAGATCCTTTCTTAGTTATGATGTATGAAGATTTAGGCTCTATATTATTTTTTACTAACATATTAAACAATTGAAATAAATATTTTAAATGGATTATATATTTGTGACTTAAAATTAAATTTTATAATATATTATTTGTAATGGACATATATATTAATTTTTTAAAGTGTTTTAATTTATGAGTTAAATAAAAAAATGTTAATGTTATTTTTAGTAGGGATATGCAAGGAATGAGAGATTAAAAAAGTTGAAAAAATGACCAAAGGGATGTAAAATACAAAAGAGGAAAAAAGTATACCTTAGAAGTGAGAAGGATGCATAATTTCTTTTAGAAAAATGTCATATCTATTTCAAGTATCCTCCTAGCCGGCACCAAAATAAAAATTCCAAGATAAGGCATAAAAATCCATCAAGACAAATTTTGTTAGATATTTTGGTTAGAGTTGTCAAACCTAATTGCACCCTTGAGAGAGCTCTAGAATGACTCTCACCAGTTAACAAGCATTGAAACACTTCAAGGTTGTGGGTTACCTAGGGTTGAAGTGAATCTCCAGAGAGGGTTGGTTCTGTTGGTACTTCACCTATTCTAACCTAGACTGCTGTTGTTTGTTGGGAAAAGGAAAGAGATAGACATGAAATGAAACCTAAGATTTAGTAGGGTGATGTACCGAATGTTTTTAAGACCAATGCCACTGTTTTCATGCACAAATTCCCAATTACTCAAGTATTTCTTACACAACTCAAGTGTTTCACATGTTGATAGATCGATACTTCATAAGAAAGTTGGAATGTTTACAACTTGGAAAGAAATTAGGTATACTTTCAAAAATAAAGACTATTAGCATCAATACCATAACTTATGATATGTATAAGACATGTACTTTCTACCTAAAGGTACTAGAGTGAGACAAATATTTGAGTACTTACACATAAAATAATAGAAATATGTATCAATCACTCATATACACACAATAAAACAATTATTAGAAGGAAAAATCACTGAATTTTATTGATAAGATGGTGTTCTCACAGTAGTACAAGTCTAGAAATGACTTCTTCCTTGATAAAAAAAAAAAGTTTTTTTTTTTTTTTGATATGCAGGGGTGTCCTTGCAACCCAGCCCAGCAGCCCAGCAGCCCAGCCCAGCAGCCCAGCAGCCCTTACCTTGGATACCTAAGATGAACTAGGGCGATAAAAAAATAAGTTACAATGCATAGTATCTCTAGAAAGAACTCTAAGCAGAGTTACAATGCTTAGTGAATAATGCTAGCACTAACTGCCAACCTAACCTAGGCATAATTTTATCTATGCCCACATGGGAGAGAATCTAGGGTAGACTTTAAAGACCAAAAGGCATTTTCTTACTTACCAAACTCCACTTTGCATTGGAAAAGTGAATTCCTTGTTTTGACTCCTTCGAAAACTTCACAAATTCTCCAGCAAGGCGTCGAGGAATGAGCTGGTTGACTCATTCAACTGAAATTTTTTCCACCTATTATAATTGTTCTTGATGACCTTAAAGTTATCATTTGCATCATGATAGGATAGTTTATAATGAATGTGAACTGAAACATGACTTCTTTAGGCATAAGGATAGGGCCCCTTTGATGATTTCAATGCATATCATCTTTTTGTAAGCATTGACACCTTAGTCACTTGTATGTTCACCAATTTGACTGCCTTTTTCTATGAGCCCTTTAATCACAGGAATCACTTCTTTCATGATGGTTTTCCTATTTTTCTGTGCACTTATTTTGTCATGTGTCTTTCAGACTGTCAAGAATTGATATGTCTCTTCAGCATGCCATCTACTTGGCACTGTCATGTTCAACTGATTGTTCTTGTCAATATTTCATTAATATGCTTTTCATACCCTCTCTTCTTCTTGCCCATTATTTTGACACACTTTTCATACATCCTACCACTAATTTTTTGAGCATTTTTATGCTTATTTTCTTCAGGATAACATGCAGAATGCAACACAATGGAAAATCATTGTAGCAAAGAGAGCATTACCATCTCTACATATTGCAAAGAGTTTCTCATTGAGATTACTTCAAATTTTCATTTCCAAGAACTCCTAATGATTAAAGGGCATATATGTTACCTTTACACTGATACAAACTATCTTTTAAGTGCCTTTCATGTTCTTTCACTTTTCAACCTTGACTATCACGTAACTCCAAGCCTTTTTCTAATCACTTTCTAAATTTTAGCTATCCTTTCATTGTGTTTGCATGTTGATTTATGGGCCTTTCAAATCCTTTAAATTGTCCTTTTATTTCATCACTGTTATCCTTTATGCCTTAAGACTACTCTCCCTGTCATATTTCTTTAGAGTAAATTGTCCTTCATAGCTACTGTGATGACATACTTGTAGGTGGTTTTACTACCTTCTATTGCTATCCCTTCATAATGATTTTCTTGGTCACTATGCAAGCAGAATTGAACTAGATGTTTCATTAAACCCTTATCACATAAAGTCCAATGGCACCCTTATGAGGTCCCTGTGTGAGTTCTGAGGCTGTCACAAAAAAATTTCCCTACAAAATGAACAAACTCTATGAACCTCTCTCGGCTATTTGTCAACACAAATTTGATGAAATTCATGATGACATGGTAACACTTTTACACTTTTACATGATCTCTCATGGCCCACTAAACTCTTAAAATTGCTATTCTATCATATAGGATTGTACTATCACTGTATGGGTCTACTCTTGTATCATGGAGACTATCCTTCACCTTTTTAAACTTTGCTTTCCATGTTCATTTTCTCTTCTCTAAACTGCATTGTGTTGAGGCTTCAAGTGAAACACCTCTCATGCCTTTGTCTTGACTTTAAACTGCCCTTTATGGACTGTACTGTCCTTTTTTTGTTATAACAGATATTGGCACTATTGACTTGCATATTTTTCTACCTTCAAGACTTTTAACTTCTATTTTTTTATTTGGCATATTCAGTGGATCCCTAATCTGCAACCTTCAACTCTATGGGTTGCCTCTTAAGAACTTTTTTATGCATCTCATTTATACCATTGTAGCAGACCCTTGCATTGACTCCGAACTTTGTCTTTTGACACTATCATGTCACATATGAAACACTTTTATGAAAAAATGTCCCCACCTAGGGTTTTCCAAAACAAGCCTCTTGTATTCTTATAAACCTATCCTTAGGACCGTCACTTGATATTGTTTTCTGGCACTAACATATTCGATGGTGAGCTATCACCACTGTCTTTTATTGATATCTAGGCCTCATATGCAGATCGGAGGAGTACTCCTATTTAATACTATCCTCAGATGCAAACCCCTCCTCACTGTCATAGCATATTACAAAAACTCTTGATATACTGTCATAACTGACCCTCTATTCACTGTTCTCATAACTATAATTCTCCGTTTCTATTGTACTGTCTATTTCTTGAAGACTATCTTGGTGTCACTATGACAATTTCTACTTATACAGTGGTGGATTGTAGGTGTGATTTGTCTCCTCTAACAAATGTATGCGTTCTACTCTTACCACAACATCACTCTCCAGTCTTACATCCCTTTTGAATGGCCACTCCATGTTATTAGTACAAAAGTTCCTGTCATGGTTTTCTAAGGATTTTAAACTTTATCAAACTCCATTAAAAGAGAGCCCCAAAATAGTGTTTGAGCATAATAGAAGGGAATCTTCACAAATGTATTTGTAACTATTCTGGTAGATGTGAAGATATGACAGATTGTCTCATAAAAACACAATAATTTCATCATATGTACAAAAGAATTTGTGGAGCAGATGTTAGAAAATCTAATATGTCAAATCAAATTGGAAGCTTTGGAATTACATTTGGCTAGTCCACGAAAGCATAATGAAAAGTATTTTCCTTGCAAATGCATTTATAGTTATGTAGAATGAAAATACTTTTCAATATGCTTTTGTGGACTAGAAAAGAGAAAATATCTCACTAAGGATTTCTACATCTCATATTTCCTTAGTGCTACTATTGTCAATCATGGAGGAAATATGGGATGTAGAAAGCATGGGTTTGGTTTTGGACAAATGATATTAGTGAGATATAAGAGTCAGAAAGTATAGGTATTCGAGAAAGTGGTAAGTTTTAGTGGTTATGTTTAGTTGGAGATCTAGAGTACCTAGAATCAATGCATGTTAGAAGTATTTTGGTCTATTGGACAAAAGCTATAAGGTTTCCAAATGATATAGAAATTTTGAGACAAAAGAAACCACCAAACATTCTCCTATACAAGGAAGAGATTGCACTGCAAAATTGAAAAATAAGCATGTTGTAGATCAACCTCCTTTTTTTTTTTTGCCTCTCTTTATAAAAAAAAGATTCAAAGATCTTAAATTCCTTGATAGAGAGGGTGCAAGGGAAATTGCACTTCCAATGGTATAACACAATGACACCCAATTGGCTTAGCAAGAGTGTGAGAAAGGATAAAAATTATTTATGCTATAGTATTTTTCACAAGTAATGATCATCTTGGTATATGCATGGCAATCTAGACCAACTTGTGGTTTCAAATACATATGCACATTTTAACATAGAGAATTAGAAATAGGAGATGTTTTAAGATGTGCAATAAAAAAATTACATAACTTGGCAAAGTAGTTATGATACCATATTACAATGATTTTTATTTCATCAACTTTTTCCTTTTCAAATTTTTAAAAGAGTGATTTAAGTGACTTATTATAAAGTATGTTGGAAAATATTTTTTTCTAAAAAATAAGGCAAAATAGAACCAAAATAAGGTTATATATATATATTATTGTATTCTCAAGAATCAATTGCATATTAGTCATAAAAAAACAAGTATATAATTATATAATCATATGTAAAAAGAAAAGGGGTTCAATTCTAGGAGGATTGTTTCACCCTCTCAACCTAAAAGCTTTGTAAGGGGTGTTGGAGAATTTATGGCCATGTTTGTTTTAATATTCATGAATGATTTTTTCTCTAAACCATATTTTCTTCCTAAATATTGGTTGTTCTTGTGTCCCACTTTTGTTTGATTTGGATTGGAAAACTTTGGGCTTTTCTACCTATTAATCCTTTATTTCTTGTACTTTGCTTGGGAAATCTAGGTTATGTTTTTAAGTTCTTAGTTGATTTTCCCTTTTCTTTCCACCTTATTTTAATTTTCTATTCTTACTTTTTTGTACTTTTTTAGTTGAAAGTACTCAAAAATTTAAATATCCATAAACAAAGAAGAAGATTGCTAATCAATAGTAATCTCTCCAACTATTGGAATGTTTGTTACTACTTGTTGAGTGAGTCTAAGCTATTTATAGTGGAAAAATCTATACAATTGTGAACACTTTGTTTAACTTCTTTGTGCTTATGGGCTTGGTTAATGCATTTGTAAGATTCATCAACATTCTACATTCTCTAATTTCATCCCTCAATATTTAACCATATTTCTCACAAAATGATACTAAACATCTATGGGCTTTGTGCTCACATGAAATGTTAGGTTCTTTACCAAACAAATTACATTTTAAGCATCAAAATAAAGTGAAAATGTACCTTATTTTAGCTCAATATTTAAACATAAACGCTTAAGGAAAATGGGATTTTTATTAGCATGAGCTTTTCCATATACCTAACCTTTAGTGGATAAAGAAACTATATATTACTTAATCATATAGCTTATTACACCAAATTGAATGGGGTAATCACATAAGTGGTGGTGGATCTTCTTCTTTTAACATCACCTATTGAGTCTAAGTCCATAAAAAAATGAATATTAAGAGAATTTATATATCCTATCAAATTACTATGATAAGAAATGAATATTGTAAGTTACCCCATATATATTTGAATAATCTCTTAACAACATCACAATAAATCCATCTACAATTAGACATAAATCTACCGAGAACTCCTATTGCTTGGGTAATGTCTAATCTAGTATAAATATTAACATACATTAAAATTCCAACCACACTCTACTAAGGAACTTTTCTCATGTCTTCCATCTCAAGAGGAGATGTAGGAAAATGTGTTATAGATATATTTGTTCCCAATGTCATAGGAACATGCAATGGTATATAATCATGCATGTTAAACCTCAATAAAACTAAATTGACATATTTACTCTAGCCAACCCATAGTTTTTTTCTCTATAACTCTTTTTATTTCCATCCCAAGAATGTGTTTATCCACACCTAGTTTCTTAATTTCAAATCTAGATACATGTTGATAGATTAGTTCTAAAATCAAACATATTCCTTCACCAATAAACAACATATCATCAACATATAAAGTGCTAAATAGGAAATGATTCATCATTTGATTTAGAATAAACATAGTGATCTAATTTATAAGACTAAAATACCAAAATTAAAACATATGCATTACAAATTTGGTACCATATCCTAGGAATTTGTTTCAATCCATACAAGGATTTCTTCAATTTACAAAACAAAATTCCTTTACCTTTAACCATAAAATTCTTCAGTTGTTTCAATTAAATATCTTCCTCCAAATCACCATTAAGGAAACAAAAATTTGCTTCCATTTGTTTAACCTCTAAGTGATAAGCTACAATAATTGAAATCAAAAATCTAATGGATGTCATTTTTACAATAGAAGAAAAAATCTCACTGTTATCCACCCCCTCAACCTAAGAGTAACCTTTAGCAACCAAATATGATTTGTACTTCTTAATATTGCTATTTCAACCATTCTTCTTTTTAGAACCCAAGTTACAACTAATATGTTTTCATCCTTCAAGAAAAGGTACCAAGTATCATGTATCATTCTTTGTTAAGATTTTCATCTCTTCATCCACATCAAATTTCTGGGACTCGGTGTCATTCATACCCAATGCATCTTCCATACATCTCAAATAATTGGGTGAATACCTTTCTCGTGGTTGTTTATTCCTAGTAGAAAAGATGAGGTTAAGCTACTTCCTCCTCTTTTAAGGATTTATAGCTTGATAATATCTCCTTAATGTTTTGTCCCACTTAGGGCCTTGGTTCAAATTTCTAAGGCATAGAACCTAAAGGTAAATCACATGTTTTTATTTACTTTGTTCTAGTTACAATACAATGAAATGATTCATGGTTTCTCTAAAAATCACACTTCTATTGTATATTAAATTTTGTGAAATATGATCCTAAAGCTTGCATCCTTTCACACAATAGTTTTAGCTAATGAATACGCACTTCACAACCTTGTTCTCTAACTTTGTTTGTTTCTCCCTTTGCATATGTGCATATGCATGATAGCCAAAAACTCTATTATTTCTCAATGAAGGATGTTGTCCCAATCATGCCTCCATAGGTGTTTTATTAAGAATAGCTAATGTATAAGACCTACTAATTAGGTAACAAGTAGTGGGTACTAAAATGCACATAATATACTGAGAGGGGGGGGGGGTGAATGAGTATATTCAAATCTATTTAAAGCTCTTTAATTCAACATGTATTGCCATTAATATTAAATCATTAAGCAACTAGTATTAATCAAGCAACACAAATGCACACATCCACACAATGAACACTAGATTTATATGAAAACTTGAAATGGGAAAAACCATAGTGTGAAAAGCTACTTGGAGCTACTATCCAAATCTAGCCTCACAAAAATAATGAATTACTTAAAATCATGAAGTAGGCACCAACCTACTAGAGACACCAATCCCCAATTATATTTATAGGAACCAACCTACTAGAAACACTAATCCCCAATACAAAGACTTGACCATCAACTCAAAGGGGTAAGATACCAGCCCTATTGGATTACACAGATATGATTTGTGGATCTTCAATATCGATTACACAACTTGCACTTGATTTGATCTACCTTTAGACACTCTCCTTCATGGCCTATGATGTTTTGATAATGACACACAATGGTTGGAATGCAACTCACATCACATCACACTGATATTTGCATTAAGGTCACTAGCTATGTATCATTCCCACAAACACACTAATGATCATTTATTGAATGAATCCTAGTCATAAATATATACATCCCAATACATTAAAAATAGTTCATGTCGTCCAAGAATCTCTTAACACCATCCACAATTAGCTAGGTCAGCTGAGGGTAGACCTAATTCAAATTGACATGAAACATGTAGTAGGTTGGCCCTAAATAAATTTTGTTGCCACCAATAATAGATGATGTTATGAACTTCCTTCAAATATCTTAACTTGGTCCTATTTCATCTTCACACACTTCCTCCAGCTTTTTGTTTGTTAAAGCTTCACCTTTGAAACTTTGGAATTTGATACATGAGTAGATTTAATTTAGGTTCAAGCCATAGGGAATAGCATTCAATTGTGGTAGAATGCAGAGAAAAACACTATGATAGTGTAACACAATGCATGAGTAGCAATACATAGAATACTTCTACAAACACTTATAGACTACTTTGAAAAACTAGAATAGATATAAGCATGATATTTCAAGCATACTATAGGTAGTATTCTTCACTGTGTAGATCACACTAGCATGTTGTTCTCAAAAGCTTTGACATGACATGATCATGATAGCAATACATCTTGATTTCAAAAGCTCAAATATGACAGAAGCAATTACATTTAATTTGAGCATCGATCTACTGACATCATGCCATTGACATCAATGAGCTCCTTTGACATCACAAGTACCTTTGACATCAATGACAACATATGTTCAACAATACAAAATTGTCCCAAAAATATTTTTCCAAGCTAACTCACTAAGCATATTGTTAGCATTTTGCATTAGTGTCCTATTCATTCTTACAAGAACCCAATTTTTCTATGGAGAATACAATGTTATATTTTGATTCTAAATGCCACAATCTTTACATAATCTATAAAAACTTGTATAGAAATATTCATCTCCATTTTTTAGTTATTACAAATTTTATTTTCTTTCTAGTTTGCAATTCTATCGTTGCTTTAAGTTCTTAAAATCAAATGAGAGCTTCATAGTTAAACTTAATAAAATAAATATGTATCCTTATGCTATAATAATCAATACATACAACATGATAAATAGATTCCACAATGATGCAGATTAGGGTGGAAGAACACAAATCAACTCAATCAAACCCTTAACAAAGTCATAACATCTCAAACACAAAGATTTCCTTCACAACTTGACACTATGCCTTGTAGCACAACAAACAGGGCATTTTAGCCATAACTTTCAAATAAAACCTCCAACCCACAACCTAAAACCTGTTTTGGATACCCATTAAGCCCTTTTAAAACATATCTCAAAAGAAATAGGGGTTTCTTTGGAACATAACTCTCAAAAAACTGTTGCTACGCTTCACCAAGGCCTAATTTAGGCTTGTTTTGGTAGGCCACTTTGTGATTTTCACAACCTAGACCTCAATCTCTCATGCCACTAGCCCAGACATGTCCAATATGGTCTGCACAAACATTTTCCATCACCCAAAGCGATATCTACAAAGCTTTTTCACAAACCCTATCACCTATGCAACCTTTTATGCCCAAAACAAGAGAATTTCCACCTAGGGCATCATCTAATCTTCATCAAACGTCCTCCTTTGCTCCTGCAAACACCATAAACTTAAAATACATCCTATCTAACCCCATTCCACCGATTCTTTTCATCGGTGGAATGGGGAGTTTTCCATTTTTTTGCTTTCAAAGCACCAAAACCTAGGTTTTGAAAGCGGTTTGGTGTAAAATGCCTCTAAAATGCTCAAAACTGAATGAAATTCGATGAGACCAAGTTTGTTGGAAAGTAGATTCAATTCCACATCACCTCCAATCAATTTGAGACCACTTGTAGGCTGTACAAGGCCGTACAACCTCCTGTAGCAGCAAATTACAATGAGAAAATGCAGAAAACAAGCTTTATTGATGATCAATTTCCAAAAATCACCACCAGAACCTTGGTTCGACCATTACATGATGTATTTATGCTTTTCCAACCAAAACCAACCAATTACAACTACCTTTTAACTCCCTAACTATTCAACTTCCTCCAAAATGCAAAATGCAAAGTTGCATAACAACTTTTTGCCATTTTTACAATATTAACCAAAATTGACTCCCAATGACCCAACTGACATACAATGACCTTAATCATGGTCTTAAAGACCTTATTACACCAAAGAAACACAAAACTAAACAAAAACCAAACATTTGCAACATTTTCATATTAAAAGCTATGGTGCCCTGCACCATACTCCCCGGGCAAAAGGA
>VDFB02271358.1:1201919960-1201931136 GCA_007258455.2 Sequoia sempervirens | reverse complement strand
ACCTCCTTAACTTTTGAACCTTACCCACTTTATAGTGAATTTTGTTGGGGTATCAAAATTTCCATTCCATTGATATTTATTTTGAGGTATGCTCCATACCCCTCCCCTGACATCTTAATTCCATACCCCTTGTGTGACCGACCCCAAATTTGATACCCATTCCTTGGTATGTCTACCCTATGACCTCTAATAGCCTTACTTCCCGATCAAATGGATAAGGTTTGATTGACCCCTAATCCTTGATAATTCAAAATACTTGCCTATTTTTTGTTACCTTCCTTCTAATCCACTGGAATGGTCAAGAAGACCAGATGGATGTTGAAAGAGGTTTTGATTTTCCAAACAAGGGTATTGATGTGTCTTGAGAATACAAATATCCATCAAACCCATATTTTACCACCTGATGACTTTTATCCATGGTTTTAGTTGTATATTAATTTTGATAATGAAAACTAGATGGTGGTTAGGATTTCATTTAGGGTGTAATTAGGCCCTACACCTACTCGAGGATACCTAGAACCACCTTTTTCACCCTTACTCACATTGATTAAATATTGTTGGATTCCATGGCCATGCTCAATTTATCATTGGTGGTTGTACGTACCGAAGTTGGCCTAACGGTGGAGAACTTGTACTCTTGAAAGAGAGGTCACAAGTTCAAATCCTGCAGGGGGTAAGGTATGTACACCTCGTATTGTGGAGCACGAGTTAGGTGCCTCCCTCAATATTGGGAGTACGAGGAGTCCCATATTGCTGTAGGCCGTCTGTAGGCCCAAAAACAGATTGCCGGGTATCGACTATAAAATAATAATAATACATACATGCAGAAATGGATCTTTTATGGTATTTGGGATGATTTTCTTAGTAGCCCTCATAGGTTTTCAGCGGGCTTTGTGCATAAATTTTTGAGCTTATGATGGTTGAATTGATTATGGATCTCTATCGGTTGATTTTTTTTTTTTGTTATTTATTTGGAAGATAAAAATAATCTAGAGAAAAACACTAGAAAAGCATAGTAATGTTGAACGGTATTGGAAATGTTCAATGGGTTGCATTGGGTTTTTAATGTTGGTCATAGTTTTAAATACTTATAAATGATATGTTTAAGATGTTATTTTTAAAACAACACACATTTCGTAGGAAAGATACTAAATAGTAAGGAAAGAGATGATATTGCACTACATACATGTCAACTTACACTACACACCGTTATGTGGAAAAACATTGGTCATGTATCTCTATAGTTATATATCATTGAGCATTTCATAGTAAGGAATTGTTGAAGTTGATAGGGATTTTTTACTTGGAATTAATTTTAGACATTATGATAATGAAGATCAAAATAAAGGGAGTGTCATTAGTCAACATCAAAGACAAAAAGGTCTAGCCAATCGAGTGGGAATTGAAAGTAAAATAATGACACATCTTTTTTCTCACCTAATTCTAAACACATGGGAATCATAGGTTCAAATTCAACATTTCATAATAGCTATGTTACAAAAATTACATTATATTTAGAGAATTGCATCAACATCATATCAAAAGTTACTCATGATATATCATATTACATGATCATTTGTCGTGTCTTTGATCCTCATTCTAAAACCATTAAATTAGCTCTTAGGGGTTTGACCAAAGAAGATTTTGGCCTACAAATCTCCTTAAAGGTGATCATTAACATTGCTTGTTCTATATATTTAGATTCCAAAAATTGGGGTGATAGGTTCTCCTAGGGATTCACTGAATGAATAATACTATATCATGTTTATTTATAACGGGTTGTTTTAAATCAGCAAGATTTAAATCAATATACCACAATGTTTTTGGTGGTAGAAGTATATTAATAAGAGAAGATTGATAGAAAAGTATAGGTCCATTGAGTTGAAGCCTAAGAATCATTCAACTGATGATTGTAAAAAAGATAAAGGCCTCACCTTTTATTTGAACCGCCATTCCCTTTGTAAGAATATCACCTTAGTTGTTACTAAAAATGAATTACTTTATAATACATGATTTGTAAATTTTTACTCATAGCAAGTTGATTTTTTATCTACAATAGGTATGCTTTATAATTCCTATCACATGCATACTTCCTATTGACCAAATGAGAACATTCACAATCATCCAATGTGTCATTGAAAGACGAGGAAGCTCTACACACTAAGGATTTTTCATTAAAATATTTTTGATATTAATGCAATAATTTCAAGGTTGGATACCAAGAATAAAAGGTCCGCGAGATCGTAATTATTGATCTATTTAGCTAAATCTATTTAAGAAAACCTAACTCCATAGAAAGGTTTTCCATTAGAAAATCCTCCAATCCCAGAGCCTCTAACTCTATTTACAATCTAGGGTTCACTATTGTGCACTTTCTAATACTAAATGAAGAAAAAATTACCCCTAACATTGTTAAACCTTCTTCCATTCTATACTAAATTTCAATATACCCACTTAAACATAGAGTTTAGAATATGCACTTTCAAAATAATAAATGAAAACAAATTACTGCTGACATTGATAAACCTTCTTCTTTTCTATACTTTTTCAACATACGCACTTAAACATGGAGGTTAAAAAGAAAATACATAAATATTTGGTTGGTGCAACCAAGTTATTCAATTGACTGTTTAAATTTTTGGTTGATGTAAACTAGCTATTCACTTGACTACTAAGCTATTCAATTGACTGATTAACTAAAAAAATAATTGATATAAGCCAAACTACTTAAATTTTTTTATTGATGTACGACAAACTAAATATTTTGGTTGGCATAAGTAACCATTCAACTGAATACTTAAATTTTGGTTTATGTAACCCAACTATTCAGTTTGACTATGTATAATACATATTTGTTTCCATGTTGACTATGTGCATTTTATAGATCCCCCTCACCACCCCAATCTTTGAAATAATCCCAAATTTCTCTGTCGTTTGGAAGTCCGTTGGAAGTACATGAAATCAAGACTGACAATGCAATTTAAATAAATATCTGTGCAGTCCTTCAATGAAGATGAGGTGCATATCTTTCTAACAACAGTAAACACTTTTACCGTTTTCCCCACCTTTCCTTCTGCGCTCAGAAACTGACTAGGTATTGATCTCGTGGTCTTTGTAGTTTTTTTCTGTCATAGCAAGTTAATATATGCTCTACAATTCTCATTACATGCATACGTTCTATTGACCAAATGAGAATGGTTTCCTTGAGGATTCAATAAATGAATAATATTATACCATGTTCATTCATAATGAGATGTTTTAGAACATCAAAATTTAAATCAATATACCATTATGTTTGGGGTAGGAGTATATTAATAAGAGAAGAGAATAGAAAAGTATAGACATCAAGTTGAAACTTAAGTATTATACTTAAATAATCAATGCATGTAAAATAAGATATGAGTCTCACCTTTATTAAAACGACATTTCCTTTGTAGAAATATTATCTTACTTGTTATTATAAGTGAACTATTTTATACTATAGGATTTGTAGTGTTTTTGTCACAGTAAGCTACTTTTTAATCAAATTTCTCTGCAATGAAGATGCTCTATAATTCCCATCACATGCATTGTCCTATTGACCAAATGAGGACATTCACAATCATCCAATATGCCATTGAAATATGAGGAAACTCTATACAGGAAAGATTTCTCACTAAAATACTTTTTATATTAATCCAATAATTTCAAGGTTGGATACCAAGAATAAAGTATCTATGAGATAAATTTTTTTTTTAAATATTGATCTATTTAGAGATAGTTATTTAAGATATCCTAATCCATAGAAAAAGTTTTCCATTAGAAAATCCTCCAATCCTTGAGCCTTTAAATCTATTTACAATTCAAGGTCCACTATTTGTACACTTCCTAATAATAAATGATTTTTTTTTAAACCACTAACATTGATAATCCTTCCTCCATTCTATACTTTTTCAACATACTCACTTAAAGTTAAAATTTGGAATATACACTTTCTAATAATAAATGAAAAAAAATTACCACTACATTGATAAACTTTCTTCTATTCTATACTTTCTCAACATACTCATTTAAACATGGAATTTAAAATATGCACTTTCAAATAATAAATGAAAAAAATTACTCCTAAATTGATAAAACTTTCCTCCATTCTATACTTTTTCAACACACCCACTTAAGCTTGAAGTTTAGAATATACACTTTAATAATAAATGAAAAAAAATGTGTTTTACATCGATAAACTTTTCTCCATTCTAAACTTTTTCAACATACCCACTGAAACATAAAATTTAAAAAATGGAAAAAAAAGCAAAACAATTACTTAAATATTTGACAGGTGCAAGACAGCTATTCAATTGACTGCTCAAATTTTTGGTTCATGTAAGATAGGTATTGGATTGACTAAATTTTTTGTCGGTGTAAGTCAAACATTCAATTGAATACTTAAATTTTAGTTTATATAAGCCAGATACTCAGTTTGACTATGCACAATACATATTTGTATGCATGCTGACTAAGTGCATTTTATGGATCCCCCTCACCACCCCAATCTTTGCAATGGCCCTAAATTTGTCTTTCGTTTGTGTAATGTCAGCGTCTCTTGGAAATACATGAAATCAAGATTGACAATGAAGAAGAGGTGCACATGTTTCTGACTACAGTAGACACTTTAGGGTTATTTATTAAGATTTCTGAGAGCCTGCAGACAATACAGAGGCTCAGTTTGTGTCCTGTTTCAAAGCAGATGAAAATGAAGATGAAGATGGTTTTAGTTTGTGTCCTGTTTCTCTCTGTTCTACCTTCTTATTATTCTCTTCTTCGTTCTTATTACTCTGATCAAGAAGCTCTGCTGGAATTCAAGCGTTCCCTCTCCCTCGAATCCCAAAGTTCCTTGCACGACTGGTCTCCTCATCGTTCCCTCTGCAATTGGACCGGCGTTGTCTGCTCTTCCCGTCATCAGCGTGTGGTTTATTTAAATCTCACTGGTATGTCTTTGCTAGGCCCTATCTCTCCTTTCCTTGGAAACCTCACCTATTTAACTGACTTGATATTAGCACAAAATAGACTGTATGATGGCATTCCTGTTGAACTCGGTAATCTTATTGAACTCACAGTGCTTATGCTTGGCCGCAACAACTTAACAGGCTACATCCCATCCACTCTGGGAGACTGCCGATATTTGCGATATCTCAGTCTGTATATGAACCATCTCAGTGGTAGCATTCCCTCCCAGCTTGGCCTTCTTTCACATTTAGACATCCTTTATTTAGGAGAAAACCAACTGACAGATTCAATCCCACCTTCTCTAGGAAATCTCTCCTCCTTAACATACTTAGATTTGGGATATAATATACTACATGGCAATATTCCTATTGAATTGGGAATGCTTACTCAACTCACAGTGCTTGTGCTTGACAAAAATAACTTGACAGGTTTCATTCCATCCACTCTAGCAGGCTGTCGACCATTGCAACTTCTCAGTCTGTTTGGTAACCATCTCAGCGGTAGCATTCCCTCCCAGCTTGGTCTTCTTTCAGATTTACTAATCCTTTATTTAGGAGAAAACCAACTGACAGACCCAATCCCACCTTCCTTAGGAAACTTGTCCTCTTTGACTTCTTTGGATTTGAGTGAAAACAGGCTTAATGGTGGCATTCCTATTGAATTGGGTATGCTTACTCAACTCAGCGTGCTTCTTCTTCATGCCAACAACTTGAGAGGAGTGATTCCTGCTGCCCTTTCCAATTGTACTCTTCTCCAAAATTTGACATTTTATGATAATCAATTAAGTGGCCACATTCCTTGGCAATTTGGCAAACTGCTAGAGCTGCAACGACTGTATTTGTGGAAAAACCAACTCACTGGAGAAATCCCAAGTTCACTCTCTAATTGTACTAAACTTCTAGGTCTTGATTTCTCGAGTAACCAACTTAGTGGCACAATTACCTTGGAGTTTGGCAACTTTCGCCAACTTCTAAGGCTTGGTTTAGCGGATAATTATCTTGTGAGCAAAAGCAATGATTTGTCTATTCTAACCACCTTGGCTAATTGTTCCTTTTTAGAACAAATACAGCTGTCTTTTAATTATCTCACTGGCATTTTGCCCTCTTCTATTAGCCAGCTATCAAGCAAGCTCTCTGATTTGCTATTATTTTCTAATAAAATTGAGGGAAACATACCAAGTGGCATTAGTAATCTCACAATGCTTTCAACCTTAGCTTTAACTGACAATTATTTTGAAGGAACTATTCCATCCTCACTCGGTCAACTTCAACATCTTGAAAGATTGTATCTAGAAGGAAACAATTTAAATGGAAGTATTCCAAAAAGTTTGGGTCAGATAAAAAGTCTTGGTTTGTTAGCACTAAGTGGAAACATGCTTTCAGGGCAGATTCCAGATAGTCTTAGTAGCCTCCCGCAACTAAGACAGCTTCTTCTTCATCACAATCAACTATCAGGAAAAATACCTGCCAGTTTAGGAAGTTGCCAAACTTTGGAGCTAGTGGATTTGTCTCAAAACAAGCTAAGAGGAAATATACCCCCAGAATTAGCAGGTCTTAAAAATCTTCAATTTTATTTCAACATTTCTGGAAATTTATTACAAGGTTCTCTTTTAGAAACTAGCAAAATGGTAATGGTCCAAGCTATAGATGTGTCTCTCAACAACTTCTCAGGTGAAATTCCATTTGCACTATCAAGCTGCACAAACTTGCAATATTTGAATATTTCATGGAATTCATTTGATGGCCCAATTCCAGTGTCACTCACAAATCTCAAAAACCTTCAAGACATTGATCTCTCTAATAACAATTTGTCAGGGTCAATTCCAATGCCTTTCCAAGAGATGAAAGCACTTAAGCATATCAATCTCTCTTCAAACAGATTAATAGGAGAGGTTCCAACGGAAGGAGTTTTTGCAACAATTAATGAGTCAGCAATTATGGGGAATCTCAAACTTTGTGGCAAATGGATCAATTTGCAGCCATGCTCTGATTCCAAAAAGAAACAACAGTTATTAATCTTAAAAAAGGGGATAGTACCAGTTGTGATTGGCATTGCAATCTTCATGTTTGTTGCATTGTTGGTAATTCTCTATAGAAGGAGACATACAAATCAAAATGTTGTTGATCTCAACATTGGGCCTAAAAGAATATCATATGAAGAACTTGAAGATGCAACTGGTGGATTTAGCCAAACTAATCTATTAGGAGTTGGTAGCTTTGGATCTGTTTATAGAGGGATTCTAAACAATGTGACAAATATTGCTGTTAAAGTTCTCAATGTGCAAGATGAAAATGCTCTCCAAAGTTTTAACAGAGAATGTAATGTGTTAAAAAGAATCAGGCATCGCAATGTGATCAAAATCATTTCAACATGTTCTAACCCTGATTTTAAAGCACTAATTCTTCCATTAATGTCAAATGGAAGTTTGGAGAGATGGCTCTATCCTGAGGGAGCAGATGAATGCAGATTAAATTTGTCTGACCGGTTAAGGATAGCAAAGGAGATAGCACAAGGAATGGCATATCTACATCATCATTGCTTTGTGCAAGTCATTCACTGTGACCTAAAACCAAATAATGTGTTGTTAGGGGATGATATGACTCCATATATAGCAGACTTTGGCATTACCAAACTCCTATATGAGAATTCAATGGATTCTTTGACTTCTACAAATGCACTCAAGGGATCTATAGGCTACATTGCACCAGGTACAGATTTTAAATTATTACAACATAATCATTATTGTGTGGATTTTATATAAATAGTGTAAGTGTTTCATATGAGATGAGAATCACTAATAATGGTATTGTATTGTATTGTAGAGTATGGAATGGGTGGAAACATTTCAACAAAAGGAGATGTATACAGTTATGGAATTCTACTTTTAGAACTGTTGACAAGGAGGCGACCTACAAATGACATGTTTGTAGAAGGAATCAATCTACCAAAATGGGTAGGTATGGAGTTTCCAAATAAAATCACAGGAGTGGTGGACAATAACCTGCTCAGAGATGTTAATGAATCAGATTTATTAGTGGTATTGCCATGCCTTACTCAATTTATACAAGTAGGGTTGGCTTGCACAAGGGAGCTGCCAGAACAACGCCCAAATATGATGGAGATAGTTGAAAGACTAGAAAGAATAACAAGGGTATTTCTTGGTACTCGATCTTTTCAATTGCCCATAGATATCTCTCCTTTTCTTGAGAGTACAAGTGGTCCAAGAAATACTAATTCAATGACAGACGAAAATTGGTCTACATCTACATCTTAGCTCTTTGCAAGCAACTTGATAACAACTACTAATTAGTATTGTGTTGTTTCTAATACTTGTAAAAGAATAATATTTAAAATTTACTATGTAAATGTAGAAAATTATGATACGTGTAATGCATAATTTTTAGCCATTTCTAAGTAGAATATAATTATTGATGAATTATATATATATAAAATCTAAAAGCAAAGAGTGAGTTTTTATTCTTTGTTATTGTCCTCATTTTGCAATATTTTTCAAATATTGTCTTCAAGTTTGTGGCAGCACATCAAATATGACCAAGTGACAATTTTATATAAAAAAGAACGGAATATTTATTATTTGTGAAACCTATTTATCAAATTCATTGGATATGGATTGTACCTTTCTGTTTGGGCATATAGGGAATCTATTGAAAGAAATGACTATTAATTATATTGCTGTTGTATGAAGGGAACAGTAGAATGTTGGATGAATCTCTTGTGTTGTGTACGTGATATATAGTTAAACATTTCAAACAGATTATTAGTTAGGAGAGGTTGTCCATGATATATATTTGATAATATATTTTGGTAAATAGGCCATTTCAAAGATGAACTTTCTTGACAATTCTCAAAATTTTGTTCATAGACAATGAAATGATTTATATTCATATGAAGAATGAAACAATTCATATTGTTATGTATGTTTTAGGTTGCTCTCTGTGATTGTAGTGCTTTATATTTGTAGTATTTTATATCAAACTTAACATTGATCAAATCAATCTGCTCATTGATTCCATTGAAGATCAACTAGAAAGGATCAAGGTAACCTTCAACCATTCAGACAATGCTCAATGCTCAATCAGTATCGGATATTGATTTATTGACCAATATTTTAACTGGTGAGGTGTGTGTTTACCATTGCAGGCTTCTCCAGAAAAAACCATCTATCTCCTCTGTTGAATTCAGTAACCTAAGGTCCCCAATACAGGTCTGGCTTCTACTACCTACTGTCTTTGTCCCCATGCTAATTTCTTATTCAAATATTATTTCTTAGATTTTAGTGGTTTATAGGCTTCTGCTTTTTGGCGTTGTTGCATCTATCCAATCTACTGAAACAACCCTTAAGTTTTCTCTGCAGATTATTTTCATGGCATTAGTAGCAACTATAGTATTCATGAGAACTCAAATGCATCAAAGAACATAGTATAATGGCACTGCAGAACTACCATACACAATTAGGAGGTAACTTATGTTCTTCAAGCAGCGAGACCACCTCCTATTTCCTGCATGGACTTTCACAATTTTAGCCTCATTGTTAAGTATTCCTTTCTCAGTTGAGGAGGCTTTTTCTTGGGTGGTTGTAATTTGCAATGGGATAGAATTTTCTCCTAAAGCCAGAAGGTACTCATTTGCAGTTGACCATTATAATGATTGTTATGTATTTATACCATAGTACGGTGACGCTGACGCCGCTCAAACTCGGCGAGGGCTTATTGCTGACTCGCGACTCGGACGCACGACGCTACAGACGCCGCAAAATGAAAAAAGTTGAAAAAACCCTAGAAATTTAGAGATTTTAAGGATTTAAAACTTGTTTCAAGCACCCTTTATTGAATACAACACAAATAAAAGCAAATTTGATCACATGCACAAGTATACAACACTTACATAAGTATAAAGTACACAAATTGTAGTTGCGCTACTGAAGGAAATAACATACTTAGATATATAAAATTAGTCAAATGTATACAAAACTCATGGAATATGAAATCCATGACATCAAATGTTCCATACAAATATGAAATATGAAATATGACATCAAATCAAAATGTTCTATGACTCTATGCCCTATGGCATAGTGGAGCCAGCATCCTTCCTACAAAGGCGTCTAAGGGTCCTGGATGATGTTGCAGCTGCAGCCATAGTCTCTGCCTGTGTCTGACTCTCCAGGCCACTCTCACCAACAACATCTATGCCTCCTCGTGCTCTAGCCTCCTCCTCAGCCATGGCTACAACCTCGGCCTCTCTCTCTGCCTGGTCCACCCAATCAAGGTCCTCGTCACTAAAGACTGCATCTGTAGCCTCAGTGACTAAAGACACAAATAAAAGCAAAGTTGATCACATCCAGAAGTATACAACGATCACATAAGTATAAAGTACACAAATTGTAGTTGCGCTACTGAAGGAAATAGCATACTTAGATATATAAAATTAGTCAAATGTATACAAAACTCATGGAATATGAAATCCATGACATTAAATGTTCCAAACAAATATGAAATATCAAAACAATAACTACAAGTCTATGGCTAAATGGAGTTTGCATCCTTCCTACAAAGGCATCTAAGGTGGGTCCTAGATGATGTAGCAACTACAACCATAGTCTCTGCTTGTGACTCCATGCCACCCTCACCAACATTAGTTGTGGATGTGTTTGCTCATGCTTTAGCCTCCTCCTCTGCCATGGCTATAGCCTCAACCTCTCTATTTGCCTAGTCAACCCAATCAAGGTCCTCGTCACTAACACAAGTACACATCGATCATATAAGTATAAAGTATAAACACAAATTGTAGTTGAGTTGCCCAAGGAAATAACACACTTAGATATATAGTCAAAGACTCAAATGTATACAAAAATCATTGCATATGAAATCCATGACATCAAATGTTCCAAATAAATATGAAATATCAAAAGATTCAAAACAATAACTAGAAATCTATCGCTCAAAGGAGCTTGCATCCTTCCTAGGAATGTGTCTAAGATAGGTCATGGATGATGCAGTAGCCATAATATCAAGTATTAGGGAAATTTACCTAATGGGGTTGAGGGGCAATGCCCTTTGTGGGGGTGTAGGTGTAGTGCCTCTAGTGGGGTTGAGGGGCAGCACCCCCAATGGTGCCAAGGGCAATGGCGATTGCGAGAGTATGGGAGCAGCGCCCCCAGCGGGGTCAAGGG
>VDFB02271358.1:1201889568-1201919860 GCA_007258455.2 Sequoia sempervirens | reverse complement strand
TAAACTAGATATATTAAAATAAACTATAAAATATTTATTGCATTTTCTAAATCATATATTATAAAGTGTAAAACATTTTTTAAAATCATATATAAACCAAATCGGATATCCGATTCAAAACGGATATCCAATTCAAAACAGATATCTGATTTGAAATGAATATCTGATATTTCTGACAAAGAATTTATTGCCTTGGGATTAGCCTCGGGCTTGCTTTGGTATTTGGCTTGGACATGCCAATCCTAAGAAGTCAACGCAAAAAACATGTTTGACAACTCACCTTATTTTTCTAGACTTTGTCCATGTGGCTGACGACTTTATTTTTAGCCAAAATTGATGAAACAAAAGGGTTTGTAGAGGAGACTCTCAGCTTTCCACCAATATAAATTATTCTTTACTTTGAATTTAATAAATTATTATTATTCATTTTCTATTAGAATTACGACTAAAAGTCTTGATTGATAGAGTTGAAAACATCTATAACTTTCAAGGGTATCATATTTTTGAATCCAAAATATGTGTCACATTCTATCATTTCACTATAGGATTAAAAAAATTAATTTTATGAAGTTTTGACCAAGTTAAAGATGGTTAAACATCTACGAGTTTTATATTTTTTAAAAGTTGTAATAAAAATTCATAATTAATTATTTACTTGGAAAAAAATTACAAAAAAATGTGTCACATCTGGACATGAGTCCTCTACTTATATCTAAATATTATAAAAAAATATTATCATTTTATTGTGGTTAGGGTGGTCAGACAAACACCTACTTCTTATTTTTCCTCTGAAATTTAAGTACTACTGCATTGAAATTTCAATTTTTCACCAAATAGACTTTAAAAAAATAAAATAAACTTAGTAGTTTAGAAACTACATTCAATTTACCACAGATTCTATTCTTACATATTTTTGAAATAATATCGATAACTTATTCAAATTTTTATGTCAAGTTGCCTAACTTTGATTTTTCTAAATTTTCATTGCCACTTAAGGGCCTGTTTTTTCCTTTTTATCCTACACATACCCCCTAGCGATAACACTAACCGTAACCCTTACTAAACCATGACCCAAATAGAACCCTAACCCCAACTATAATTGAACACTAACCCTTATTATATTCTAGTATTAGTATTAAGGTTAGGGTTATAATTAGAGATAAAATTAGGATTAGGGTTGGGGTTAACATTCATATTGAGATTAGGGTTGGGGTTAACATAACTATTAAGATTACGGTTAGGGTTAGGGCTAGTGATAGAATTAGAATTTAGGTTGGGATATAGATAAAATGAGGATTAGAGTTAAGATTAGGGTTAATATTAAGGTTAGGTTTAGGGTTAGGGTTAGAATTATGGTTAGAGATAGTTAGAGTTACGGTTATGGTTATGGTTGTGATTAGGATTAGTTTTAGGATTAAGGTAAGGGCTATAGTTAGATATAAAATTATGGTTAGGGTTAGGATTATGATTAGGAATACATATGGTAAGGTTAGGCTTAGGCTTATGATAATTTTAACCCTAACCAGGTAACTATATTTGAATCCCAAGCTTTATTGTAGAAACCTAACCCAACTTGAACCTTAATTGAACTCTAAACCTAACCATAATTGAGCGTGCTAAGCTTGACCTTAAATAAAATTTAGCAATAATTAAACCCTTAACCTATCAAGCTATCCATATCCTTGTCCTTGATCAAACCCTAAACCTAACCCTTGTGAAACCCTAACCCAAATTGAACTATTAATGAAGCCTAATTATAATCCTAATTGAACTCTCACCCTAATTAAATCCTAATATTGAGTTTGATTGAATCCCAACCTTAACCCTAACCCTAATATTTATTATAGAACCCCAGCCTAACCATAACTAAACCCTAATCCTAATTAAACTCTAATCCTTATTGAACCCTAACCCTAACCCTAATTATATCCCAACCCCAACCTTAACTATAATCCTCATTGAATCCCAACCGTACTTAACCTATAACCCTAACCTAAATTGAACCCTAGCCCTAATTGTAACACCAACACAATCCTTAACCATAAGTAACCCTTATTGTCTTTAATAAAAAGAGGGAAATTTTTTATTGATCCAAGAAATCAGTACAAGGCCAGAAATTACAATCCACCCACCAGGGGTCACAAGCCAACAAAAAAACCATCAAACACCACCCAAAACACATCTCATATCTTCCATAACCAAGTCCTCAAGCTCCTAAGAAAGGTCCTCAGAGAGACAACTCCAGTTATCCACTTTCTAATTGCTTATCTGCTTAGAATCCCATTTAGCCAAGCCATCAACCACCTTATTCCATTACCTAGGGATATGGCAGAAGGTGATAGAATCCAAGACCTCACCCAGACAGATGATTTGTCTAACCACCCCATCCAAATACCAATTTACGTCCTCTAATTACCACTTATTCAAAAAATCTACCACAATCTAAGAATTTGACTCACAAATAATCCTTCTCCAACCAAAGGCACAAGCCATTTTCAAAGCCAAGAGAATAGTCAAAGCCTCCATGAAATTTGTAGAGTATTGGCCATGATAATTTGAGAAGAACACAACCACTCTAGAGCAATCCTTACCAATTCCCTTTACACCAGCATGACTAGGATTGCCTCTAGAGGAACCATCAGTATTAATCTTTAGTACCTCCAAAGGTGGAGGTGTCCAATGACCATATCTATGAAACTTCCCTCTAGCACCTCGACCCAAACTAGGCCTCATCCCTCCCTTAGCACAGACATCAAGTCTCAAACTCTGAACAATTCCCATATCTCCAAGCTCCACAAGGGCCGAGAGATCACACCTAGCCACCAAAGTCTCCTGAACAAATCCTAAGATCCTCATCCAAACCTGTCGCACTGGAAGCTTCTTATCCAAAAAAATCTTGTGATTTCGCTCCAACCAGATATGCCAAATGATTAAAGATAGGACTAATTTCCCAAGCAATGTGGAGTAACGAGGTCTTAGCTGTAGAACTCCCCAACCTGCATCAAAAGTCCTCTAAAGACAAGGCATGCCTACACAATTGAATCCATATTTCCCACCAGAAATTCCAAATCACCCTAACAAAAGAGCACTGGAAGAAGAGATGAGAAGTGTTCTCATTACTATTAGAGCACATTACATGCATAGAGGGGCCCTGAAAGCCCTGCTTCCAAAGATTTTCCTAGGTCAAGCATTTATTATAAATCACCAACCAAGAAAAGAAGTTACACATGGGCCAAAAGAATGTATTCTTGACCTACTTCCAATAGGGGACCCCTGTGCATCCAAACATCTGCTAATCCAAAACTTGATAACCAAAGGAAAAAGCACAAATTTTCCTTTCTAGTCACATCCCCAAGCAAGAGCATCCCTCTCCAATAGAGAGTTATGAACCCTACAAACCAAGATGCAATCCAACTCTTGTTGATCCTCCACCATTCCCCTAGGTAGCCACTCATCCAAGTCCTTCCACCTATACACTATAGCCCAATCCAAAATTTGAGGGGATTTAAAATCCACCATATGAATCAAGTCAGCTTCCAAAAATGTTTACATAGGTCCTTCAAGTGAGGGTGTGTAGAAAAAATAGGAGGATACCAATCCCAGGAATCAAACCAAAAAAGAGCCTTTGAGCCTCTATTGCAAATCTACAACAATCCTTGTTTAATCAACTTGACACCCCTCTTGAGGGTGCTCTAAACTATAGATCCCTTCCCCATTAGGTTGTATCTGGGCACATCCACCCAATCCACATCCCCAAGATATTTTGAGGTGAGGATCTTACCCCAAGTTTGTTGTTGTTGGGAACACCATCTCCAATAGAGTTTAGCTACCAGGTAAGTGAATAAAGTTGAGTCCACAAAACGTGGAAGTTTTTTCCTTACCCATAAAAATGAAATTGGCATTGCGAAAATAGGATCCCAATTTTTAAAAAACGGGATCCCATTTAGCATTCGGGATCTCGAGCCTAAATGTCAAATGAGATCCCACTTTTTAAAAATTGGATCCCATTTGTTAAAGGATCCTGAACCGACGAACATGGAATGGGATCTAGATTAGCATGAAACGGGATCCTGATTTATAAAAATCAGGATCTCGTTTTGTAATAATCGGGATCTCGTTTTGTAATAATCGGGATCTCATTTTGTAATGGTATTTATTTTTTAAAAACAAACAAAACTTCTTTTTCACTACGCACGAGATCCCGAGTTTGTGGGAAACAACGACTACAAAAACTAGTCTCCAAGTATGCCTCCACCCAACTTTTTAGCATTTTTTCATTTTTATTGAAATTGCCAATAGAAGAATTGATTTTAGCATTTTTTTTAATTTATTTGACGTTTTAAGCATTTAATTTCCCGTAATATTAGAAATGAGGAATTGTAGAAATAGATGAAAAAATGCAATGAAACCTGAAGATATTGAATAGAAAGGAAAAAATGAACCTTGAATTGTATTTTAGAAATAAAATTTATCTTTTGAAACCTAAATTATTCAATCAAACAAAAAAAAATTGCATTTGAAAACCCTAATTGAAACGAAACCAAAAAAAAATTGCATTTCAAAACCCTAGAAATTGAAATGAAATAAAAAAATTGCATTTGGAAACTCTAATCAAGCTTTTTGAAACCCTGAATTCAAATCAAACAAAAAAATTTGGATTTGAAAACACTAGTTTGAAATGAAACAAAAAAATTGCATTAAAAACCCTAATTTCTTAGATTGAATTGAAACAATTTTTTTTTCTAAAACCCTAAATTGAAATCGAACAAATCATTTTGATTTTGAAAACCCTAATTTTGAGCTCAAGAAAATTCATTTGCATTGCTTAATTTTTTAAAATTTCATTTGCATTGTACGGTGAAAACAATATGTTAAACTTTATTTTCAATGTTAAATTATAATTAGATTAGAAAACAATATGTTAAAGAATAGTTACAATTCATAAAATTTATCAATGTTTGTTTACAAATTTAGGTAGCAAATTCGTAAATCCAAGTGTACAATCCATTTCAAATTGTCACTTAATTAGATAATATTCAACATTCATTTCTATTTAATGTTTTGATCTCTTAGTCATGCCTTGTTTCCATTTCTTATTTGCATGTGTTGTCTATTGTCTTTTGACAATCTTAACCCTCATTCTAATCAATTACTTGTTAATTAGGCTTCTAGTTTAGTCTAAAATCTTAATTTGCACTAGTTACCTAGACACTAAAAGAATCTAAATATTTTTCTTTTCTTTCTTTTAGGTTCATTCAATTCCAAACAATCGAAAAATAAAATACTTGATTCAACATTAACTAATTTTATATTATACATTTTATATCATAAAATTCATTTAAGTGGGAAATATTAATGAGAAAAATGTTAAATAAAATAATCTTATATTCAATTAAAAAAATATCCAATTAAAATATACGTCAAACTCAGTCTTAATAATACATAATTATGTGTTTATATTATGGAAATAGTCAATCTATTCATAAAATCAAAAATATTCATAAACTAGGCACTAACTTGCAAGTCCATTATTCCAAGGGCTGCCAAAACTTCACCCTAAGTTCCCTAAACCCTAAACCCTGAACTCTAAAATCTAAACCCTTAACACTAAAGCATTCATTTTGTCTTAGGACCTTAAAATGAAATTTGGTTGCCTTAGGCAATTTCACCAAATTTTATTTCCTTAAGCCATGTCATTTTGTCATAGGACCTTACTACATAGATCCCCTTAAGCCATCCTATTACCCTAAACCCTAAACTCTAAACTCTAAACCCTAAACCCTAAATCCATCATTTTTTCCTAGGACCTTAATGAAATTTGGTTGCCTTGGGAAACATCACCAGATTTTATTCACTTGAGCCATGCCATTTTGTCCTAGGACCTCACTAGACATAGATTCCCTTAAGCCATCCTATCACCCTAAATTTTAAATCAATCTCCTAAGGGGTACTAATATGACATTTCTTAAGGGGATCAAAGTTCTCAAAATTTGTTGAAGTTGCCCAAGCAAACCAAATTTAACAATAATAAGATCGTGCAAGATTATAATATGAATGAGATTTCATGATCTAGGTTGGTCAGTTGAAACAAGAGCTATCTCAATCAACTATTCCACAAGAAAATGTTCTTCACTAACTTGCAATTCCATTATATTCCAAGGGACACCAAAACTTCACCCTAAGTTCCCTAAACCCTGAACTCTAAAATCTAAACCCTAAACACTAAAGCATTCATTTTGTCCTGGGACCTTAAAATGAAATTTGGTTTCCTTAGGCAACTCCACCAAATTTTATTCCCTTAATTCATGTAATTTTTTCATGGGATATTACTACATAGATCCCCTTAAGCTATCCTATTACCCTAAACCCTAAACCCTAAGGCCATCATTTTTTCTTAGGCTCTTAATGAAATTTGGTTGCCTTGGGAAATTTCACCAAATTTTATTCACTTGATCCATGTCATTTTTTCCTAGTACCTCACTAGACATAGATCTCCTTAATCCATCCTATCACCCTAAACCGTAAATTGATTTCTTAAGGGGTCCTAATATGACATTTCTTAAGGGGATCAAAGAAGTTCTCAAAATTTGGTGAAGTTCCCCAAGGAAACCAAATTTAACAATAATAAAATCATGCAAGATTATAATATGAATGAGATAAATCATGATCTAGGTTGATCGATTTATGGTTTAGGATGATAGGATGGCTTAAGGGGATCTATGTCTAGTAAGGTCCTAGGACAAACTAACATGACTCAAGTGAATAAAATTTGGTGAAGTTGCCTAGGGCCTTAATGAAATTTGGTTACCTTAGGCATCTTCACCAAATTTTATTCACTTAATCCATGTCATTTTTTACTAGGACCTTACTACATAGATCCCCTTAAGCCATACTTTAGGATGTCTTAAGGTGTCCTAATATGACATTTCTTAAGGGGATCAAATAAGTTCTAAAAATTTGGTGAAGTTGCCCAAGGCAACCAAATTTAACAATAATAAGATCATGCAAGATTATAATATGAATGAGATTTCATGATCTAGGTTGATCAATTTACAGTTTAGGGTGATAGGATGGCTTAAGGGGGTCTATGTCTAGTAAGTTCCTAGGACAAAATGGCATGGCTCAAGTGAATAAAATTTGGTGAAGTTGCCTCGGACCTTAATGAAATTTGGTTTCCTTGGGCATCTTCACCAAATTTTATTCACTTAAAATCCATGTCATTTTGTACTAGGACCTTACAACATAGATCCCCTTAACCCATCCTATTACCCTAAAACCTAAATCCTAAACTATAAACCATAAACCCTATAACATTAATAAATTGTCCTATGTTAATAGTTAATTGTATTTTCATTCAAGTAACATGCCTTAGACATAAATGAGGCTTACATATTTTATCATTTTTATTCAATTAGGCCATTTATATTGAATGGTTTAAGGGTATTTCCTAAACATGTATCTTACATTTCGAAATTACAAATCTAATGCAGGTTCACTCATATCTTAGAGATCGCATGGATTGATTCAATAATATTCGCAATCCACCTCCATGCCATCCATCTCCACCACCTTCACCTCCACCTCCACCCACTCCACCTCATAACCCCCCACCTCCACCACCTAAAATCGATGATTCTCATTTGCAAGCATGAATCAATGCCAATGTTAGAACCATCCAAGACCAAATCAACATTATTCAAAATGAAGAAGGTGTTGCACCACCTACGAGGATGTTTGCATCTAGGATGCAAACCGTTGTTGATGTTGTCAGGGCTATGGATGGCATCTTAGATGAGCATCGACAATGGCTAGAGGAGAGGAGAACTTCTGATTCTGAAAAGGAAAACAAAAAGAAATGAAGAGATGCAGTAGAGAGCCACACTAGTTTCTAAATTAAGACAATGATCTTAAATAGTTATGAATTTATGAATTTCGTTCAATAGATATTTTGTGTGATGAATTTATAAATTTGGTTGGATGGATATTTTTAGTGACGTGAATTTATGATTTTCGTTCTAGATGGATATTTTTAGTGATGAATTTATAAATTTGGTTGGATGGATTTTTTTTGTGACATGAATTTATGATTTTAGTTCTAGATGGATATTTTTAGTGACTTGAATTTATAAATTTGGTGGAATTTATGAACCTATAATGATGAATTTATAATAGTATATATTTTATGACTATCTACTAGATCATGATTTCTCCTATTGGGAAATTGTAATATATATATATATATATGCGGTAGACATAAAATAAGCTTTTTGTGAATGTTTCAAGTTTATTTTTTAGTATGTACACATGTATTAAAATTGCATATATAGTTCTTAAATTTTGAAATTTGTATGTATGTACATATTAGTTTAATGATGTATGCATGCAAATTATCCATCGTATTTTTAATTTTAAATGTAAGTACATGTTAAATTTTGAATTTTGCACATGCTCAAGTTCAATCAATGTATGTGTATGTATATGTATGCACATCCTATTTAAACAAATTTGCATGTGTGTTTCAAATTTAACTATTTCTTGTAATTTTTTAAGTTTGTATGTTAAGTTTGTATAATTTAATGCAAGTGCACACTTATATCTCATATCATGGATGATTTTAACATTGATGATATCATCAATCCACCACCTCAGCCACCTCCCCCTCCCCCTCCACCTAATATGCCACCTCCAGCACCTATTACATCTGATGAGGCTCGCTTGTGAGCACACATGAGTGACTAGGTTGCATCCATACAAAATCAAATCAATGATATGCAAAGTGAAGCATTGATTCCACCACATGTCAAACATTTTGCATCTACAATGCAAAATGTTGTGGATGCCATCAAGACCATTGATTCTGATCTAGATAGGCATCGACGAGATAGAGAAGAGATGAGACAATTTTATGCTGACGACCTCTCTTATAAACAAATTTTAGACCTTAAAATAAAAAAATCCCACCTAGCCCCGTACTTTCTTGACCCTATTACTCAACAGCCCATTCATCCCAATAAATATAGAATAATTATGAGGTGGTGCATACATCCACAAATGAGTTCACATTTTTGGGATAAATGGTATATGGTTTTTGATAGTCCACCACACACTAATTAGGAGTTCTCATTGTATTTTTTTGAGGAAATTGTATGT
The DNA here is from genome assembly GCA_007258455.2 of Sequoia sempervirens. Taxonomy (NCBI): domain Eukaryota; kingdom Viridiplantae; phylum Streptophyta; class Pinopsida; order Cupressales; family Cupressaceae; genus Sequoia; species Sequoia sempervirens. The sequence continues at coordinate 1,201,910,710 of VDFB02271358.1, read as the reverse complement.
AGAGTTTGTTATGGGGAAAAAGCTCAATTATTTTTATTTTAAATCATTTCAGCATGTTGGTGGCAGCATGCCACAATAGAGGTTAGGGGAAAGGGTTGATCCCCAATGCCTTTTGCATACGCAGCCCCTTGTTGTTGCTCCTAGTCCTCTCATTCCCACAATTGTGCATCATCGAGCCATGGTCTCAAAATTAGGATCCCTTAGTACACTCATAGGAGACCTTGATCAACATGCTTCTGCGATAGCGGGTAGGGAGCATAGAGATGATGATGATGGAGGAGTGTTTTATGGAGTTGGTCTAAGTACCACTCCAAGAGTGTCGAGGCTCGTCCCACATGTATGTACTAGTTTTCATCAAGTATGCTATGGACTTGATCAGGCCACACCTAGTTCAAGTGGACATGGAGATTCTGGTGGTTCATCTGGTCGCATCAATTCATTTGTAGAATTTTTACAGTAGACCATCACCCTAAGGACACTGTGACATAGGTATGAATATGCATCTACATGTTCATTTTATAAGAATTTTGATGAATGTATTTATCAAAGAAAAGTTTTCAATACATTTTAACAATCAAACTATTTGGTGTATAGATGACACTGACGATGGGGCAATCATCCACTCCATGAGTACATACATTGACACCAGTCCTACTCGGAAAACCTTATGGGGTATTTTGATTTTAATTTTTTAAATTATATATGAAATGATTTTTGACTTGAGTTTTAAATTTATAATTGAATCACATATATGTTTAAAATATTTATGTTGGTTTAGGCGAGTCAATCGGCTTCCATGTCGATTCCACCCGAGGGGTTGTCGAACACTCCTCCACTATCAGGCATCGTAGATCAAGGGCAAGTACATTTATATTGTAAATTGTTTAATTTACATTAGTATAGTTATAATTATGAATTTTGAATTCACTATATATATGAAATGTGCATGTACACTTGTAAATATTATAAGCATTAAATGTCTACATGTATGTCTAGGTTGATACCATAATGAGAATGGGCATTAGGCAAACATTAGATGTTGCAGCTACTCGTGAGGCCTCTGATTTTCAGGTTGTTTAAAAAAAATTCTACACAAAATGTGCAAACTTGAATATATATATTTTAACCTAATCCAAGTATGCATGCTTTAAATTTGATCTTGTAGGACTTTGTTAGTGCGACTTTCAACCCTGGCCCAGACATAGTTACACCTCCAGGAGGACATGCAAAGCAGGCTTTAGATATCATGGTAATTTAATTTTTTTATTATATTTAAAGTGAATTATAAATTACATATTCTGAATATAACTTTAATTTTAAATTTCAAATTGAATATATATAATATGAGCTAATACATGTTTTAAATTCTTTTTCTTTTATAGCATAAGACACATCTTGTAGTTGAGCATGCACAAACAGATCCTACAGAAGAAGGTGCACAACCTCAAAATACAGTACAATTAAAATATGATAAATTATTATAAATTGAATTAAATCATTTTTAATTGTAGACTTACATCTAATTTCAACTTTCTTTGTCTTGTTTACATAGATTGATTCAAAGAATTTAGAGGTTGCTTCAAGTGCACCAAAGCATCTAGACCTAGATATGATGGTAATTTAATTTTATGATGAATTATAAACTAAATTTGTAGACACGTAAAATATACTGATTGACAGTGTGCAGTTGATCCTGACTTCCTAACATCATTTCTTCCCGAATCATCCCTCGGTCTAACCATTTAATCAAATCTCCTTGTTTGTTTAAATTCATCAATATTCCTCTCTTAATTAAATAAATCATTTTATCTAATTAAGTCACTCTCCTGTTAATTAAATCAATCCATCTGATCTAATTATCCCTATTTAATTAAATAATCAACGTATTTGATTAAATCTCTAAAGCATATCCATTAAATTTAATAAATTAAAACCTTATTGGATTTAATCTAACACCATCTCCTTTAATTAAATAAATCAAAATCTTTATTTAATTAGTCCCTTATCATATTCCTCTCTTATTTGATTTAAATAAATCCATAAATTGGAATCAAATAAGTCACATCATCTAACCCCTCTCGTTAAATTAATTAACCCTTAATTAATTTAATCTCATCCCATGTCCCATCCTCTAGCTAATGCAAGTTGCACATGAAAATATATTTAATTCATTTATTAAATCTCTATTTTCCTCACATGGCATCTTTTGGAATATTCTCTCAATTTGAATTCAAAAATTTCAAGTCAACATCCACATCCAACAAGACAATAAATTTATCTTACATTTCCTTTGCCTTGAGCCAAGTGACACTTATTGCATTTTCCCTTCCCTCTTGCATGTCATTTCAACAAATTTGAAATTCAAATTTATGCATTTATTGGCACAAACCCCAAATCTTGCACATCCTTCACCCATTCATAGCTTGACAAGTGGCATTATTCCATTGGATGAATGTTAGTCCACATTGCTCAAATTTGGACATTCATCCATCTTGGCATTCTATAAATAAAGAGCTCACGTCCTTGTTTGATCATCCACAATCTAGGCAAAGTTACCATGCTCAAATATCTCTTGAAATTCATCCACTATCATTGAGTCATAGTTAGGTTTTTGCAAATTTTAGCTTGGAGCATTCTTCAACACCATCAAAGTGGATCAATCATCTTCAATATATCTAGCTTGCATCTTAGGGATTGTGAAAGGGCCAATTTTCACATCAAATTGGCACCAATTCCCCCATTGGATCAAGAGTTTGCTTTTCTAATTAGGATCTAATCTTTGTTTTGTCATTTTCCTTATGTTCTTGGTTATTTTCTTTCCTAATTTGAATATTGTAAATGGATTGCATGGGGAATCCTTGTTTTAGCTTGCACTTCCTTGTTTAACTTGTTTACTCATGTTTTGCAGGAACTAGGAAAAGGGTTTGCACAAAATTGTCATTAAATCATTTTTCATTGTCTTACATCTGATTTCATCTTTCTCTTGTATAGAGTGTTTCAAGTTATCCACATAGTCTGCATGGCATGAAGAGGTCTCTTCATTATAGAGATAATACATGACCTAGAAACATGATTTTATGGGTTATATTTTTATATTTCATGGACTACATTTTTGGTTTCTCATGTACTCTGTTGGACTTTATATTTTATGTCTCAAGTACTTAGTTGGACTTTATTTCATGGGTTGTACTCTGATGGACTTTATTTCATGCACTTAATATATTAGTTTCATGCACTTAATATGTTGTAAATTATGGACTTTATTATTGTTTGAAATTTTAATTTAGACATGTACATTTATGCATTTTATGTTCATAGTCAAGACATTAATATAGGACATTAATGTGAAATTAAAGTTGAAATTAATAGGACATTTTAATATTTATACTTTACAAATTTAGTAATCTCATACATGATATACATGATATGTACATTCAATAATTAGCGATAATTAGTCAATGAACTTATTCAATTCACGTCAATCAATAATTAGTCAATAAATCATAATTTACAAACAAAGCTAATCCGTTTATATACCAGAAAGGATAAAATTTTAAGAAATAAACAATACCATACAAGATTAGAGAACAAAAGCATTAATAAATTCTATAAATAATAGCATCTATAAATAATAGCATCCAACACTAATTTATAAGCTATCAAAGCAAGTAATGACATCCAATACTAATTTACAAGTTGTCAAAACAAATAATGGCATCCAATACTAATTTATAAGTTGTCAAAAAAATAATGGCATCAAATACTAATTTATAAGCTGTCAAAACAAATAATGACATCAAATACTAATTTATAAGCTATCAAAACAAATAATAACATCCAACACTAATTATAGGTTGTCTTAAGGGGTCCTAATACGACGTCTTAAGGGGATCAAAGAAGAGTATAATTGAGTATAAATATTAAGTGATATTAACAAGTATTATAAGTTTTATGGCGAGTCATCATAACAAATGATATAATTAAGTATAATATTTAGGATATGTGATAATACATGTCTTAAGGGGATGTCTTAAGGGGTCCTAATACGACGTCTTAAGGGGATCAAAGAAGAGTATAATTGAGTATAAATATTAAGTGATATAAACAAGTATTATAAGTTTTAGGGCGAGTCATCATAACAAATGATACAATTAAGTATAATATTTAGGATATGTGCTAATATGACACGTCTTAAGGGGATGTCTTAAGGGGTCATAATACAACGTCTTAAGGGGATGTCTTAAGGGGTCATAATACAATGTCTCAAGGGGATGTCTTAAGGGGTTATAATATTTAGGATATGTGAATCCACCTCTACGTCTTAAGGGATCATAATACAACATCTTAAGGATATAATTGATTTAACAATCATTTATGCATGATATTTAGTGATTATACAATCAAATATAAAATTTCAAAGTAGGAAAACATGCACATTTAACAAACAAAATATATAGAATATCGATTTTGATACATATAAGTACATAGAGTACATAATTGTGTATGCACATGTATTTGTAATTTGTACAAAATGTTTAATTCTATAAGTATGTATGTTCATATATGCCATCTCAAAACAATGTTTACAAAATTTGGATATGCCATCTCAAGAACATCTCAAACTCGTGCCCAAAATGTAGTAGGTCTTCACACCACCTAATATCAAAAAGGTAATATCAATGAAATCATCAAAACATACATATTTTAATTTATATAAAACTATCTATATGTACACAACTCAAGTATTTGCATTTAAAAGTATTTTGCACATGTGTGTAGGTTGAATCCATGCATCCTCTCCTTTTTGTTTCAAAGTATGAGATCAATGCAATGATGGCTTAAGAATACAAAAAAGAATAATAAACCAATATTAACTATTAATGTACAAGAAATATCAATATGTAATTGAAACATGTATTTAAATATAATTTAACTAATAATTACCTATTTTTACCAAGTATTCCATGTTGTCTAGGTTGAATTTGCATGGACTAGATCCTTTTGTGATTATGGCTTAAGGATCTATAAAAGGACAATTTAAATCAATTTCAACTAATAACACACTTGACCAATATTGAAACATGTATTTAATCTATTTAAAAGGACAATATAAAACTAAAACTATATTTACTTGTATTTACTTATTCCATTGTACCATCTGCATCCTCTCTTTTTTGCAATGCATCTATGATTTTCTCATGCTCTTCCATAGAAATTGTCCATAGCACTTTATTTGCAGGTCTTCCACGATACTGATCTAGTTTTATATTTGTTGCCACCACCAAATGTGAATAATGTATAATCTTTTTATGCATTTCATAATCTTCGAATGCAAGTAGACCATTCTTCCTTGCCAAGTATTTTCGTAGCCAAGTGCAACCAACCACCACCAATCCTATTGTAAAACATGAAAACCATCATCAAATAAGTGCTCAAAATTTTCTTAAGGGGATCAAAAACTTGTTATCAAAATTTTCTTAAGGGGATGTCTTAAGGGGATCACCATACCTGTTGGATAATGATAGCCATCATCATCTTATCAAGGTGCTATTAACTTATGTTTAGTCTCCACACAATGAACCAACTAATATTTTGTTTTCTCTTCATTCCCCTCAAGTGCAACAACATCATACACATGTCTTGCAAACAAATTTTGATTTAATAATTTACGCATATCCATATAAATAATTTAGTATTACAAAATCACTTAATAAAGTGAAATAAAATGAAATAAATTGAATTAAATTACCTTCTTGTACAAGGTCTGAAACATGATCATAGTCTTCAGATGCAAACACTTGATCATTTTCTTCAATAGTTCTTTCATATTGATCATGTGCTTATGTAGGTGTCAACGATCTTTGCTCCCATTGTTCAACCCATTTTGTATTTTCATATGCTTCCCAATCTCCTGAGATACAAAATTGGAAAACATGCAAGATCCCTTGTCCAGATAGTCCATGTGCTTTTTGTTGAACTCCTAAATGAATTCCATTTAATAGATCCATCAATTGTCTCATAGTTAACTTTAGGTACAATGTTCTCTTCTTCAACCAACCAAAAGAATTGATGAATTGTAGAGTACTCACTCGAACCAAGTGCAGATAATCTTGTATTACACCAATCCACAATCCCATGTGCATCTTTAAATTTTACTGCATCCTTGAATTTTAATTTTTCTCTAGCAAGAATTCTTTTGACACACGCACCAGCTCCATCATGTTCTCCTTTACCATGCCCAGCTTAAAAAAAACTCCATATATGTTGGACATTAAGTTCCTTGTGAACTCTCCTCAACCAATAGAACATTTGAGCATTCTTGAAATGCCTCATACAATTTTCTAACAATATGAGGTGTTCTTTCATCTGGATTCCTCTTTCTCTTAAATTTCTATAAAATATACTGAAACAATATTGAACAAACTCTGACGAATGTAATCGGTTGTCACTCAAATAAAAATGATACTCCCTCAAAAAATTTCTATCATCCTCAGTGCTATCATCTGCCTGTCTATAAACAATATGGACAAACATAGCTACTTGCACTAAATTATAATACTGTGATTGAATTTCCTCTTGCGGAGCTAGAGTATAATTTTCTGCAAAATCAACCACTGAAAGTATAGTACGAATTGGAAATGTGTTTCTACATGCGTGAAATTGGCCATCAAGCCATCAAGCATGTTGAGAGTGCATGACATATTTTTTACAATCTTATTCTTAAATTCACTCATGCATGCATGCATACTAACTTTTTTGTAACTAAATCACAATGCTTTCCTATTTTTCCATCTTTTAAAGAATAGTGAACATTCTTAAATCTTTTAACATTTACTAATTTTTTTCCAAAACCATTATCAACACTTTCATGCATACAAAATCTTAAGAATGAAATATTTCCATAGTTAATGAATTGTCCAAAAATACAAGAACTTAAATAAAACAATTTACCATTAGATCTTTCACAAAACAAACCTGAAATAAACTCCCTTATTGCTTCAAGTGGCATATCAATACCACATTCCTATATAATCATGTTAGTATGCAAGGTACAACGTATATATCAAAAAACCTCATAAAAATAACGAAATTGAACATGCATTTTGCAACAACAAGATATCTGTTGCTTATTAATTTTTACATACCAGGGTTTACATTTTTCAAAAGACCTTTGAATTATTTTAATATTACCAGGTAACACTAAATCACCACAAAAATTTCTATAAAATTTGGTTTGTGTTGTATCTAATAGGTGTTTTTGGGTGAGGATCACAAACTTTGGACCCCACCCTTAATTTTAAAAAATCTCTAGCATTAGATGAAACCCTGATATTATCATGCCAATATTTTTCGATCAAAGATTTAATTTCAACATTCAATTTCATATTAGACCTTTGGAGTCAACCACTGAAACTCCAACATTGGTTGATAGGATCATTTTCTATACTTTCTCTTCTTTTTGCCACTCTTAGCAATGTTTTAGGATGTATGTTTAAAACTTCACTAATATTTCTTACCATTCTTTTATTCAAAGTTTTTTTATTAACTATAGTAGTTGTTATAGCTCTTCTTGCTGCATTTTTATCTTTAGATCAACTATTTTTTTGAATAGATTGAAGGACACTAGCAACAGTAGACATAACATGTTTTAATGATTGATCTTTTCTTTTTGGTTTAACAAAAAAGCCTAACCTTTTCATTATTTTCCTCATTTTTTGCATTCTCATCAATTGCATCATTAGTTGACATTGAAATGAAAATTTTTTATGATAAAAGAATTTTTGTATATTCTATTCGCACGTGTTCTTATTTTCCTCTAAGAAATTTTACCAGAAGATTATCAAAAACACCACTTTCAATTTTATAAAAAGTATTTTCATTAAATTCAACATCACATTCTAGATTTTCATCTTCATCTTCATTTTCATTTTCATTTTCAACTTCAAAACAATTTACATTTTCATCTTCATTTTCATCAACAAAACGGTTTTCATTTTCATTTTCATCAACAAAATGATTTTTGTTTTCATTTTCAACAAAAGGATCATTCTCATTTTCATTTTCAACAAATTCTATAAAAGTTTCATCTCTCTGAATATTATCAATGTCAACATCGTCAAGTCCAGCATCTTGTAAAACTTCTAAATTCGAATTTACCATCTCACTAACATGTGGATTTGAAGACGTACCTAGATTTGTGCATATTGAAACATTATCCATATCATTGAAAGAGGGATTTGAAGACATAGTAGGACTTGCTTGTATAATCATATTCTTCTCCAAATTGACTTCTTGCAATTAGTTTCATCTATAACCATGGTCTCCTTAGTGTTTTCATCTTCAATAGTTGTGGAATTGCATGCTCCACCACCATTCATTGATTTCATTCTCATTCTTCTTTCTCTTTATCTTTGTTTCTCCTTCTCTCTATTTGCTCCAACTTCTTGAGGAGTCAATGTCTCCCTCATCTTATTACTAGCTTTTGAACCCATGATTATAAAATTTTCAAGCACAAATGAATGTCAATAATGAAATTCTTCAAAAAATGCAAACCAAATTGGAAGTTGAAGACCTATAAGGACAAAATTATTCCTCTTGTGTTCCTCAAAACAAGTAGAAAACTAGCACAATTCCACTTTAAAAATTGTTTTCTTCATGCCTCCTTTAAAAAATTCAATCCATATTGCAAGTTGAAGACCTTTTGTTCCTCCAAACAAGTATAAAACTAACACAATTCCACTTCAAAAATGGTTTACATGATGCCTCCTTTAAAAAAATCAATCAAAAATGCAAGTTCACCACCTGTAAAGACAATAGTTGATGAAAAATAGCCCAATTTTACTACTCTCAGTCGTACATGTGAAGTTGTAGACTTCACAGTAAATTTAAGTAAAATGGTTAAAAACAAACGGGATCCGTTTATAGAATGGGATCCATTTTATAATTGAGATCTCATTCCCCAATATTAAATGTGGGGACCATTGACAAAGGAAGGAGATCATGTTTATAAAGTGGGATCCTATTTCCCTGTCAACGATCACCACATTTAATATTAAGAAATGGGATCCCAATTTACAAAACGGGATCTCATTTCTAAAAATTTGAAATTGGATTTTCTTTGTGGTCGGGTTTTTGGCTTGTATTTTGGTTCAGGAAAAGCATTGGGAATCTGAACCTAGGCCTTCAACTCGGTTTGACCTACAAGTTGAAGGTCCTAACAATGTCAAAGAAAAATATCAAGTTTGGACATATGGTTGACGACTGTTTTTGCAGAATCTTTTGACAAAATTAAAACCCATTTTAGATGAGACAATGTAGATTCCAAATATGTAATTTTTTTTACAACTGGATTATTTTTTCTATTTTTCAATTAATTTTTGATGAAACTGGTCCATAAACTTTAAATATCAGGGTTTTTACTATTTTAATAACTTTTGATCAACATAACATTTTGATGAACGGATTGCATGAGAACGTACTTCAGACAATTCTTTCCAATTTAAAAAAAAATCAAAAAATGATAAGTTTAGGTCATCTTATGCATGTTGTACACGATGATTTTTGAAAATGACAAATATGGCTAATAAAAATTTAACAAAAAAAAAATTCAATAAAAAATTACAACAAAAATATCAAAAAACGTGCTTTAGTGAGTCACAAATCTTTTCCCAAAAGGATTTACAAAAATACAATAATTTAGGTCAAAATATGGATGTCGTACATGTGCATGGTATGGTAAAAAAAAAGTGACTTTTAAATAGTGGTTTTTTGAAATGCCTATTGAAACTCAATTTTTACCATCTAGGTATTGAAATAAATTACATATTTGGAAACTAGACTCTAAGTACTACATTTTATAATTAGTGACTTTTTTGAAGATTCCATCTCTAAGTGCTTCAAATTTTAAGGTCAAATGTGTCAAATTATGAAAATCAAGGAAAACACTACCACTTTTTGGCCAAAAAGTGGACTCAACTTCTTGCCATCACCCTACCAAAGCTTGCCCATTCAAATCAACCCGACGCAGTCCAAGACCCCCCTCCTGCTTCAGCCGATAAAAAACATCCCACTTGACCAAACTCCACTTCCTTGAAAGAAGATTACTAGACCAGAGAAACTGTTGAAAAAGACTCAGTCTTTCACAAAGCTAGCCAGGGAAGATAACACAAAGCACCTATACAACAGGAGGGCTTGAACCATAGACTTCAAAAGAATCATTCTTCCAATTGTTGAAATCCACCTATAAGTCCAATGACTTACCTTTTTTCAAAACTTCTCAATAACATCCTGCTAAAAAACTCATGGTAAAGTACGAACAGGCAAATAAATTCCAAGGTAAACAAATGGAAGTGAGCCAATCTAGAACCTGATCTAATACCTACAATTCTCTGTTGAATAAGATTAGGAGTGTAAAAGAAATAAATAAAATGTTTTCTTTCATTGATTCTTTGTCCCAAAGAAACCAAATAACACTCCAAGGCCTTCCTTAGATTGATCGCTTCATCCACTCTAGGGAGGCCCATTAACGTCGTGTCACCCATAAACTGAAGATGGGATTGGGAGGGAAGGTTATTGCCCCATCGTCAATCATGAATGAGACCAAGTTCCACACGAGATTTCAAAAATCTCCCAATCCCTTCATTCATTAAAATAAATAAGTATGGGGATAAAGGATCCCCCTATCGAAGGCCATTGGAGGCCCCAAAAAGCTCAGAAGGCTCACCATTGACAAGCACAGAAAAGGAAATAGACATGAAACAACTCATAACCCATTCAATCCAGGCACTACCAAACCCTAAAGCTCTCAAAATCTTGGTTAGAAAATCCCATTTGACATGTCATAAGCCTTGGCCATATCCAGTTTGATGAACATAGCCTTCTCTTTGGGGGAAGCCATAGAGTGCACAATCTCCGTTACAATAACTACACCATCCAAAATCTTCTTTCCAATCGCAAATCCATCCTATTCCTCAGAAACCAACCTATCTAACCACGACTTTAGGTGTTCAACAATAAATTGGTGATTATTTTGTACACCATATTACACAAGGCTATAGGCCTAAAGAGATCCAAAGAATTGGCTCCCTCTTGCTTAGGGATGAGAGCTAAGAAGGTGGCATTCAAGGATCTTAACATTTTCTTATTCTTTTGAGATTCCTGGACAACCTCAAAATGGTCAAGCTTAATAACCTTCCAAAACTCCTAAAAGAACTCAATTGGAAACCCATCAGGACTTGGAGCTTTACCTTTCCTCATTTGAAACACAATATTCTCCAGCTCCAACAAAGAGATCAGCTTGAGGAGAGATTCATTCATTTCACCAGTCACCAAGGGAAGAATGCAAGCCAAGATTGTAGCTTCTTCCTCACTGGCAGGAGGTGATTCATCAAAGAAAAGAGCAAAGAAGAATTAGACAGACTCTTTCAAAATCTCAGCAGAGCAAAAAAGATCCCCAGATTTGACAACTTAAGAGAAGATCAAATATTTCCCTACCTTTTTTCTTTAATCGAATTATGAAACTATGAAGTATTCTTATCCCCTTCCTACAACCAATCAATGTGGGACTTTTTCTTCCAAAACATTTCCTCACAAAGCTCTCATTCCTCCACATCCTTCACAGTTGCAACTTTCATCATACTTAGCTCCTCAGTAAGCTCTTAAGGTCAGATATGTCGAGTAATGGTGTCCAAGTGCTCTTGGGAAACCCTTTTAGCCTATAAAACATTGTTGAATTGGTGTATGTTCCAATTTTTCCACATATATTTGACATACTGAAGCCTTTTTACAAAGGAATACATAGCAGTGCCAAAAGTAGGCTTCCTAGCCCTCCACCACCCTGGTATCAAATCATGAAGAGACACATCTCGCTCAGCCACATAAGTTTGAATTTGAAAGACTATCTTTTAGAGAATCTAGATAGACAAGTAGAGAGTTTGATTGGCTAGTGATCTGAACCTTGCCAATCCAAAATCTCAAAACTAGACATCCATTTGTCACCAACAAAAAAATTGGAAACCAGGAACTTGTCTAACCTTTCAAAAATGGTAGCATCACTAGTCCTCCTATTGTTCTAGGTAAACAAACTATTCAAGGGTTTGATATACACCAAATTAATACAAGCCACATTGTCCCTCAGGAGGTCCGAGGAGGGTTCCAAATGGATAGCACCATCCCTTTTCTCTTCCAGTGATAAAATAGCATTAAAATTGTGATGAGGGCCACACCACCCGAAACCCACACAAATGACAACAAATACCAACACAAAAGATGCAAGATAGAAAATAACTCACTTTTAATTATTTTCATAAAATGAAATTACAATTTAGAACTTACAATACTACAACCTCATGGGCTTGATTCATTACAACAAAATCAACTCTAAAAAAAATACATTATTCAAAGCCACAATTTGCACTAATGGAGCCAACTTCTACAACCCCCACTTTCCCTTTTTATTTTACCCAATAACTGCCCTAGAATTTTCTAGAAAGTGTAACTTTCTCTTTTGTTTTGGTGCCAAAAGTCCTACCATTTAATTTCCTACCTAGGAAGATATTTTAATGAAATTTACTTTTTAGTGGGGAAACTTCATTACGCCATAACTTTTAATTCGAGTGTCCAATTGGCTATTATAACATATTGTTGGAAAGCTCTCAAAGTGATCTACAACACCAAATACATCAAAGATTGGTTCATCCACTTTTCAAGTTGTTTTGAGGCCTCTAAGGTTTTCATATTTGAATTTGAAACTACATTAGAGAAATTTATTAGGACAAAAACTTTAATATCTCCCAAACCGTGAAGGTCATTGATATGATTCTTTCCTAACTAGAATTTTTTTTCAATTTTGCTCCTTCAGGTAAATTTTTAGGTCCATACGAGCTCATTTAGGCCAACTTACTAAAAATAGTAGGTGGTCATTTTTTGCCTTTCTTGACTTCTGACTATCTTACACCCCTTAAGTGCCATCATGGGACTCAAAATAACTAAAGAAAAGAAAGAAAGAAAATATTTTTTGAGGTGATGCAAGATTACCCTACACCATTGGATGCTCCTACATTAGACACCAAGTGTAATTTGAAAAGTGACCCTATCACTTCTTAGGAGTTAGAGGGAAACCAAGACGGTTAACCTCAACCTCTAACAACCACAATGAATCTTCAACAGGTCTCACTCTCCACTTCACCAAGTACTCTACATACTGCCCGTTTCTCGTGCTTCTACCCACATGACTATCTAAAATTTCTTCTATCTCCTCCCTTTCTAAAGTAGGTGCTACAATATTCCACTATGCAACTTCCATTATTTCTTCATCAATTCCTCCTTCATGATATTCTATTAAATCTGAGATGTTAAACACAAGTGAAATATGAATTTCATTAGGAAACTCTACCTCATATGCATTTCCTGAATCATACTTCATCAAGATCTCGCATGGTCCAAACTTCTTCATCTTTAACTTCTTGTATGTACCAACTAGAAATCTATCCTTTCACAAATGAACCATGACTTCATCTCCTACCTGGAACTCTTTATACCTCCTTTTTTGATCTACCTTAGAATTATATTGTGAGTTCATCTTATTGATATGTTTATTCATCTCTTCATGCAAAGTATTCAAGTGCTCAACAAAATATTCAGCCTCAACACTACTCTTATCCCCCTTATCCATCTTTCTTATTTCAGAAGTAGTTCTTGGACTACTCCCATACACAATTTGGAATGGTTATTTACTAGTTCTCCTATTGACATAATTCTTGTAAGCAATTTTTTCTTGTGGTATAATCAAATCCCATCCCTTGGGCTTATCTCCTACTAAGCATCTTAGTAGGTTACTCAAAATCCTATTCACCACCTCTATTTTTCCATTAGTTTGTGGATGGTGTGTAGAACTAAACTTCAAATATATCTTCAACTTCTTCCATAATTTCCTTTAGAAATAACCAACAAATTCAGTATCTTTGTCTGAAACTATACTATTTGGTAGATCATGTAGTCTCATTACCTCTCTGAAAAACAACTCTACAATATGAACATCATCACTAGTCTTATGACATGGAATGGAATGTGCCATCTTTGAAAATCTATCCACCACCACAAATATGGAAGCATGCCCTCTTTTTTTGGAAATCCAAGAAAAAAATCCATGCTAATATCCTCCCATGGCCTCTCAGGTACAATTAATGGTTGATATAATCTAGTATTCTGACTTGTTCCTTTCACCATCTGACATACTCTACAATTTTTCATAGACTTCTTCACATCTTGTTGTAACTGTGGCCAATAATAATTCTCACTGACAAGAGCAATGGTCTTATCTCAACCGAAATGTCCAGCCAATCCTCCACTATAGTTCTTTATTAGATTCTCTCTCATAGAACTCCTTGGAATGCACAATTGGATTCCTTTAAACAACATCCCATCTTGGATTAAGAAATCCAACCATCTTGTCCTATCCAATGTAATAGGTTCCAAACAAGCCTTCCAATCTTTTGGAAAGTTTGGATCTTGAGGATACAAATTTTTGAGAGCTCATTGAACCCAACAACCTCTATATTCATCTCTATCAATAAATTTTTCCTTCTACTTAAGGCATTTGCGACTCTATTTGACCTTCCACTCGTATGCTTCCAAAAAAAAGTATAGCTTTGCAAACACTCAACCCATTTTAAGTTCCTTTGATTTAACTTTCCTTGACTATTGAGATATTGCAAAGCCTGGTGATCAGTATATAAAACAAATTCTTTTGGCAACAAATAGTGTCTCCATTTCTTCAAAGCTTGAACTATAACATAAAACTCTTGATCATAAAAAGAATATTTCTTCTTAGCATCATTCAACTTCTCACTAAAATAGGAAAAAATCTTACCTTCTTGACTCAAAATAACTCCTATGGCATGGGCATCATGGGACTCAAAAAAACTAAAGAAAATAAAGAAAAACATTTTTTTTGGGTGATGCATGATTGCCCTACACCATTTGATGCTCCTGCATCAAATTGTCAGCTAGAATCCAAGGGAGAAGGGGATCTAAAGAACAAAAGTATCTAACATGGGACCACAATTGAGCTTTTCCAAGGAGATTCATAGGGGCATATATATTATATATAATAATTCTCTCACCTAACTCCAAACTAGAAGCAACAAGATAAATAGAACATAGGTGCCAGAAATCCACCTGAGAGGAATAACTCTATGCGGGTCCCATAAGCAAGAAAGTCCCCCTGAGCTTCCCTATGCCCCCACACATTGACACAAACCACTACCCTAGATCTTAGGAGCCAAATTCATCATACTTTCAACAGATAACTTAGTCTCCTAGAGGAAAACCAAATCAAGAGATTGAACATGAATCAACTTGCAAATAACCTTTTGTCTAAGGATGCTATTCATACCCCTAACACTCCAAGATATCACAATCATCACTGGGTTTGAGAGAAGTGAGAATCAATAGTCCTCACTAATCCAAACTCCACCAATGTCTCCCCAATCAACTTTACCTTTTCCTAATCCTTCTTTCTACCTTCTTTAAGAGGCTTCTCAAGAGTCCCTTTTTGGGGGGTTTTTGCTGCAAGCCCAAAATTGGAGAAGAAGACTAGATTTTACTAGATTCCTCAACAACCTTCTCAATGATGATCCCAGAACTAGGAGGACTAGGAACCATATTAGTTTATGCTACCATGCTAATTCCCCCAAGCTCAAGAATTGAGGGCAAGAGATCTGTGTCCATTTGAGCCATTTGACCCCCTACAAAGGTTGAGTTGGAAATAACATTTGACTAGTCCATCAAGCACTTCTCAAAAATAGAGTTATTTGCAAATTGAATTTCGAAGAGAACACCTTCCTCCTCAACCAAGTCCTCTAATGCTTCAAATCTATTGAAATTTTCCTCTTCCTACCTATCTTTGAGGGTCCCTTTTTGACTTTTATTCCTATTACGAGGCTTAACAAGAACAAAACAATCTTTATCCACCTCCACCTAGGTTGCATTGGGGCCTTCCCTTTATCCATCTTTGGGGTAGATTGATGAGGAGCATTAGCCATACCAGTTGCATTTGCAACTTTGGGACACCTTTTCTACAGGTTTCCATATTCATGGTATAAATGACATTGAAAAGGTAATGCCTCACAATCCAACTACTAGGTCCAAGAAGTTTCCCCAATGCTCATTTCTATCAAATCCGACAGCCGGTTATTCAAGTCAATTTCTACGCACACATGAGAAAAGGAAAGAACTCTCTTATTCAAGGTTTGTTGAGAAATCCCAATAGGCTTATTGAGCAAGAGAGAAATCATCTACAAAATATCACTCCACCAACATTCTAGAGGCAAGTGAGGGAGGCACACCCACATCAAAATCAAAGAAGGAAGCTCTGCAGTAAAGTTGAATCCCACATGCCATGGTTTAATGAAAAGACCCAACTAATTGTAGAAGTAAGGCCCGCCTTCGAAAGCCTAATTTTTGTCAACAATACAAGAGAAGTCCACCATGAAGAAATTGTTAGCAACTAACATAATATCAAAACCCCCATCAGGGTTCTAGGTCTTGTGAATCCAAGAATCAAGTAAGGGAAGTAGAACCTACATCCCCATGAACTTGCAAATAAATACATGGTTACTATAGTACTCCACATCTTCCACTATAGAGTTAGGTTGTGATGCAGGGGCATCAATCCTATTCTTCATCTAGTGGGTCAAGTTTTGGATTTATTGGTGTGACTTGGTTCTAAATTTTTTTATTTCACTACTTGGGCAAGAAGACAAGAAATTAAAATAGTTTTAACAAGCTCGGGTTGTTTTCATTGTATGGATAGGAAGTTAGTTAGTAAATTAAGTTTCCTTCGGTATGGAAGAATGAGCGATTGTAGATGGTTAGGGATTGACAGTTAGAGGTCAACATCTTTGTAGAAGTTGAATGTGAGCAAATTGGAAACAATTGAGGATGGTTGGAATTCAATGGTGTTTGATGGAACCAGAAAGTTTAGCAAGTGACATAAAGAAGGATCAAGTGGGTGATGGAAAGGTTGGTCGGGTGTGTAAGAATAAGGCCAAACAAAAGACCAAGCAAGAAAAGGCATGTACTTGTGATGAGTTCAAGGTGGTCATTGAGAATAGAGAGAGAGGTTGATAGAGTGAGTAGGTTGAACAATTATGTTCGAGTAGAATCGGCTCGAGCGAAGGGAGGCCGAAAGTAAGATGACACAAAGGGGGTGTTGAATGGATGGATGCAGTTTGGTTACAGGACATAATAACCCCACCAAAATAACCCTGGACAAAATAACCCAAGGAAAAAATAACCCAGGGTCATAATAACCTAAGACAAAACAACCCATGGTCAGAATAACCCATGGACAAAATATCGTTGTAAGAATATAGAGAAAGGAAAACAAAATTTATAAATTACATGGGTTATTCTGTCTATGGGTTATTTTGACCACGGGTTATTATGTCCATGGATTATTATGACCTAGGGTTATTTTGTCCTTAGGTTATTATGATAGGGTTATTGTGTCCAAGGTTATTGTGGGCGGGTTATTATGTCTTGATACCATGCAGTCTATGTTAAGGCCGATGTGACAATTTGGAACAAAGTTGTTGAAGGTAGAAGAACCTCGAAGAAAAGAGGATTGATCGTGATAGTTTGGGAAGAGGTTGAGTTTGAATCTAAAACATATGCTGAACAAATCGATGGGAGTAGATTGGAGGAAAACAAGCTCAGGCTGCATTAAGAGAATAAAGATCTGTAATATGAAATGTTGATGAATGAATAAAGTATTGTGTGTTGATTATTAATGGTATTGATTGTTCTTTGGAAACTTAGTTATTGACTATTTAAATGGATGAATTGTTTAAATGACTGTGATTGATCCCTATCACATGTAGATGAATATATGTTATGAAATTGGTATTTTGATAATTGAGTTTAGGTTATTATCTGTGTGGCCTATTAAAAGTGGATGGGTAAGTAAAGGGTTATTGGCCCTGTGTTGATGGAGATATTTAATTCCTAAACTTCCTATCATTAAGGTTTATGTTGTCTAGGTCTTGTCACTAGTTTGAAAATAAATCTAAAAGTGTGAGTATTGTAGAGCTTAAGTTTGGGTATGGGTCCTTAGACTGATTATGGTGCAAGGAGAAATATTGGTGAGTGGTATCTCCTCTCCTATCATTTGGTATCAAATCCCTAAATGGATTGGGCATTATAATTTGAGAGTTTCTAAGGTGTGATGTTGAAGTTTGTTGTTCCCATTGATTCTTGGACAGGGATGTATGTTGCAAAATGAAAGATTGTTACCAAAATATTTGGGTTGTAAATGTTTGTTGATTATTTTGATAGATTGATCGAAGCATAAATTATTGGAGACTTTTTTGTTTCAAATTGACAGAGGAAGAGAGAAGAACTTGGGTTCAAAATTTTGGGTAGAGCAAAGGGAAGAGTAGCCTGAGGTAGGTATCAAAAGATAGAAAGATCCAACAAGTTTGCATAGGTAGAGTGCGGAAGGAGAGACAACTTGTGCTAGTATTTGTAGGTGATGTGATTGTTGTGTGAACCGATCACCGAAGGAGAGGCAGTTTGCACTTGAAGTTTGAGTAGGATTGTGGCTTGTAGTAGTAAGAAGGATGGGTATTAGTGTAAGAAGACCTTTCATAATACCATCTTGGGATAGATATTGGGATGAAGTGGAAAGAAAAAAACTCTGAGAGGAATTAGAGAAGATTGCAAGTAGAATGGATTTGTTGGAAAAGAGTTATTTTCCTAATAATGTTGTGATTAGAGGAAGTGTACAAGAAGAGAAGAAGAAATTTCTCATTGTAGAGGACTTGAATAAAGATAGTATGGAAAGGAGAAAAGAGAAATTGCAACAAGGAGCACTTGAAGAAGAAGAGAAAATAGTGTCCATGAAAGAGGAACTTGAAGAGACATCTTGGTCTCTTGATTTATTTGCTTCTGACTTGTTTGAAAGTGTGAATGCAGGTATGAAGAAGGCTATGAATAAACCTTTGGAGGAAAAAGGAGAAAGGGAAAGAAGAGAGCTCGTAGATGAAGGTGAAGATAAGAATGAAAGAAGACAAGTTGCAGCAATAGATAAAAGAAGACATTTTGTATTAGTGGTGCATTACGAGGCACCTAAAGATGAAGAGAGGACTAATAAAGAAAAGAAGAAAGCTTGTAAAGAGAAAGAGGTGGCAAGACATGAAGCCGAGAATGTAAGAAAATTGGGACAATAGAACAATGAAGAGGTAAAAGTGAGTTTTAGTGGTGATTTTGATTATGCAATTAAACATAGGAATGTGAATATGCAAGATAGAAAGGAGAAAATAAAATTAGTAGATCATGGGTATATCATACCATTTTGGCAAAGAAAATTAGTTGGAAAGGAACATTAGGTAGAAGAAAACCAAGGAGTGGTTTGTACTAACCTTTATGATATTAAAATAACATCAAAGATGGTAGGCATGACGAAGAATCAGAGAAGACAAGAGGATAGGCCGAGTACAGAGGCAACAAGACATCAACTCATGAAGACGAAGATTCTAGTGTGGGTAGTGAAGCATGGGACAACAATAAAATAAGTTGATAAAGAGAAGAATAAAATACAAGAGAAGAGGAAAGGTGAAGATGTGGACAAATCCAATGAACCAATGAACATGATAGAGTTCACAAAGGATGAAAAGAAGGATAATGCCCCAGAGCATGCAACAAAGTTAGAGGAAGAGAAAAATGTTAAGTGCAAGGTAAGAGGTAGAAAATATGATTTGTATGATGATATTGTTGAGGATTTGAATTAAATTTATGAATATGAGGAAAATTTGTGGTTGAATGTGGATGAAAAGAAAAAGAGAGGAGAAAGATGTAAAATGAGGAAGGAGAGCAAAAGAAGGTAGAGTGGAATGTCTAGTAATGAGTACAAGAAAGATAGGAATAATGAGTTGGTTAAGAGGAATGAGAAGCCTAAAAGAACAATAGAAGAATGGCATGATAAAGGAAAGGAAAATGAAGAAGGGGCAACATAGAATAAAGAAGAAGAATCTGGAGTAGAAGAGAACTAAGATGATGAAGATAATCAGATACATAATAGAAACATAAAAGAGGAAAAAAATGAAGAGGCATCCCCTCTTCTATTAGGTTGTATCACAAGCATCGGTTGTTCTTGTGATCTCGCCAAGCACCCATTACTTTTTGTAACTGAAAACCGCTGTTCCTCATCAAACCCTCGCCAAGGTTACCCATATTTTCAAAAATATGACTTCCTCCAAGAGTCATACTTTCCAACCAATGCATTCTCCTCAATGAAAAGAGAACTAGACCCACAACCCAAGAACCAAGCACTGGGGGCAGCAAATAAACAAACAAAAGCAACAACAAAGAAAAAAACACAGAGATTTTAAACTGAAGAACCCCCCCACAAATGTAAGAAAAGCCCCTCACAAGATATCGTAGTCACCAAATGTCAATCCAAACACATGCAAGCATTGAGAATAGTGGAGAAAGGGAAAGCCGCGACTATTGTAGGTCATGGGCTTCCATACCCACACACCCCTAGACAAGCTTCATCATCATTCCTCCAATAGATTTCACCTTGCAATGCCATTCTAACCCTTATTGTAGCCTTAATTCTAATTCTAATTTTATTAATGACCTTGACACTAAACCTAACCCTAATTTTAAACGTAACTCTACCCCTAACACTAACCATAGTTATAACTATAATTTTAACTCCACTTGTAACTCTAATTTTAATCCTAATCTTAAGCTTCAAGCTTACCCTAGGTAAACTTAATTCTTACACTAACTATAATTTTGATAAATTTAGAATTATATAAATCCTAACCCTAATTGAATTTTAATTCAAACCTAACTCTAATTAAACCCTAACTATAACTATGACCATAAGTAAAACCCTAGCCTAACCCTAATTAAACCCCAAACTAGTCCTAACTCTAACCCTAATTAAACCTAATCATGATCTTAAGTCTATTAATGTGGCATCACATTATGTGTTGATTTTTAGATCTAAGGAATATATTCCATTAAGTTATTGTGAGTATTAAGATCAACACTAAGAACTTTAAATTCATAACTATTAGTGCTATATTATTATAAATTTATTGGACATTAAATCAACAAATTGTGGCATTAC
>VDFB02271358.1:1201798455-1201886038 GCA_007258455.2 Sequoia sempervirens | reverse complement strand
GTTCATGCGTTTGTTATTTCTCACTCCACCGAATACTAATATAGAAAATTTACAGGAGAAGTCAGCCGTTAATAAATACCTAAATCCTATATTATGCTCAATATATAAATGCTATTATAGAATGCAAATTCATTACTATGTTTTATATTATGATCACATATAGTTATATATATATATACAGAACATAAATATGTTTATTTTCACCTGGAGAATAATTATGCATCCAAAGAACCCTAAGTCATTTCCATAAAAAGAACAACCAGAAGAAAATTAAGCGAATTAAATACAGACTAAGGACATGAAGAAGCATTCTATCTGGTGTTAAATACAGAGACTGCGATGGAAAAGAGCAGACAGAACGACAATAAAATAAGAGAAATCATTTAACTTTTAAACTACTTATTATGCGGCTGAGGCAGTATAACAAAGAATTCAGAGGGATCATTTAAATCTATACACCTTACCATGTTCAAGTGCTTCGTTGTGACAGGTTACAAATAGAGTTAGGGAGATTATTTAAGTTTCAACACCCTTGCAAGTCGAAAGTTGCAGTTGTGACGGGTTGCCAATGGTTTCAGGGAGACTATTTAATTCTGAACAATGCCTCAACTCTAAATGACGCTACAGTTACAGGTTGCCGAGTATATTAGAAAGTGAATATTGGAATTTGGAATCATCGCCATCTACTTGCATTATTATCAAATCTCAAATGTTATCCGCAAGACTTAAGGGAAAAAGAAAGATGAGGTGCAAATATGTGACTTAAGAATAGGAGAAATAATGTACAACTTTTCTTTTTCTTGAACTTAACGCATTTATGTTTGGCAGATTCAGTCCTTTTATGGCAAACTCTAAAATAACTGCACATATTAATTCTTGCTATTAACTAATTACGAAGCTTCAAAAATAGAACAAGCTAGGATATAACAGATAAGTTAATGAAATAATGAGCACGTAATTAAGGAAAGCGGTTGATCAGAGATCTCACTTAAAATCCAAGAACTCATGCAAGATTGGAATTCTCAAAGTAAGAAAAGTAAAGAAACCGAAACATCATTGGGCAGCTAGATGTGGCAGAGTACTAAGGAAAACTTGGTGTACAAGTTTACCCAAACTGAAAGGATACAGACCTCTATTACAATACTCGCTCCTTGAGATTGAATCGACTGAATTTATTGATAGAGAGGTTATCTAAAATCCTCCATTTTGTAAAGTAGATGAAGGAGCAGCTTATGCGTAGACTGATGGAAATCCAGTTTCTACAAATTTAGATGATAAAAAAATCTAGGCATGGTAACATTGATAAAAGATGCCTCTACTCTTACTCAATTTACTCAGTATGATGGTATTAGCAATAGGCTCATGAGGATATCGAGGAGGAATAAAGGAAAACTTAGGACAGAAAGTTTAGTTAACATGGAGATATGATTTGAGCGCGTTCTGGTATGATTTTGCTAGAAGGAAGAAACATCAGAATAAATGAGGATAGATCTCGCTTCCTAAAACTCATGGTAAGTCATCTAAGATCTAATCCAATAGTTAATTAATATATGCCAAATGAATTCAAGAATAGAGAAATAATTAATAAAATGATCCATACAAAATAAGATACATCCAAACCATGATGCAGAGTATCCAACTTAATGCATGATTCAGTTCCTAAATCCCAATAGGAGTAAACAAACTACTATAGATTGACATTACAATAAAACTTACCATTAAGAAACCATAACTAAAAGATCCACGAGGCATACCTGAAAACCTCCTTCGACCCTCGTTTAGACTACTGATACCATTATTGTCACTCTATGTCGTTTTGTGAATCGTATTGAGTCGATTGATCAAATCTTCTTCATTTGCTTATCTTCTTGAAATAATTTACGCTTCTTTTTCTTCTCTCCTATACCGCCATTACTTTTCTCTGTCATGTGCATTCTTGAAAAGCCTGTTCCCCCCCCTCCTTCAAAAGCTAAATATAGCTATTATTTATTTTTCATATTCTACAGTTCTTTTCGACTTCCAAATGCTCTATAGGTGAAGTTTCTTTCCAGCTTTTCTTGTTTTTAAAACACTTCAGCTTCCTATCTCCTTATCCATTTAAATTTCTTATTATAATAATTATCTTTTCAAGATTATTTTGTTCATAATTAGTATTAACTTCAATTTAACACAACAATTTAAATCAATTTATCTAATAATATCACTTTTACTTTTAACGAATTAGTTTAATTTGATCATTTGTTCTAAATCATTTGATTTAATTTAATTGATTATTATTTTAATTTCTAATTATATTTTAAATAATTTTGCAAATCACTTATGATTTAATTAATTATTTAAACATGATTAATAACATATTATATTTTTCACACAATCAAATAACACAGTAATCAATGCAGCTCACACAATTACTCACAGAAAAATCCAGAACCACCGACACGGAGGGGCACTACATTATGAATAGACTGACTATTTCTATAATCGAAACACTTAATTATGTATTATTAAGACTGAGTTTGATGTGTACTTTAACTTGATATTTTTTTACTTGAATATAATATTATTTTATTTAACTTGTTTTTCATTAATATTGATTGTATATATATATATGAAGTTTAATATACTATGATAAAGTTGAATATTTCCCACTTAAATGAATTCTATGATATAAAATTAGTTAATGTTGAATCTTATTTTATTTTGGATTGTTTGGAATTGAAAGAACCTAAAATAAAGAAAAGAAAAATATTTAGATTCTTTTATTGTCTAGGTAACTAGTGCAAATTGAGATTTTAGAGTAAACTAGAAGCCTAATTAACAACTAATTGACTAGAATGAGAGTTAAGATTGTTGAAAGACAAGAGACAACACACACAAACATGAAATGGAAACAAGGAATGACTGAGAGATCAAAATATAAAATAGAAATGAATGCACATATTATCTAATTAAGTGACAATTGGAAATGGATTACATACAAGGATTTAGGAATTTGCTAACTAAATTTGCAAACAAACATTGAAAATTTATCAATTGTAATGATCCACTAGTCCCACAAGTAAAGTTTAACATACTGTTTTCTATTCTAATTATATCTATGTTCATAACGTTTAATTGATTGTGTCTTTGATGAATACACATTTAAATGTATAATATTTATCAAATCCTATATTTCATTGTCAATATCAAGGACCCTAATTTACTATGTATTGAAAGCTAAATCTATCAAATAATTTCTTCCATACACATGCCTACATACTTGTCTCCATACAATGCAAATGAAATTTAAAACATTTAAGCAATGCAAATCAATTTTTTCCATTATCAAATTTATTCTTGAGCTTGAAATCAAGGTTTTCATTTGAATGCAAAATTTATTGTTTGATTTCAATTTAGGATTTTAGCATTTTTTTTTGTTTGGATTCAATTTAGAGTTTGAAGAAAAAATTAGGGTTTTCACGTAAATTTGAGCCGAGCCTCTCATTTCCAAATTAGGTTTTCTAATGCAATTTTTTTGTTTCATTTCAAATTAGGGTTTTCAATGCAATTTTTTTTTTATTTCATTTCAAATTAGGTTTTCTAATGCATTTTTTTTATCATTTCAAATTAGGGTTTCCTAATGCAATTTTTATTTCATTTCAAATTAGGGTTTTCAATGCAATTCTTTTTGTTTCATTTCAAATTAGGGTTTTCAAATGCAAATTTTTTTGTTTTCTTTCAATATAGGGTTTCCAAATGCAATTTTTTTTGTTTGATTGAACAATTTAGGTTTCAAAAGCTAAATTTTGTTCTTAAGATACGATTTAAGGATGATTTTTTTGTTTCTAGAGGGTTTCATTTTATTTATTCTAGATTGGTTCTACAAATTATCACTTCTTCTATTATAGGTAAAAAATACATGAAAAGCTAAATAAATAGAAGAAAAACATGCTAAAACCTACTTTTGTATTAAAAAAATTATAAAAAATGATAAAACACAAAGTTTGGGCATGGAGGCATACTTGGAGTTCATTATTGTCACGTATCTCTATGCTGAATCGGGATCCCGAACTCTACTAATAACATAGTTTCATTTTTAAATAACACTTGAAATGGGATCCCATTTCCGTTTGTTAGTTCCGTATCTACTCAATAAAATGAGATCCCAATTTTTAAATAATAGATCCTATTTTACACTTAGGCTAGGATCTTGGAGGCTAAATCTAGATCTCATTCTTCTAAAAGGATCTTGTTTGTTAAAAAATTGATCCCATTTTCGGGTAAGCCAATTTCTATTTTTTTGGCTTTAGGAAAACTTCCACGTTTTCGGGTCTTAACTTCTTGTACTTACCCATTAGAGAGAAGTAGAGAGGAAAGGAGGGGCGGGGAGGGAGAAGAGAGGATGGTCCAGGATAGAGGGTCCAAAGAGGCAAAACAAACAGAGTGGTAGAGTGATGGAGGGAATAGTAGAGAGACAAGAGTTTGGAGGGAGGATAAAGGAGATAGAGAGGATGGAGGAAGGAGAAAGGAATGGAGGGAGAGACATGGATAGAGATAAAAGAGAGAGGAGGGACAAAGAGAGGAAGGAAGAAGGAATGAGATCAGGAATGGAAGGGGACATGGAAGAGAGAATGGAGGGAGGAGGATGGATAGGAAGGAGGGAAGGATGGAGGTGAGATAGATAGAAGTAGAGGGTGAAGGAGGGAAGGAGAGGTGAGATAGGTCTAGAAAGGGAGAGAAAGTGGGGGAGAGAGGTCATTTTTTCTTCACACAAATATGAGTGTGTTATAATGTGCTTGCATTATTATCTACTTTGGGTATTTCCAACCCTTATGGTTAGATTTCCCTTGAGCATCCAACCCAAAGGGTTGAAATTACGTCAACACCTACAAATTTTTTTTGCAAATTTTAAAATATGATACAATCTCAAGTGTTCTCTCCATCAAGTTTGCACATATTTTAATGTCTAGTTGAAAAATAACATAGTAACATTGAGCTTTCTCTTAGCTTTCTAAACATGTAATTTTTTCTATGTTTCTTGAATATGTTAATATTTTGATATTTAACTTTTTTTGCTAGTGTATGTATGGTATTTTTTGTTTCATTTTTTACCCATTCATTAAATTTTGAAAAAAGTTATATTTTTACAAACTAGACTCTATTCTTTATACATTAAAAAAATCAATTAGTTTTCCAAAAATTTAGGGGGGCGAATGCTCAAATTTTTTTTTTAGAATGTCTCTGGCTTGGACATTAGTATAAATTATATATTCATTAAATAATTAGCAAAAAAATCAAGCATAAACTACATGGTGTTAGCTAATTTTTCATGGAAAATATTTTTGAATACTATTTTTTTTAACATTTTAGAGGGGTCACACCAAATTTTGTATGTTATATTTTTTGATAAAAACATGAGCACTTTGTGTGGACCCCCTATTTGAACCCCTTAATCTCCACAATTTTTTTTAAAAATAGCCATTTAGAAAGTAGATTTAGAGCACTACGACTTTTGTTCTTGTTGTATCTTCAATTTTTCATGTAAGATCATTTTTTCCTTATTTCATAAAAAGAAGTGGCCACTTACAACCTCCTTTGGGTCCCCAATTTCCATGCGCATGTCCTTGGGTGAAGATAAGATATTTCTTGTTCTTGGATATTATTTGTTGAGATAGTTACTCTTTGATGAGGTTTCAATAGGAAGATTGATCCTACACTTATATTGAATGTGAGTTCAAAATAGACCTATTGAGGATATTCTTGTTGGAGAGAGTCATGCTGGATTTTTTATCTAAGAGAAGAAATATCATTACCACTCTTGGTCCTCTTGATGGTAAATCATCTAATAGGTATTTTTGACCTTGTTTTTATATGTATTTTATTTCATGTGTTACTTTCTCATGGGAATGAGTCTTAAACTATGGATATTGGTTCTAGAGGGCTTATTTGATGACTAATTATCATGAAGTTTTTTGTTCCTTTTGGGTTAGTGCAAGAAGTTGGGTTCACAAAGAGGGGAAGTTTTGACCAAAAAAATGTTGAAAGGAACAGGTACCCATTTTTTAAAAATGGGTACCCATTTAGGAATGATATCTCAAGACTTAGATCAAGATATCATTCCTAAATGGGTAGCAATTTCCTAAATGGGTACCTTTTCTAATTTATAGAATGGGTACCCATTTCTAAAATAGAACAAGTACTTGCTTTAAAATGAGTACTCATTCTAAAAATAGAATAGTTACCCATTTTAAAGCAGGTACCTATTCTAAAAAATTGAAATTCCAAGCCACTTTTTGCTTGGGTTTTAGGCTCAAGAAAGGTTTGGTAACCAAACCCTTAACCTTTGACCTATAACTAAAAAACTAAGGCAATGTCAAGAGAAATGCCTAACTTTGGCAATATATTTGATGGAATTTTTTTCCAAATTAATTTGTGAAATTAAAACCCATTATAGATTAGTTTTCAAATATATAATTTTTTTACGATTGGATTATTTTTTCTATTTTTAATTAATTTCTAAGCAAACTAGCCTATAAACTTGAAATATTAGGATTTTTCATTTTTTTTATTTTTTAAGCCAAGGAGCATATTGCTCATATATATTTATACTATATGTAAAATAATGTGTACATATCAGTTTGACGGGCTCTTCATAGCCAGGTTTCCATTGAGTACATTTACCCAAACAACAAAATTCAGACCCCTTTTAGCATATCCCAAATCCCTCCTATTCAGCTGATATGAATTGTCAAAATCAACAGATGTGTCACTTAATCAAAATGCCCCCACCATTCAAATATCAGAGAAACAAAAAACACTGGATATATAATTGTTCGTCCCTTCAAAATCTATCTAAACTACCATTTTGAAATCATGATACCACACCTGCAAAACACAAAACACATCGTTAGCATACAATCTACCCTCTACTGACACCACCCCTGGATGCTTGAGTGTGTAGCCTATACTGCTTTGTACCACCAATTCCATGTATAACTACAACAATATCAATGAGACCTATAACTATAATAATGTGAGGATTGGCTTGACTATTCATTATCGGTGAGACCTTATTCATTGTCCCCTTGATGGAACAATATTTATTTATGGTTGGGTGTTAAGAATTCTATTGGTGGGAGATGGTAACTTCAACAAGAGTCTCATAGCTGTCTCTTTGACATCCTGATATAGAGTCTAGACCCTTCATCAATGTGACAAGGTGGTGTCGAAGGGAGTCAACTTAGTCTCCCTAATGCCTCGATAGACTGTTTGAGTTTCATTTTCAGTGAGTTGGTAACTTCGATAGGAGTCTTCTTTATGTCTCTCTGATACTCTGTTGAAAGTGTATCGGGGTGACTTTGTGTTGTCACCGAGACTTTGAGTCATGTCTCTTTGACATGCAGATGAAAGGATGGGGGCTCTTGTCGATAGGAGTGGTAGTCTTCGTCGGGACTAGATGTGCAATCTCTTCGACAAGCCGATTGAAGCCTCATTGATGAAACAAGTAGCAGTCGATGGGAATCGAAGTGAGGTCTCCTCAATAATCTGATTGTATGTATCTTCATCGGTGGGACCTTGTGACTTTGGTGGGAATCTAAAGCCTATCTCCTCAATGGGCCAATAGTGTTGATCAATGCAGCTCACTACCTCACAGTGCCTTGGTGGGTCCTGTTGGTGTTGTTCAACATGTGGCGATATTCCCTTCATCGGTGTGACAGGGTGGTGTCGAAGGGAATCATCATAGAGTCTCCTTGTGTAGTACCCCTCCGTTTATGCTTATGCTTTTTGCTGTTATGTTTTTATACTGTTAGACCTATGATGCTTTGTTGGATATTTTGATCGCTGGTTTTGAGCGATGGTGGATTATTCTATGACATCATGATACTTGTTTGATGATTATTGATTTCAGACATGATATGATTTAGCGTAGATGTTTATTTTTAGTTGTTTATTGATATGTATATGTTTATGATGGATGGCTGCCAACCGTTTATTTGGAGTGGGTTTGTTTGTGAGTGTGTTGGTGTGGGCAATCCCGCATCCGCTTTCAAAACCTGATTGCTTACTGCCAGCACCGCTTGTGACTCATCGTGATTTTTCCTGCGCCGCGGTTGATGCGTTTAGTAGCTTTGTAGCCAGCAGCCAATATGTTGTATGCATGTTATTTAGCAGTTGCGGGACTTGCGGTACACTTGGCAAACTCCACTGTATGTCGAATTACGGCGTGTATCAAGACTCAGCGGAAGCGTTGATGGAGGCCAATGGTTTTGGTTTACCGTAGTCTAGTCTTTAACCCTGGTCTTAGTACTTTGTCTGTTTTAGTTCAGAGTCATAGGTTTGTATTGTCATTTTCTGTTTGAATAAATTATTGAAAGCAAATTTGGTTAATTGTTAATGTTGGAATATTGTGTTTTAAATTATTGTTATTTAATTAATGTTAAATATGGTTGAAATTTACTTACTTGATAATTTAATTCATTAATTAGCTTATTTGGTTAAATAGTTGGTCTTAAAAAGATTAAACTATTTTAATTAAATAAATAAATAAATTAAATTAAATTATTAAGTGTGTAAATTATATTGCATTTTAAAAAAATAGAAAATTAAAATAAAAGTAAATGCATGTGAATTGAAATTTAGTTTTAAAATTTAAATTAGAAAATTAAAATTGCATGCAAAATTTGAAATGGGAAAATTGCCGTGAAGTGGAGAAGATATTTTCATAACCACTTCTCGACATGTGTGTGAGTGTAATAATTGCATTGGGGTTGTTGAAAATTTGTTAAGGAGAGGATATTTTGGATCTCGGGAAATTACAGAGGCTATTCAATTTCCTCACGGGAAATTATCAAAGCTTTGCAAAAAAAATTCTTGCTGTGTAAAAAAAATTATTTTCTGAGAGGATTTGTTATTTCCTCTGGGGTTGTATATTTGTGGAAGATCCCTTGGTGGAGGATCTCTTGTGTTGGTTGGAAAAGATTTTGGGAATATTGTGCGCTTCAGGCAACAGAGGCAACATAAATTTCCTTCATCAGTAAGCTTTGGAAATCAGGTATTTTACTTGTTATTTAATTAAAACTTGTATCATTTGAAAAGAATGTTAAAGAATATATCAATTTAGTTTTTCCTGTGTTTTGTCTTTTCGGGAATCTCTTAAAGATTTTATTCAAAAAAAAAAATAGAAAAGATTTATGAAGAAATTTTGAAGAGAAAGAAAAGAAATTTTTGCTGTAAAACATTAGAATCTCTATGAAAATTAATTTTAAACAGCAGAAAATCTACAGGTGAAATTCTTTTTAAAAAAAAAAAACTTGGAGGGTTTTATGATAAGATTTATTTGTTTGATCTGGAGAATAGTTTGAAGAATTATTTTATTGAAAACTTCTGTTATTATTCTGTATATAATATATTGGAAATCAATTTTATTCAGAATGTAAATATTCCTTCCATTTCCTGTGTACTGATACAGTGATTTTTGTTATTATATATATATATATATATATATATATAAGAATCAATAAAAAGAATTGAATAAAACTTTACTGTGTAAAATTCGCATGGAGCGAATTTTTTAAAATAAAAAAAAACGTTGAGCGCGATTTTTAATAATCGCCGAAAAAACTTTTCGTCAAAATTCGTTTGAATGTTTTATATTTAAAAAAAATAATAAATAAAATTTTAAACCTTTGTTGTTCGGTGCCCATGGCGGGGTTACCTGCAGGCGTACCCCGCAGGGGGGCACGACGGCGAGGGCCGAGCCCAGCGCCGCCCTTACGGGCAGTGCTTGGCTCTGCCTCCGCGGCCGAGCCTGTGGGGCGGGTTGCGTAGGCAGCCCAACCCACAGCGCCGCCTGTGCTTAGAAGGGTTTGCCCTAAATTTTGGTCTGCAATTTGTGCAGATTTGAAAATTATTTGTTCTATAAAAAAAAAAAATTGGATTTAATTTAAGATTAAATTTATATGTATAACATATGTATAAATGTATGTATATATGTATATGTGCATATATATATTTATATTTATATATATATATTATATATATATATTTATATGTGTATGTATATATATTTATATATATACATTATGTATATATCTCTCTCTTTGTTATAATGAATAGTTGACTAAAGGATTAATGTGGTAAAAAAAAAGTAATTGGGTAAATGAGAAATAAAGTTTATTGTTATTTATATAGATATGCATATTATGAATTTGATGAGTTTATTAATTTAGTGTGTAGAGAATTGTTATGTTGTTAAAGAATTATTAGCAATAAATACTTCCTTTATCTAAATTGTCTGATTTGGATTTATTATATCCCAAAAATAGACTTGTGTTTGTTTTCAGATGTCTTATTTTTATTGGAAAAGGGGGGAAGAGAATTTTATTTTTACGTGATTTTAAGTCTTCCAGTACCAGTCTTTTATGAGGGTGAAATTGATTTTGAATTCATGTGATTGAACAAGTTTAGGGTAGTGCACCTGATATGTTGAATGGATTGTAATGTACATTGTGGTAAATTTGGTATTATATGTTGTATTGTGCATTTGTCTACCCTAGATAGTGAATCTAGAATATCTTTGTTATGTTTAAGGGAGTGGCTATCTGTAAGGGCCGACACACAAAGTGGTGTCAGGTTAACTTACAAATAGTTTGTAAGTCAGTGAAAACTAAAGAACACAATAGCTAGATTAAAAACACTTAACAAGAAGTACATGCCTCGCTTATGACTCTTGAGCTATTACAGTCATGAGTATAAGTTGAGAAGGCCTGGAATGGCAAATCGGTGTCTTGTTCCTTTAAAAGACATTCGATTCCACAACAGTATGCAATAGGGGCCGGGTTTCGTAAGAGGTTACCAGGGTAACCCAAGGATTGGGGGCCGGAACCTAGGAAGAAACACCAGGGTAACCTTTGTAATGTTTTGATGACACTCCACCTAAAGTAACAATTAACCTAGTGTTTGTGTTATAATCAATTGTCAAAATCTGGAAGCAATGTAACCAATAGAATGTTTGTACTAGTGTCTAGGGTTAGTAGCTAGGTCTAGGTAACCTTATTACTATCTCCTAGCACGGGGGGTGGACCTACGGGTACCACATGGTTGGGTGGAACGTGCACCTTACTCCGTTGGGTCCCCAGTTTGATTATCATCGAGAGCTTCATGGATGGAGAGCTCGCACATGGAAATTTATATGTACTTTCAACATTGTATATTGTAAACTTGTATTTGAAACATCCCTCAATTGTATAAGAGGTGAACAATGTAATTGTAATTGTAATCATTATTGAACTACCTCATCGGATGGATGAGTATTGTATATTCTATCAAATGCAATGTATGGAAACATGGTTGTACTTTATTATATTATCTTGAATGGAAATTTCAATGTTATGCAATGTTTATCTTATGTTAATGTTATTAATATGTGCAATGCGAAATACTTTAGTCACTTATGGAAAACTCAAAGTAGTGTAACGTCGCTTAGCCTAATGAATGTATGCAACTAATTAACTTAATATTAATACTTTAAAAAAAAAAATATTACACCTTTATACATTATTGCAACATTCTTAGGTTATTAAGACGGGGCATTACACCTTGATTCTCCAATAGACTTTTTTGAGTTTCATTTGTGGAGAGAGTTGGTCACTTTGATGGGAGTCTTCTTTGTGTCTCTTCGATACCGGGGTGACTTTGTGATGTCGGTGGGAGTGGTAGTCATCACTGAGACTAAATGTTCAGTCTCTTCAACAAGTTGATTGAAGCCTCATCAGTGAGACAAGTAGCGGTTAGTGGGACTTAGAGTGAGGTCTCCTTGATAATCCGATTGTATGTATCTTCATTGGTGGGACCTTGTGACTTCAACGGGACTCTAAAGCATGTCTCCTCGCTAGGCTGATAGTGTTGATCAATGCAACTCACTACCTCATGGTGCCTTGGCCTAACTTCCCCCAACATAATCCCTTTAAATCTTTACTTTATCCAAAAAGCTAAAGTGTTGCATCAAGCCTTGCTAATTCTAAATTTTTTGAATATGCTTGCATTTGAATTTCATCCAAAATCTCAACTCCATTACCCTAACAACCCATACTTGCCAATTTATCCGTCATCTTATTCCCCTCCCGATAAGCGTGTGTTATGATAAAAGACTGAAAATTATCCAACAATTCCCAAACTCTTTGCAAGATATATTTCAAATGCCAACATTGAACTTTCTTTTCCTTACAAGAATTCACAATTATTAACAAGTCACCTTCAATGTGTAATTTTGAAATTCTTAGTTTCAAGGCAGCTTCCAAACCTAGCAAAATTGCCTAAGCTTCAGCTACATTATTCATTCCTACTAGAATTTGGTATAATCTTGCTACAATTACTTTCCCCACTAAGTTTCAAATAAAATGCCAGCTCCTAAATCTCCTGGATTTCCTCTAGAGGCACTGCCAAAGTTAAGCTTTAAAAATTCAGAGGATGGAAATTTCCATGTCACTTCTTCCCCCCTCACCTTTCTCTTACTTATTTGGTGCAAACTCCTTGCAAAAGGAAGTACAATGTTTCCCCAGCTCTTCAATACAAAATCATCCTAGCTTGTATAGATAGAAGAAGTGTTCTTGAATTTTAGAACATATATGTTAACTGCCTTTGAGATTGCCTTTTCAATTTTACCTTTAACAACCTCTACTGAAGAATTTTTCTTGAATTTTTTTAATTTTTTAATAACTTGTAATTTGTTAATTTTTTTGTAAAGAAATTATATGACATCAATCTTTAGAAAATTCTCTATGCAATGATTTTTTTCAAAAATGATTAGTTTAGGTCAAATTATGGTGTCCATACACATTGATTTTCAAAAAATCAATAAAAAAATATTCTGAAAAAAAATACAAAATAATATCATCATCAATCTTTAGTTTGTTACACATATTTCACCAAAAGGAATTAGCAAAATAATTTTATTTAGGTCAAATTATGGTGTCCATACACATGTATGGTATGGTAAAAATAAGTGACTTTTTAAAAGTGGTTTTTATACATGTCTAATAAAAATTAATTCGTATCATCTAAGTATTAGAATAAATTACATTTTTGAAAACTAGATTCAAAATAATAAATTTCATATATTAATTTTTTTAAAGATTCAATGTGCAAGTGCTTCAAATTTTTAGTCCAAGTGTGGAAAATTCTAAAAAATAAAAATAACACTTCACTTTTTGAACTTTTTGTGGACCCAATTTCTTGCATCAACCATTTTTCTTCTTGTGGGAATGAATCTTTGGCATGTGGATGTTATTTCTTGAGTGATTATTTGCGGATGTAAGTTCTATGTTCATTCCCTTAGTTTTGGGAATGGATGTTTTAGTTTGATCTTTATTTGGTTTGAGAGGCCTACTTCTTGGATTGGTTGAATATTAGTAATGTTTTTCTCTTTGTGGTTTTGTGAAGGGGATACTACATTTCCATAGATTGATAATTTATAGGTGTTTGTAGAAGTACATGCTATATGTTTTCATTTGTAGGTTCTCTCTTTGTTCTTACGTTTCTTCTTTGATGTTTATGTTCACATAACATGGGAGCTGAGGTTTGTGTGAATATATTGAGATCACTATATTTATGTTCTTGTGTTGTTATTGATTCATTTTTTAGTTACAACATGGAGAACTTTTATCCCTTTAATTTATTGAGTATGGAACTTGGGAGAGCTATATAGACTAGTGGTGACAATTGCATTCTAGTAGTTTCTTTTGCAAGTTTGCTCATGATTGTGGATGTTCCTTGGTACTAAATGATATTGGTTTCACTTTCCATGTGATTACTATCGGTGGATCCATGGATACATTGATAATTTTCATATTTAAAATTATCCATGTAAGGGAATTCTACGATAGAGGACCTATAATTGCTAATTGGATTAGATATATTGATGGCATGAGATTTACTTGTTATTTTGTGTATACCTTAGTTTTGAGGTATTGTTAGTTGCATGTGTTAGAAACTATTTTTGTTTTCTATTCCAACTATGGTGATTATTTCTTGATAGCTACTAAGACATATTTATTACAATTGGATTTAGAGTTTTTTTTTGGATATTAATTTGATGTAGGATTTATTATATTATGTGATAGTTTGGTATCTCTTTGAATTGGATCTTATATTTTGAACATGTGTATGATAAAAATTATGAGGATTCATGTTTGAGATAATGTTCACCTTGCTCATTGCTAGAGGTTTCTTGATGGAGCACATGGGGCGCTTGGATGTCTCAATGGTACATGTTGGATTTAAAGGGGTTGTTCCCTTGATATTTATATCCATTTAATCCCTTATGTAATGCATACAAGTAGGAGAATGTTAGAAAAAGGTGTGTTGTTCACCTTACATAATCTTATAATGTGAAAAATACTATTATTTTTGGTGCATCTAGGGGATCTAGGAATGCACACACCACATGGGTTAGACATTTTTGGGGCCACTTTGTATGTTGTGTGTAACATTGACATAAATATTTATGTAGGTTTGCACAATGGGAAAATATTTAATATAAAAATAACTTAGTACAAAGAAAGTAAAAGCTCGAGAGAATAGTTTTGTAGTTCTCATGGTATTAGTCACATGGTTTATGTAATAGTACTTGGTAGTTTGTGCAAGTTTATTTCTATAAAATTGATAACATGAATAGTTGTTGATGTTGGATACTAAATTTTGGATTTTTGGATAAAGTTCATTGAGAATATATTTAAGGTTTCATATGTGAGGAGAGGAAGCATGGATTGGGATATGTGGTTACATGATTCTCATTTTCTTGTTCATATGGAGAACAATTAGGGAGCTTGATGTAAATCTTAAGTATTGATGGAGACTCTATAAGTGTATTTTAATATTTATTCATGAGATTAGTGACTGTGTGAATATTTTTGAATGCTAGGTTTTTCCCTCATAAGGGCTTTCTAGGGTACATATTGTGTCATCTTGATGGTATGTCTATTATTTACATTGTGTAATTTGAATAGTTGTTAGAATAGTTTTCTCTCATAGGATTATGTGGAAATAGTTCATTATGACTATAATTTTCCTATCAAAAATGGCTTCCACTCACTAGGATTACCCCCTTAAGAGTAAGGTTGATTGGCAACTACAAATATTTAATCAATAAAAACATTAACTAAGTTCTTCCACACAAATGCATGATGGAAATTAATGTGTCTCAACCTTTTCAAATTCATATAATTATTTATTTATTCTTTGGAATTCTCCCATAATTAATTATAAATTATAATATTTTATAATTATTTTAATTAGCCTCACATGAAAATGAGGCATGGTAAATTATAAGGTGGCATATTTTGCAAGTGTTAATTCCTTGGAATGGGCTTTGTAAGATTTCATTAAGGTGGCTATTTATAGTAGATTTGGAGGGCCCTATTTAGAGGGGATCTATGATGCAACCTTATGATACAAAAAGACCTATATGAGGGAGGTAACTTTGGAATCTTGAACAAATTTATGATAGGTTATTACACTTTTCATGCAACTATATTTTGGGCAGTGGTAGTTACAAATTTGGATGCCCATGTTGGGTGAGTGGTTATGACACATTATGATAATCATAAAATATTATATTGATTTCTATTTTTAAAAAATTATAAAACCTTCCTAGGCGGGAATTATAATTAGGGACCTACTTGGCTCCCATACCGCCATGAGGATTTAACACATTATTCTAAAAACCATTGATGGTTTCTTGGTTTCTCATTACTTATAAATTGGGTGATAGATTTTTATTTAGATATGAGAGTTAGTAGTTACATAGGTGTTGACAAAATGATTATTAAATTACTCTATATTTTCAAATCTTGGTGAATTGCTCCAACAAATAATTACATTACAAGTATGTTGTATTAATATTATTTTAGATTTGATAATAGATTATGTAGGTTTTGGAGTTTGGGGTTTTTTCTCTTGAAATGGTTTTCCCTGCATAAATCACTATGTTATGATTATATTGTTTATCTATTTATGAATGTGTTTCTCTATTTTATATAATTATTTTGGATCAAATTAAATTTATTTATAGATCACTCCCTTCAAGATTAGCATAGGAATTTGCTTATGCAAAACTTTGCTTCCTTACAAGTGGTGTAAGCTTCTAATCACCTTTACTTCCAATTGTTGGGTACATGGCTTTTTTGAGCTAATCATATTTGAGTGGGAATTTATATGAAAGGAGAAGCATGTGATCATTACTACAATAAATAGAGATGATGAGTACATTAAAAATGATTGAGGTGGAAAAGTTTGTATGTATAAATATTTGAGATGTGAAAGTTAAAAATAGAAGATTTATTAATTGATCATGATATATGGGATGCCATTGATGCAAAATTTTAGGGACCTATAGATGTGAATTTAGTACCTCAATATGATGTAAACGTAGAATAAAAGGGTTTAATTATATTTTTCCTTGCAAATTTTGTTCTTATTAATGTCCATGAAGAACCCGCTATAAAATTTCTATGGGTGAAACTAAAATATGTAAGAAAAAATATATTTAGACCCTTTTATTTTAGTCTATTACATCATAATGAGATCCATCATAAGAATATCACCAAGGTACGTGACATCCAATTTTTGAAGGGACAAAGTCATGCTCACTTTTACTCAACTTCTCATAAATTTTGTGAAATTTTGGATTTAGTTAATTCTAATATGTTTTGTCCTATTAATTTTCCTTTGATTGTGGAATCTATTTATCATGTTGTATGTATTGATTATTATAGCATAAGGATACATATTTATTTTATTAAGTTTA
This sequence comes from Sequoia sempervirens, assembly GCA_007258455.2. Classification (NCBI taxonomy): domain Eukaryota; kingdom Viridiplantae; phylum Streptophyta; class Pinopsida; order Cupressales; family Cupressaceae; genus Sequoia; species Sequoia sempervirens. Next base: position 1,201,869,255 of record VDFB02271358.1, on the reverse strand, counting down.
ACTATGAAGCTCTCATTTGATTTTAAGAACTTAAAGCAACGATAGAATTGCAAACTAGAAAGAAAATAAAATTTGTAATAACTAAAAAATGGAGATGAATATTTCTATACAAGTTTTTATAGATTATGTAAAGATTGTGGCATTTAGAATCAAAATATAACATTGTATTCTCCATAGAAAAATTGGGTTCTTGTAAGAATGAATAGGACACTAATGCAAAATGCTAACAATATGCTTAGTGAGTTAGCTTGGAAAAATATTTTTGGGACAATTTTGTATTGTTGAACATATGTTGTCATTGATGTCAAAGGTACTTGTGATGTCAAAGGAGCTCATTGATGTCAATGGCATGATGTCAGTAGATCGATGCTCAAATTAAATGTAATTGCTTCTGTCATATTTGAGCTTTTGAAATCAAGATGTATTGCTATCATGATCATGTCATGTCAAAGCTTTTGAGAACAACATGCTAGTGTGATCTACACAGTGAAGAATACTACCTATAGTATGCTTGAAATATCATGCTTATATCTATTCTAGTTTTTCAAAGTAGTCTATAAGTGTTTGTAGAAGTATTCTATGTATTGCTACTCATGCATTGTGTTACACTGTCATAGTGTTTTTCTCTGCATTCTACCACAATTGAATGCTATTCCCTATGGCTTGAACCTAAATTAAATCTACTCATGTATCAAATTCCAAAGTTTCAAAGGTGAAGCTTTAACAAACAAAAAGCTGGAGGAAGTGTGTGAAGATGAAATAGGACCAAGTTAAGATATTTGAAGGAAGTTCATAACATCATCTATTATTGGTGGCAACAAAATTTATTTAGGGCCAACCTACTACATGTTTCATGTCAATTTGAATTAGGTCTACCCTCAACTGACCTAGCTAATTGTGGATGGTGTTAAGAGATTCTTGGACGACATGAACTATTTTTAATGTATTGGGATGTATATATTTATGACTAGGATTCATTCAATAAATGATCATTAATCATTTATTGTATTGTAACTAGAACAAAGTAAATAAAAACATGTGATTTACCTTTAGGTTCTATGCCTTAGAAATTTGAACCAAGGCCCTAAGTGGGACAAAACATTAAGGAGATATTATCAAGCTATAAATCCTTAAAAGAGGAGGAAGTAGCTTAACCTCATCTTTTCTACTAGGAATAAACAACCACGAGAAAGGTATTCACCCAATTATTTGAGATGTATGGAAGATGCATTGGGTATGAATGACACCGAGTCCCAGAAATTTGATGTGGATGAAGAGATGAAAATCTCAACAAAGAATGATACATGATACTTGGTACCTTTTCTTGAAGGATGAAAACATATTAGTTGTAACTTGGGTTCTAAAAAGAAGAATGGTTGAAATAGCAATATTAAGAAGTACAAATCATATTTGGTTGCTAAAGGTTACTCTTAGGTTGAGGGGGTGGATAACAGTGAGATTTTTTCTTCTATTGTAAAAATGACATCCATTAGATTTTTGATTTCAATTATTGTAGCTTATCACTTAGAGGTTAAACAAATGGAAGCGAATTTTTGTTTCCTTAATGGTGATTTGGAGGAAGATATTTAATTGAAACAACTGAAGAATTTTATGGTTAAAGGTAAAGGAATTTTGTTTTGTAAATTGAAGAAATCCTTGTATGGATTGAAACAAATTCCTAGGATATGGTACCAAATTTGTAATACATATGTTTTAATTTTGGTATTTTAGTCTTATAAATTAGATCACTATGTTTATTCTAAATCAAATGATGAATCATTTCCTATTTAGCACTTTATATGTTGATGATATGTTGTTTATTGGTGAAGGAATATGTTTGATTTTAGAACTAATCTATCAACATGTATCTAGATTTGAAATTAAGAAACTAGGTGTGGATAAACACATTCTTGGGATGGAAATAAAAAGAGTTATAGAGAAAAAAACTATGGGTTGGCTAGAGTAAATATGTCAATTTAGTTTTATTGAGGTTTAACATGCATGATTATATACCATTGCATGTTCCTATGACATTGGGAACAAATATATCTATAACACATTTTCCTACATCTCCTCTTGAGATGGAAGACATGAGAAAAGTTCCTTAGTAGAGTGTGGTTGGAATTTTAATGTATGTTAATATTTATACTAGATTAGACATTACCCAAGCAATAGGAGTTCTCGGTAGATTTATGTCTAATTGTAGATGGATTTATTGTGATGTTGTTAAGAGATTATTCAAATATATATGGGGTAACTTACAATATTCATTTCTTATCATAGTAATTTGATAGGATATATAAATTCTCTTAATATTCATTTTTTTAGCAAAAGGCAGTATGCCTATATATATATATATATATATATATATATATAACCTTATTTTGGTTCTATTTTGCCTTATTTTTTAGAAAAAAATATTTTCCAACATACTTTATAATAAGTCACTTAAATCACTCTTTTAAAAATTTGAAAAGGAAAAAGTTGATGAAATAAAAATCATTGTAATATGGTATCATAACTACTTTGCCAAGTTATGTAATTTTTTTATTGCACATCTTAAAACATCTCCTATTTCTAATTCTCTATGTTAAAATGTGCATATGTATTTGAAACCACAAGTTGGTCTAGATTGCCATGCATATACCAAGATGATCATTACTTGTGAAAAATACTATAGCATAAATAATTTTTATCCTTTCTCACACTCTTGCTAAGCCAATTGGGTGTCATTGTGTTATACCATTGGAAGTGCAATTTCCCTTGCACCCTCTCTATCAAGGAATTTAAGATCTTTGAATCTTTTTTTTATAAAGAGAGGCAAAAAAAAAAAAAGGAGGTTGATCTACAACATGCTTATTTTTCAATTTTGCAGTGCAATCTCTTCCTTGTATAGGAGAATGTTTGGTGGTTTCTTTTGTCTCAAAATTTCTATATCATTTGGAAACCTTATAGCTTTTGTCCAATAGACCAAAATACTTCTAACATGCATTGATTCTAAGTACTCTAGATCTCCAACTAAACATAACCACTAAAACTTACCACTTTCTCGAATACCTATACTTTCTGACTCTTATATCTCACTAATATCATTTGTCCAAAACCAAACCCATGCTTTCTACATCCCATATTTCCTCCATGATTGACAATAGTAGCACTAAGGAAATATGAGATGTAGAAATCCTTAGTGAGATATTTTCTCCTTTCTAGTCCACAAAAGCATATTGAAAAGTATTTTCATTCTACATAACTATAAATGCATTTGCAAGGAAAATACTTTTCATTATGCTTTCGTGGACTAGCCAAATGTAATTCCAAAGCTTCCAATTTGATTTGACATATTAGATTTTCTAACATCTGCTCCACAAATTCTTTTGTACATATCATGAAATTATTGTGTTTTTATGAGACAATCTGTCATATCTTCACATCTACCAGAATAGTTACAAATACATTTGTGAAGATTCCCTTCTATTATGCTCAAACACTATTTTGGGGCTCTCTTTTAATGGAGTTTGATAAAGTTTAAAATCCTTAGAAAACCATGAGAGGAACTTTTTCCAAATGGTTTGTCACGTAGTTAGCCCTTTCACAAAATTTTTGAAAGTTCTAATCTTATGCATAGTTATCCATTTTGCAAAGTTTACGAAATTTCTGAATCTTACAATGTCACATTTTTCATCCTTTTACAATTTTTTTTATATTTCTAACTTTTCACATTTTTAAGATTTTTTTGAAAATTTTCAAACACTTATATTTTCTCCATCGTGCCATGACTTGATCTCCAAGTGTGTTTACATTAACTTTGCAGGATTTTCTAATGAATCCATGAACACAGGGAAAGAATATTAATTTGTATGTGTAATAATTTTATGTCACTCCCTATTAATTTTTTTTTCTCCGGTCTTTCCAAGATTTTCATTTTAATTGTTTTTATAATCTATCTAATAGAATGTCGTAAACTTGATCTCTTCAATGAAAATAAATTTTGACCTAAAAAATTTTCATATTGCATTTACTAGACTTAAATGTCCTTTTAATTTTTTTTTTAATTCTAGTTCAAACAAATTTCTTGATTTAATTATTTTGGAAATTTAGGTTATATATGCTACCACATCTACAATTTTGACTGAAGAGATAGACACAACTAGTTCACACAAACCTGGTTAAATGTAACTTGATGTGGGAAAGCCTATGGTTCCAACATTTGTGACTATAGATGCAGATTAACAACTTCAATTCGGCAAGCAATTTGGATGTTTGAGGGTGGTTATGGATATTTGCAAACAAGGACCACTAACTCAAATGGGTTGTCAAGATGGCGGGTTCAACACACAATGATGCTTTGCCAATTTGACATAAAAAAATTAAAATTAACCAAGGTCAATTATATGGACAAAAGGATCTATGAGCCTCTCAACATCTAGCAGTTAGATGTTAGTGTTGATTTTTTCCTTTGGCTCTTGCAAGATAGTTGACAATTAAGAGGATGTTGGGAATTAAGGTGTCTCAACCTTTACAAGTTCATAAAAATATTTTTTTATTATTTTCATTTTCCCTTAATTAATTTTAAATGATCTTATTATTTATTTTAATTTGTCTTACATGAAAATGGTGCATGGGACTATTAGGTGGCATATTTTCCAAGTGTCATTTACCTCAAATAGGTGTTGTAAAATGTCATTAAGGTGACTAGTCATCACATAATTAAAGCACCCTATTTAGAGGGAATTTATGATGTAATCTTATGATACATAAGATATTGTAAAAGGGAGGTTACTTTGAAATATTGACCATTGTTATGGTAGTTATAGAAACCTAAAACATTCCCTAGTCAATTCCATCACCTAACCCTAATCAATCAATTCCATCACCTAGTCTTAATCACCTTCACCTAGTCCTAATCAACCAATATCATCACCTAGAACATATTCCCCTTACCTAAAGTCCATAACTCATATTATTTAATTAAATGGGCTTCTTCCATCTCCTCACAAATAAATTGATAATTAATTATTATATTCCACCTATTATCCATCTCGCATGTGGCTAAAATAATTAAATGATATTATCATTTAATTAGACCTATATTCTCTCAACATATTACAAGAATAAAGGGCATCTAAGAATACTTGTCCTTATGGACCCCTTATTCTCTCAACACAATCCAAAGTTATAGCCTTCTTAGGTGCACATGTCCCTAATTTCCCTCATGCTCACAACTACTGACTAAATTTGGTAAGTTAACCCTAACATTCACAATCTAACCACCTTCATCTCCACCCTCCATCTTCTCCTTGATCCTAGGGGATTCCTCTCAACCATTCTCCACCCTTGATCTCATAATAAAATATCGACTATACATTCCTTCTCCCAAAATCTTATAAATTTAGGCACTCTATCCTTCACTCCTATTCTAATTATCACTTATGCTAGATATATGTTGTCAAATTGGTAATCTTCAAGCAAGGAGCATCCACATCCCAAAATCATAGGAAAAAATAAAATCACAATGGAGGTTATGGTAACATTTCAAGTTGTTTTTTGATGTTATTATCTTATTTTGAACTATTTTGTAAGCTCTATATAGAGGTTTTGCATGTTTTGAAATAGGAGCTTGCATGATAGTTTGTTTCTATTTTCATTTCACATATTGGAATTATAGTAGTGATTACACTTGTCATAGAACTCTATTTTTTTTGGTAGTTACAAAAATGGGCACCCATGTTGGGTGAGTGGTTATGATGCATTATAACAATAGTAAGAGATAATACTAATTTACTATTTGCAGCAAATTATAGAATCATCCTAGGTGGGAATTGGAATTGAGGTCCTACATGGGTGTCATATCACCAAGTGGGTTTAGCATATTTTTTTATAAAACCATTGATGGTTTCTAGGTTTCCCATTGCTTATAAATTCAGTGATTGAGTTATAGTTTGATATGAGAGTTTATAGGTACACATGTGGTGATAGATCACCACTAAAATTACTTTATATTTTAATTACTAGTGAATCGCTCCTATAAAAAATCATTACAAGTGTGTTGTAATATTTTTTAAAATTTGATAATAAATTGTGTGTCATTTTGGAGTATAGGATTTTTCTCTTGAAATGGTTTTGTCCACATAAATCATTGTGTTATGGTTACATTGTTTATATATTTATGAATATTTTTCTCTAATTTTTATATTTTTTTGGATATACAAAACTATTTATACATCACTCCCTTCAAGATTACCATACAAAGCTATTTTTACACACATTCCTTCCTTACAAGGCACACATTCTAACACAATGGAATGAATAACTTGAAAGGAACCTAAAATGAATAAATGAAGTCACACAAACCAAGATAAGAGAAGAATTAGGTTGAACAAACCTATAGCATGTTATCTTTGAAATAAGGCATAACAACCTAAAACCAAGTTCTAGCTAGAAATGATTTGAACTAAACATTTACTTGCACTCAAGGCTCAAAAACATGCATAAAATTGAACATAAAATAGATATTCATTTTAACCAAAAATGTTACTATTCACTAGCATACCCTTTTGCTTCATGTATGACACATGCATGTACAATGGGAATTCACTCTTGCAACATTCAAATGCATAACATAAACATTAACATCATAAACTTGACTCCTAACATAATGTCAACTACAAAAAATTGTATCATTGATTATATCTACTTAAAAATTTCAAATGATAAGAAATCATAACTTCTAGCTTCATTTCAACCTCATAAATAATTAAACCTAAAATTCTCTTAATTTAAAATTATCTAAAAATGTTAAATCCCTTATAATATGATAAGTAAATGCTTCTCAAATAATGACTACATGCATTACAATGAAATGAATCTCATCCCAAATGTACATGGTTCCAATTCCAAATAATATGATCCAATATTATTGAATTCAAAATACCAAGATTCATAATTACAAATACCAACTACACATTCATTCTCTTTGCAAGGTTCAAGTACTTGTATTACACTAATTGTTACCCTATTTTTCCCCTTGGTCGAAATAGTCAAACTAGGTAGTTGATGTTGTTATAGGAAGTTTTGGTCTTGTTCTAACACTTAGAAAAGACTAAAGATGTCTTCAAGCTTTTGGTTTTGTTTGTCTATGCTTAAGGGATTAAAAAAATGTCTTTTATTCTTGAAAAGGTTTCAATTTTGTAAAGGTTTTTCAAAAGACACATCATTTCCCTTTAAATCCCACGGGCAACATGGAAGGAATTATTTCCCAAAGCAGTGAGTCTCAAACCTAGAGTTGGAGAAATCTTGGTTAAATTGAAGGCTTGAAGTTACATTTTAGGGTTCGAGTTAACATGTTGCAGACCTTCACCTCCATGTTATAGAGACTTTGTCAAGTAGGGGGCATGTGCATGAAGGGATTCATTAGATGATAAGCAAGATATATGAGACATCTATCACTATCTGTGTAGATCAACACATTCATTTACTTGGGTATAATATGTATGAAAGTACACTTGTAGATGTTTATTTAAGGAGAGGAATTTCCAAGTTGAGGTTTGTATGTGGTGTCATCAAAGTAGGGTGGCACTCAATAGGAAAGAATGATTGAGACTTTATAAAAGGAAAACATGAAGTTGTGTAACAATAGATAGAATATATGGTGGGAATGTGGGTGCGGCCTAGACTATTGTGGTGGCTAGTCTTTGTGAGCTCAAATCAACCTTTGCCAAGACTACTAGCAAGCCCGCCCTACAAAAGAAAGGAAAAGAGGAAGGAAAGAGTTTGAAAGAGCCTCTGAGCAAAGGTAAAAATTTGGTGGGCAAGGACTTTAAGGGGGATACAATGGTCGCAGAGATGGTGGTGACTGGTGGCGATACCATCATCCGACACTCTAGTAGGCTAGCCAAGAATAGCAAAAAAGTGCAGGTAAAAGACTTGGATATGAAAGAGGAGCGGTCTGATAGCAAAGATAGTAGGGACGAAGAGGAGTTTGAGGGTGAGGAGGAGTATGCTAGAGGGCTCAACACCATTCCTAAAATTGGCAAAGTGCAGAAGGAGGACTCTGCCTCTCTTTCTTCGGACCTATTGGACGTTGAGCGTGTTGATACTGACAAGATTGTGGTTGGAGGGGAGGAGCTTTGTGTGTTGTAGGAAATATTGGAAAAGTTGGACAAAAAATTATGTGGTTTGACCCACTTCACGATTAAGCTAGTCCACTATGTTACCAACACCTTGTCGACAGTTATGAAGGATGAAATGGACAAGAAGAATGTTGAAGATCGTCAAGGATGGGTCAGAGAAAATGTCTTTAATCTCATGTCAAAGAACTGGGGAGATGCTAGTTAGTATGTTGTTTATCCGTTGTCTATCCATCTATTGTTGATCTAATGTGTTAGTTTTTTGGCTATGTTTTTTGATGTTTTTTGGTTTTGAACTCTATTGGCCCTTGTGGCTCTTTGTGTAAGGGTACAACACCCTATAAATGTTGCTTACCTAATAAAAAATAATAGATAGAATATTAAAGCATGATAGCCATAGTTAAAAAGAAAGCTATGTGTAACAATAGGTAGAATATTAAAGCATGATAGTTACAGTAAAAAAGAAATGACAAAGCACCTAGTAAGGGATAGGCCCATTGCCCAGAAACAAAGTTCAAATTCATTGTTACAATGCCTTGATAACCTAAGTTCAATAGTCATGGGGAAGCATTGTGTGTGGTATTCAAAGTGTTTGCAATAACTCTTATAGCCTACTGAAGAGGGTATAAAGACAAAGCTTTGAAAGAATAGTCATATAGTTTATGAGGTTGCATATTTTAGATCCCAACTCAAAGATAGACTAGTGCACTTTAATGATTATTGTAGAAATATTGAATCTTTGTTAATTTGAGTATCTATAGCTTTATGTTGATCTAATTTTATGGTTTTTATTGTACTTGTGCACTCTAGTTCGCATGTTTAGCTAGAAGGGATGAGTTTTGTGAGTTACTGATGGTCTGTTACACCTTGTGAAACTTTATAATATTAAAACCCCTTGTGTTTGTTTTTTCATGTGTGTCTATCAAGTTTCCATAAATATAGGACTAATGTCATGGCTTCAACATGATTAGTTTATAGATTGTCCATCATTTTTAATTGTTGTAGCAGAAAATGTCTTTCACATGAATTCCTAATTTGTTCAGTAGTTAAGTGGCAAAAGGAACAACCATCACATGACCCTAATATAGAATAGTGATCAAAGATCTAAGGACAATGCCAAAGAAAATAAGGATAGGCCATGATAAAAAGTGTACAAGTGCATAAGGATAGAACACAGACACATGAAAAAAATAAAATATAAAGACATAGAGATGCGTGATAGTAACAACATCATAAGGGCAGATAAGATGATTGGTCAAGATAGCAAGTGGAGGGCTGAAAGTGTTTGGTGAATGGTGATTGGCCCTTAACAATATGAGAAATCATATGTATCATATGGAAGTTGCCTTGTCAAGGGGTTTGTTCTACAAAACCCTCCTTAAACTCTCACCACAATTCGGATGTGCAATGAATGACTCTCAACATGACAAGGGGTAGATTGGTATTGATAAGGAAAGAAAACCCTTGTTGAAGTGTAAAAACCCTTGTCCAAACTATTAAAACCTCTATCAAAATGTTTTAATACTTTTAATGTCAAAACTCTATCAAGTAATGAATTCTCAAGCAATCAAAGTTGTACATGAATTTGCTGAGCTGTCATAAGGGTGGGTTGAATAATGGACAATAATAGATGGATAGGAAATATTCATGTGATAATGGGAAAAAAATGTGGTCATGAAGAAATAAATATGGTAGACTTAGTACCAAGCTTGAAGAACAAAGAGAAGAAAAAGACAAAATCTCAATTCAAACATGATTGTGACAGTTAAGTGCTTGCAACAGTCCAAGAAAATATAAGAGGTAGTTAACAGAGTTGGTGATGACAATGATAGGTATAAGAAGGAAATCATCAAAGGTCCGCTTTGTATGACAGTCTCATGAAGTGAACACAAAAGGATAGTAGTTATCAAAGGACAGTGGGTTAGGGGCAGCATTATCGGAGTATGGTATATGATTCATTGACAATTGAAGGGTAGAAAAGGAGAGTCATAAGGAAGACATTAGAAGTCCAATTGTAGCATGCATAATACAATGAGTTAATGATGAGAATAGAAGCGCCTCGCATACTTGTGGAAGACAAATGAAAATCCTTCAAAACGGTAATAACATGGAGTGGCCATTCAAAAGGGATTTAAGACTGGAGAGTGATGTTGTGGTAAAGAGTAGAATGCATACATTTGTTAGAGGAGACAAATCACACCTACAATCCACCACTGTATAAGTAGAAATTGTCATAGTCACACCAAGATAGTCTTCAAGAAATAGACAGGACAATAGAAACGGAGAATTATAGTTATGAGAACAGGGAATAGAAGGTCAGTTATGACAGTATGTCCTATGACAGTGAGGAGGGGTTTGCATTTGAGGATAGTGTTGAATAGGAGCAATCCTCTTTGTTGTGATCTGCATATGAGGCCTCCTAGATCTCAATAAAAGACAGTGGTGATAGCTCACCATCGAATATGTTAGTGCCAGAAAACAATATCAAGTGACGGTCCTAATGATAGGTTTATAAGAATACAAGAGGTTTGTTTTGGAAAACCCTAGGTGGGGACAATCTTTCATAAAAGTGATTTATATGTGACATGATAGTGTCAAAAGACAAAGTTCAGAGTCAATGCAAGGGTCTGCTACAATGGTATAAATGAGATGCATGAAAAAGCTATCAAGAGGCAACCCATAGAGTTGAAGGTTGCAGATTAAGGATCCACTGAATATCCCAAATAAAAAAATAGAAGTTAAAAGTCTTGAAGGTAGAAAAATATGCAAGTCAATAGTGCCAATATCTGTTATAACAAAAAAAGGACAGTACAGTCCATAAAGGGCAGTTTAAAGTCAAGACAAAGGCATGAGAGGTGTTTCACTTGAAGACTCAACACAATGCAGTTTAGAGAAGAGAAAAGGAACATGGAAAGCAAAGTTTAAAAAATTAAAGGATAGTCTCCATGATACAAGAGTAGACCCATACAGTGATAGTACAATCCTATATGACGTAATAACAATTTTAAGAGTTTAGTGGGCCATGAGAGATCATGTAAAAGTGTTACCATGTCATCATGAATTTCATCAAATTTGTGTTGACAAATAGCCGAGAGAGGTTCATAGAGTTTGTTCATTTTGCAGGGGAAATTTTTTTGTGAAAGCCTCAGAACTCACACAGGGACCTCATAAGGGTGCCATTGGACTTTATGTGATAAGGGTTTAATGAAACATCTAGTACAATTCTGCTAGTATGCATAGTCACCAAGAAAGTCATTTTGAAGGGATAGCAATAGAAGGTAGTAAAAACACCTACAAGTATGTCATCACAGTAGCTATGAAGGACAATTTACTCTAAAGAAATATGACAGGGAGAGGAGTCTTCAGGCATAAAGGATAACGGTGATGAAATAAAAGGACAATTTAAAGGATTTGAAAGGCACATAAATCAACATGCAAACACAATGAAAGAACAGTTAAAATTTAGAAAGTGATGAGAAAAAGGCATGGAGTTACGTGATAGTCAAGGTTGAAAAGTGAAAGAACATGAAAGGCACTGAAAAGATAGTTTGTATCAGTGTAAAGGTAACATATATGCCCTTTAATCATTAGGAGTTCTTGGAAATGAAACTTTGAAGTAATCTCAATGAGAAACTCTTTGCAATATCTAGAGATGGTAATGTTCTCTTTGCTACAATGATTTTTCCATTGTGTTGCATTCTGCATGTTATCCTGATGAAAATAAGGATAAAAATGCTCAAAAAATTAGTGGTAGGATGTATGAAGAGTGTGTCAAAATAATGGGCAAGAAAAAGCATGAATAAGCATGACAGTTACTGAAATATCAATCAGTTGAACATGACAGTGCGAAGTAGATGGCATGCTGAAGAGACATATCAATTCTTGACAGTCCGAAAGACACATGACAAAATAAGTGCACAGAAAAATAGGAAAACCATCATGAAAGAAGTGATTCCTGAGATTAAAGGGCTAATAGAAAAAGGCAGTCAAATTGGCGAACATGAAAGTGACTAAGGTGTCAATGTTTATAAAAAGATGATCTTTGGTAAGGGTCATAAAGGAAACTTGAAGATGCATTGAAATCATCAAAGGGGCCCTATCCTTATGCCTAAAGAAGCCATGTTTCAGTTCACATTCATTATAAACTCTATCCTATCATGATGCAAATGATAACTTTAAGGTCATCAAGAACAATTATAATAGGTGGAAAAATTTTCACTTGAATGAGTCAACCAGCTCATTCCTCGACGCCTTGCTGGAGAATTTGTTAAGTTTTTCAAGGAATTCAATTTTCCAACGCAAAGTGGAGTTTGGTCAAGTAAGAAAATGCCTTTTGGTCTTTAAAGTCTACCCTAGATTCTCTCCCATGTGGGCATAGATAAAATTATGCCTAGGTTAGGTTGGCAGTTAGTGAATTGTAACTCTGCTTAGAGTTCTTTCTAGAGATACTATGCAATGTAACTTATTTTTTAATCGCCCTAGTTCATCTTAGGTATCCAAGGTAAGGGCTGTTGGGCCGCTGGGCTGGGTCACAAGGACACCCCTGTTTATCAAAAAAAAAAAAACTTATTTTTTTATCAAGGAAGAAGTCATTTCTAGACTTGTACTACTGTGAGAACACCATCTTATCAATAAAATTATGTGATTTTTCCTTCTAATAATTGTTTTATTGTGTGTATATGAGTGATTGATACATATTTCTATTATTTTATGTGTAAGTACTCAAATATTTGTCTCATTCTAGTACCTTTAGGCAGAAAGTACATGTCTTATACATATCATAAGTTATGGTATTGATGCTAATAGTCTTTATTTTTGAAAGTATACCTAATTTCCTTCTAAGTTGAAAACATTCCAACTTTCTTATGAAGTATTGATGTATCAACATATGAAACACTTGAGTTGTGTAAGAAATAGTTGAGTAATTGGGAATTTGTGTGTCAAAACAATGGCATTGGTCTTAAAAAATTTGGTACATCACCCTACTAAATCTTAGGTTTCATTTCATGTCTATCTCTTTCATTTTCCCAACAAACAACAGTAGTCTAGGTTAGAAAGGTGAAGTACCAATGAAACCAACCCTCTCTGGAGATTCACTTCAGCCCTAGGTAACCCACAACCTTGAAGTGTTTCAATGCTTGTTAACTGGTGAGAGTCATTCTAGAGCTCTCTCAAGGGTGCAATTAGGTTTGACAACTCTAACCATAATATCTGACAAAATCTGTCTTGATGGATTTATATGCCTTATCTTGGAATTTTTATTTTGGTGCCGGCTAGGAGGATACTTGAAATAGATATGACATTTTTCTAAAAAAAATTATGCATCCTTCTCACTTTTGAGGTATACTTTTTTCCTCTTTTGTATTTTACATCCCTTTGGTCATTTTTCCAACTTTTTAATCTCTCATTCCTTGCATATCCCTACAAAAAATAACATTAACATTTTAAATTTAACTCAAATTAAAACACTTAAAAAATTAATATATATACCCATTACAAATTATATATTATAAAATTTAATTTTAAGTCACAAATATATAATCCATTTAAAATACTTATTTCAATTATTTAATATCCTAGTAAAAAATAATATAGAGCCTAAATTTTCATGCATCATGACTAAGAAAGGACCCGGTACAATGATAAATCTCTTTTTACTTTTATAACACTACGTAATGCTTAATTTATCTAAAAAAAATACTTCCAAATAAGATCTAATTTAACCATATAATTGGTTAGAAAAACCTATCAATCATGATTTAATGACAAATCAAATTGATCATAAATTAATAGAAATAAGAGTTGGATGAACACCAACCATAAAATAAAATATCACTTAAGTCCTTTTTCTAAAAGCATGAATATTAATATCTACAATGCCCAATGGAATCAACCACCTACACATGCATTTTCTACCAAAATACATAAAATCACAATTATTAAAATTGCAAGTACACATCCAAAGAATACAAGGATGGGAATAAACCAAGATCAATTAGAAGTTTAATTATAATAATAGGGTCATCCCACAATAATGGGTACACTTGTTGGCCAAACTTGACATTGAAATCAACATTTTCATAAAAAACTTCACTTTCTAACACTTATAGTAGGTAAACTATTAAGAATTTAAAAATGATGTAAACTAGTGATTTGTGAGATTGTCTGTAGATTTTTAATGTTTTTTTTTTTTAAAATTGAAATTAAATTGTAATATTTTTTGTGTCTCATTTGATAACTAGTTTTTAATAGTAAACAACATTTTAAAAAAGTCGTATGTACTTCAGCTTGCATAACTATTGGGTGTTGGCAAGAAGTTGAGTCCACTTTTTGGCCAAAAAGTGGAAGTGTTTTTCTTGATTTTCAGAATTTGACACATTTGACCTTAAAATTTGAAACACTTAGAGATGAAATCTTTAAAAAAGTCACTAATCATAAAATGTAGTACTCGGAGTCTAGTTTTCAAATATGTAATTTATTTCAATACCCATATTGTACAAATTGAGTTTCAAAGGCGTTTCTAAAAACCACTGTTTAAAAGTCTATTTTTTTACCATACCATTCACGTGTACGACATCCATATTTTGACCTAAATTATTGTATTTTTCTAAATCCTTTTGGGAAAAGATTTGTGACTCACTAAAGCTTATTCTCGATATTTTTTTATAATTTTTTATTAAATTTTTTTTTTGTTAAATTTTTAGTAGGCATATTTGTCGTTTTGAAAAATCGTCGTGTATGACACGCATAAGATGACCTAAACTTATCATTTTTTGATTTTTTTAAAAAAATGAAAAGAATTGTTTGAAGTTTGTTCTCGCTCAATCCGTTCGTCAAAATGTTATGTTGATCAAAAGTTATTAAACTAGTAAAAAACCCTAATATTTAAAGTTTATGGACCAGTTTCATCAGAAATTAATTGAAAAATAGAAAAAATAATCCAATTGTAAAAAAATTACATATTTGGAATCTGCATTGTCTCATCTAAAATGGGTTTTAATTTCATCAAAAAATTCTGCAAAAAAAGTCGTCAGCCATATGTCCAAACTCGGTATTTTTCTCTGACATTGTTAGGATCTTCAACTTGCAGGTCAAACCAGGTTGAAGGCCTAGGTTCGGATTCCCAATGCTTTTCCCAAACCAAAATACAAGGCAGAAACTCGACCACAAAGCAAATCCAAATTCATTTTTTTGGAAACAGGATCCCGTTTTGTAATCGGGATCTCGTTTCCCAATATTAAATGTCGTGACCGTTGACAGGGAAACGGGATCCCGCTTTATAAACAAGATCCCATTCCTTTGTCAACAGTCCCCACATTTAATATTGGGAATGGGATCTCGATTATAAAACGGGATCCTGTTCTATAAACAGGATCACTTTTGTTTTTAACCGTGAAGTCTGCAACTTCACATGTACGGCTGAGAGCAGTAAAATTGGACTATTTTTTATCAACTATTGTCTTTATAGGTGATGAACTTGCATTTTTTATTAATATTTTCAAAGGAGGCATCGTGTAAACCGTTTTTGAAGTGGAATTTTGTTTGTTTTGTACTTGTTTGGAGGAACAAAAGGTCTTCAACTTGCAATATGGATTGATTTTTTCAAAGGAGGCATGAAGAAAACAGTTTTTAAAGTGGAATTGTGCTAGTTTTCTACTTGTTTTGAGGAACATAAGAGGAAGAATTTTGTCCTTATAGGTCTTCAACTTCCAATTTGGATTGAATTTTTTGAAGAATTTCACTATTGACATTCATTTGTTCTTGAGAATTTTATAATCATGGGAGATAAAGCTCGTAATAAGAGGAGGAAGACATTGACTCCTAAAAAAATTGAAGCAAAAAAAGAGGAGAGACAAAGACAAATAGAAAGAAGAATGAGAATTAAATCAATGAATGATGGGGGAGCATCCAATTCCACAACTATTGAAGATGAAGACATTGAGGAGACCATGGTTGTAGATGAAGCTAATTTGCAAGAAGTCAATTTGGAGAAGAATATGATTATACAAGCAAGTCCTACTATGTCTTCAAATCCCTCTTTCAATGCTATGGAGAATGTTTCAATATGCACAAATCCATCAAATCCACATGTTAGTGAAATGGTAAATTCATATATAGAAGTTTTACAAGATGTTGGACTTAACAATGTCGACATTGATAATATTCAAAGAGATGAAACTTTAATAGAATTTGTTGAAAATGAAAATGAGAATGATACTTTTGTTGAAAATGAAAATGAGAATGATCCTTTTGTTGAAAATGAAAACAAAAACCGTTTTGTTGATGTAAATGAAAATGAAAACGGTTTTGTTGATGAAAATGTAAATTGTTTTGAAGTTGAAAATGAAAATGAAGATGAAGATGAAAATCTAGAATGTGATGTTGAATTTAATGAAAATACTCTTTTTAAAATTGAAAGTGGTGTTTTCGATAATCTTCTTAGTCAAATTTCTTGGAGGCAAATAAGAACACATGCGAATAGAATATACAACAAATTCTTTTATCGTAAAAAAATTGCAATTCAATGTCAACTAATGATGCAATTGATGAGAATGCAAAAAATAGGAAAATAATGAAAAGGTTAGGCTTTTTTGTTAAACCAAAAAGAAAAGATCAATCATTAAAACATGTTATGTCTACTGTTGCTAGTGCCATTCAATCTATTGGGAAAAATAGTTGATCTAAAGATAAAAATGCAACAAGAAGAGCTATAACAACTGCTATAGTTAATAAAGCAACTTTGAATAAAAGAATGGTAAGCAATATTAGTGAAGTTTTAAAAATACATCCTAAAACATTGCTAAGAGTGGCAAAAAGAAGAGAAAGTATAGAAAATGATCCTATCAACCAATGTTGGAGTTTCAGGGCGAATTCTCGAGGCGATATGAAATTGAATGTTGAAATTAAATCTTTGATCGAAAAATATTGGCATGATAATACTAGGGTTTCATCTAATGCTAGAGATGTTTTAAAATTAAGGGTGGGGTCCAAAGTTCACGATCCTCACCCAAAACACCTATTAGATACAACACAAACTGAATTTTATAGAAAATTTTATGGTGATTTAGTGTTACCTGGTAATATTAAAATAAGTCAAAGGTCTTTTGAAAAATGTAAACCGTGGTATGTAAAAATTAATAAGCAACGAATATCTTGTTGTTGTAAAACACATGTTCAATTTTGTTATTTTTATGATGTTTTTCGATATATACGCTGTACCTTGCATACTAACATGATTATACATGAATGTGATATTAATATGCCACCTAAAGCAATAAAGTAGTTTATTTCAAGTTTGTTTTGTGAAAGATTTAATGGTAAATTGTTTTATTTAAGTTCTTGTCTTTCTAGACAATGCATTGACTATGGAAATCTTTCATTCTTAAGAATTTGTATGCATGAAAGTGTTGATAACGATTTTGGACAACAATTAGTAGATGTTAAAACATTTAAGAATTTTCACTATTCATTAAAAGATGGAAAAATAGGAAAGCGTTGTGATTTAGTTATAGAAAAATTTAGTGTGCATGCATTCATGAGTGAATTTAAGAATAATATTGTACCAAAATATGTCATGCACTTTCAACATGCTCAATGGCTTGATGGCCAATTTCGCACATGTAGAAACACATTTCCAATTGGTACTATACTTTTAGTGGTTGATTTTGTGGAAAATTATACTCTAGCTCCGCAAGAGGAAAATCAATCACAATATTATAATTCAATGCAAGTAGCTTTGTTTGTCCATATTGTTTATAGACATGCAAATGATAGCACTAAGGATGATAGAAAAGTTTTGAGGGAGTATCATTTTTATTTGAGTGACAACCGATTACACTCGTCAAAGTTTGTTCAATACTGTTTCAATATATTTTATAGAAATTTAAGAGAAAGAGGAATCCAAATGAAAGAACACCTCATATGGTCAGATAATTGTACGGGGCAGTTCAAGAATGCTCAAATGTTCTATTGGTTAAGTAGGGTTCACAAGGAACTTAATGTCCAACATATATGGAGTTTTTTTGAAGTTGGGCATGGTAAATGAGAACATGATGGAGCTTGTGCGCGTGTCAAAAGAATTCTTGTTAGAGAACAATTAAAATTTGAGGATGCAGTAAAATTTAAAGATGCATGTGGGATTGTAGATTGGTGTAATACAAGATTATCTGCACCTGGTTCAAGTGAGTACTTTGCAGTTCATCGATTCTTTTGGTTGGTTGAAGAAGAGAACATTGTACCTAGAGTTGACTATGAGACAATCAATGGATCTACTAAATGGAATTCATTTAGGAGTTCGACAGCAAGCATATGAACTATTTGGACAAGGGAGTTTACATGTTTTTGCTAGTTTTGTATCTCAGGAGATTGGGAAGCATGTGAAAATATAGAATGGGTTGAACAATAGGAGCAAAAATTATTGACACCTGCACAAGCACATGATGAATATGAAAGAACTATTGAAGAAAATGATCAAGTGTTTGCATCAGAAGACTATGACCATGTTTCAGACCTTGTACAAGAAGGTAATTTAATTCAATTTATTTCATTTTTTTTCACTTTATTAAGTTATTTTGTAATACTAAATTATTTATATGGATATGTGCAAGTTATTAAATCATTTTTTGTTTGCAGGACATGTGTATGTTGTTGTTGCACCTGAGGGGAATGAAGAGTAAATAGAATATTGGTTGGCTCGTTGTGTGGAGACTAAACATAAGTTAATAGCACCTCGAGAAGAGGATGATGGCTATTATTATCCAATAGGTATGGTGATCCCATTAAGACATCCCCTTAAGCAAATTTTGATAACAAGCTTTTGATCCCCTTAAGCAATTTTTTAGAACAAGTCTTTGATCCCCTTAAGAAAATTTTGAGAACTTATTTGATGATGGTTTTCATGTTTTCCAATAGGATCGGTGGTGGTTGTTGGCACTTGGCTACAAAAATACCTAGCAAGGAAGAATGGTCTACCTGCATTCAAAGATTATGAAACACATAAAAAGATTATACATTATTCACATTTGGTGGTGGCAACAAATATAAAACTAGATCACTATCGTGGAAGACCTATAAAGAAAGTGCTATGGACAATTTCTATGGAAGAGCATGAGACAATCATAGATGCATTGCCAAAAAGAGAGGATGCAGATGGTACAATGGAATAAGTGAATACAGGTAAATATAGTTTTAGTTTTATATTGTCCTTTTAAATAGATTAAATACATGTTTCGATATTGGTCAAGTGTGTTATTAGTTGAAATTGATTTAAATTGTCCTTTTATAGATCCTTAAGCCATAATCAGAAAAAGGATCTAGTCCATGCAGATTCAGCCTAAACAACATGGAATACTTGGTAAAAACAGGTAATTATTAGTTAAATTATATTTAAATACATGTTTCGATTACATATTGATATTGCTTGTACATTAATAGTTAAAATTGATTTATTATCATTTTTTGTATCCTTAAGCCATCATTGCATTGATCTCATACTTTGAAACAATAAGGAGAGGATGTCTAGATTCAACCTACACACATGTGTGGAATACTTTTAAATGCAGGTACTTGAGTTGTGTACATATAGATAGTTTTATATAAATTAAAATATGTATTTTTTGATGATTTCATTGATATTGCTTGTACCTTTTTGATATCAGGTGGTGTGAAGACCTACTACATTCTGGGCACGAGTTTGAGATGTTCTTGAGATAGCATATCCAAATTTTGTAAACATTGTTTTGAGATGACATATATGTACATACATACTTACAAAATTAAACATTTTGTACAAATTATAAATACATGTACATACACAATTGTGTACTTTGTGTACTTGTATGTATCAAAATCGATATTCTATATATTTTGTTTGTTAAATGTGTATGTTTTCCTACTTTGAAACTTTATATTTGATTTTATAATCACTAAATATCATGCATACATTATTGTTAAATCAATTATATCCTTAATACATTGTATTATGATCCCTTAAGACATCCACTTAAGACATTGTATTATGACCCCTTAAGACATCACCTTAAGACCCCTTAAGACATTGTATTATGACCCCTTAAGATGTTGTATTATGACCCCTTAAGACATTGTATTATGATCAGATGTCATATTAGGACCCCTTAAGACATCCCCTTAAGACATGTCGTATTATCACATCCTAAATATTATACTTAATTATATCATTTGACTCACCCTAAAACTTATAATACTTGTTAATATCACTTAATATTTATACTCAATTATACTCTTCTTTGATCCCCTTAAGACGTCGTATTAGGACCCCTTAAGACAACCTATAATTAGTGTTGGATGCTATTATTTATTTTGACAACTTATAAATTAGTATTTGATTCCATTATTTGTTTTGATAGCTTATAAATTAGTATTGGATGCCATTATTTGTTTTGACAGCTTATAAATTAGTATTGGATGCCATTATTTGTTTTAACAACTTATAAATTAGTGTCGGATGCTATTATTTATAGAATTTATTAATGCTTTTGTTCTCTAATCTTCTATGGTATTGCTTATTTCTTAAAATTTTATCCTTTCTAGTATATAAATGGATTGCTTTTGTTTGTAAATTATGATTTATTGAATAAGTTCATTAACTAATTATCGCTAATTATTGAATGTACATATCATGTATATCATGTATGAGATCACTAGATTTATAAAGTATAAATATTAAAATGTCCTATTAATTTCAACTTTAATTTCATATTTATATCTAATTTCACATTAATGTCCTATATTAATGTCTTGACTATGAACATAAAATGCATAAATGTACATGTGTAGATTAAAATTTCAAACAATAATAAAGTCCATAATTTATGTAAATATATTAAGTGCATGAAACCAATATATTAAGCGCATGAAATAAAGTTCGTCAGAGTACAACCCATGAACTAAAGTCCAACTAAGTACTTGAGCCATTAAATATAAAGTCTAACATAGTACATGAGAAGCCAGAAATATAGTCCATGAAATAAACAAATATAACCCATAAAATCATGTTTCTAGGTCATGTATTGTCTCTATAATCAAGAGACCTCTTCACGCCATGCGGACTATGCAGATGACCTGAAACACTCTGTACAAGAGAAAGATGAAATTAGATGTAAGACAATGAAAAATTCTTTAATGACAATTTAATTTATAATTCATCATAAAATTAAATTACCATCATATATGGGTCTGGATGCTCTGGCACACCTGAAGCAACCTCTAAATTCTCTGAATCAATCTACATAAACAAGACACAGAAAGTTGAAATTAGATGTACAAGTCTACAATTAAAAATGATTTAATTCAATTAAATTTATAATTTATCATATTTTAATTGTACCATATTCTGAGGTTGTGCACCCTCTTCTCCAGGACCTGTTTGTACATGCTCAACTACAAGATGTGTCTCATGCTATAAAAGAAATAGAATTTAAAACATGTATTAGCTCATATTATATATATATATATATATATATATATATATATTCAATTTGAAATTTAAAATTAAAGTTATATTCAGAATACATAATTTATAATTGACTTTAAATATAATAAAAAAATTAAATTACCATTTGATATGGAGCCTGCTCTACATCTCCTCCTGGAGGTGTAACTATGTCTGGGTCAGGGCTGAAAGTCACACTAACAAAGTCCTACAAGATCAAAATTAAAGCATGTATACTTGAATTAGGTTAATATATATATATGTGTAGAAATTTTTGTAAACAACTTGAAAATCAGAGGCCTCAATGAGAAATGCTAACATCTAATGTTTTCCCCGATGCCCATTCCCTAATGGTATCAACCTAGAAATACATGTAGACATTTAACGCTTATAATATTTACATAAGGTACATGCACATTTCGTGATATAGTGAATTCAAAATTCATAATTGTAACTATACTCAATGTAAGTTAAACAATTTATAATATAAACGCATTCCCCGCCTTGATCTACTTACACCGGAGTATAGTGGAGGAGTGCTCACTAACCCCTCGTGTGGAATCGGGACGGGAAGCCGATTGAATCGGCCAAACCAACATAAATATTTCAAACATACATGTGGATTCAATTATAAACAAAACCCAAGTTTAAAATCATTTCATATATAATTTTAAAAATTGAAATCAAAATACCCCATAAGGGTTGCCGAGTAGGACTGGGGTCGATGTATGTACTCATGGAATGGATGATTTCCCCATCCTTAGTGTCATTTGTACACCAAACAGTTGGATTGTTAAAATGTATTGTAAACTTTTCTTTGATATATACATTGATCAAAATTCTTATAAAATGAACGTGTAGATGCATATTTATACCTGTGTCGTAGTGCCCTCAAGGTGATGGTCTACTATAAGAAACTCTACAAATGAGCTAATGCGACCAAATGAACCACTAGAATCTCCATGTCCACCCAAACTAGGTGTGGTTTGATCAAGTCCATAGCATACTTGATGGCAACTAGTACATACATGTGGGACGGGCCTCGACACTCCTAGAGTGGTACTCAGACTAGCTCCATAAAACACTCCTCCATCATCATTGTCTCTATGCTCCCCACCCACTATCGCAGAAGCATGCTAATCAAGGTCTCCTGCGAGTGTACTAAGGGAACCTAATGTCGAGACCACAGCTCGATGATGCACAGGTGCGGGAATGGGAGGACCAGGAGCAACAACAAGGGGTTGCACATGCACAGGGCGCTGGGGATCAACCTTTTCCCCTAACCTCTGTTGTGGCATGCCACCACCAACACCCTGAAATGATTTAAAATCAAAATAATTGGGATTTTTCCCCATAACAAACTCTACATACAATTTCCTCAAAAAATACAATGGGCACTCCCAATTAGCGTGTGGGGGACTATCAAAAACCATATACCATCGATCCCAAAAATGTACACTCATCTATGGATGTATGCACCACCTCATGGATATTCTAGATTTGTTGGGAGGAATGGGTTGTCGAGTAACGGGGTCGAGAAAGTAGGGGGCTAGGTGGGCTTTCATTATTTTAAGGTCTAAAATTTGTTTATAAGAGAGACTGTCAGCATAAAATTGTCTCATCTGTTCTCTGTCTCGACAATGCCTATCTAGATCAGAATCAATGGTCCTAATGGCATCCACAACATTTTTCATTGCAGATGCAAAATGTCTCACATGTGGTTGAATCAATGCTTGACTCTGCATAACATTGATTTGATTTTGTATGGATGCAACCTGATCATTTATGCGTGCTCACAAGTGAGCCTCATCAGATGCAATAGGTGTTGGAGGTGGCATATTAGGTGGAGGGGGAGGTGGAGGGGCAGGTGGAGGTGGTTGTGGCTAAGGTGGTGGATTGATGATATCATCAATGTTAAAATCATCCATGATATGAGATATAATTGTGCACTTGCATTAAATTATACAAAATTAACATACAAACATAAAAAATTACAAGAAATAGTTAAATTTGAAACACATGCAAATTTGTTTAAATAGGATGTGCATACATATATTAAGATCATATAAAATTGAAACACACATATACACTGATTGAACTTGAGCATGTGCATACAAAATTCAAAATTTAACATGTACATACATTTAAAATAAAAAATACGATGCATAATTTGCATGCATACATCATTAAACTAAACTATGTACATACATACAAATTTCAAAAATTTAAGAACTATATGCAATTTTAATACATGTGTACATACTCAATTGAAACAAACATATACATTGATTGAACTTGAGCATGTGCATACAAAATTCAAAATTTAACATGTACATACATTTACAATAAAAAATACAATGCATAATTTGCATGCATACATCATTAAACTAAACTATGTATATACATACAAATTTCAAAATTTAAGAACTATATGCAATTTTAATACATGATACATACTAAAAATAAACTTGAAACATTCACAAAAAGCTCATTTTATGTCTAACACATATATATATATATTACAATTTTCCAACAAGAGAAATCATGATCTAGTAGATAGTCATAAAATATATACTATTATAAATTCATCATTATAAGTTCATAAATTCCACCAAATTCATAAATTCATGTCACTAAAAATATCCATCTAGAACCAAAATCATAAATTCATCACTAAAAAAAATATCCATCAGAACCAAGTATCAATCGATATGCACCCTTTGTTAGATTTGCAAAAATCAGACTATCTGTTGAAACATGGAAACTCTTTTCAGATGTGGGTGATCTATGCGAAAAGAGAATCTCTAGAGTGAGTTGGTTCTCCGAATGATGGATCCTGTTCTAAGTGATTTTTCAGGTAAAGAGTTAGAAGGACAAACTAGATTTAAAACTTAAGACTGGAATTCTATCACCTAAAATTATTGACCAACTTCAAGAAGATTTTGATAATAACTCACTCTCACCACCCCTTTAAAACTTGATTCTCACAATCTCACAACACATATAATCCAAAGTGATCTATGCAAAGGTTTGAAATAAACACAAGGCACAACCTGAATTAGCATGCAACTCCTGCAAATCACCTAACAACAGTAAGACAAGAAAATGATTCAATAGATTCGAATCACAAGACACATCAAATTACTATTGTAAATCATAAACCAAAACTGAGAAAGGAAAACTCTGTTGTTTTATTGAATGAAGGAGTGAAAAACTCTCAAAATCTGAGTACAAAGAAGTTTACAAGCTCAAAAATGTGTAAGAGCAAGAAACTAGAATCTAAACTGAAAAAACATTAAGTTTTTCTCATGATATATCTCCAAAACCCTAATCCGAGCTTAAGAAGAAAGCTAAAGGAAAAACATCTAAAACTGCCCCAAAAGATTGCACAAAAGTGGAAAAAACACACTTTTTGCATGTACATATTGAAAAGCTTCTCAAAATAGATCAAATCTTCTTTTAAAGCGAAAAAAAAAACCTTATCTCTCCAGCAGGAATCTCAAATCCGATCAAGGAAATATCTCTCACAAATCTACTAAAAATAGCAAAGAATAAAACAATTTGTTTTATTCCTGCTTTACATGGCTTGCAGATCTTATATTTTCACAATTTGACTATTTTTTTGCAACTAAAGATTTTGAAATCTTTTGCAAAAAAAATACACAACCTTATTTCTCCAAAACAAAATTGATTTTCTTAAAAAAAATCATAAAAATAATAAAGAAATCGTCTATCCATATCCCCTAATTGATTTCTTTAAAATCAATTGAAAATAAAATAAACCCTAGGTATGAAAGTTTATCCTCCAAGGAAAATCTGATTTTATCATTCTTATTTTAATTGATCTTCTCCAAAATCAATTAAAAACTAAGGCATTAAATCATCCCTCAATTTTGACTAAGGCATAAAAATGATGCTTCACAAATCCCTAAAGTCTTAGGCCCATAAAATATTTAATCAAATAAGCCTAAAGACTTAGGCAAAAAGAAAAAACATGGAGACCATTTTGAAATTTGACCTAAGGTAGACATAAAGGTATCTACATAAAGATTCATGCCCTAAGTCAAATTAGGGCTAGGTAAACCCTAATGAACAAAACTATGAGATTCCACTCATTTCGGCATCATTCTAAAGTGAAGACTTTGGAAAAGAAATGCTTTGAGCCGCCGCCATCTAGGAGCTAGGGCTTCATTATGAAACCTCCATTCGAACCCTCATTCGAGCTCCCATTGTGTCGAATCTCCATGGTCTTCTGATGGTAAGAACATTCTCAAGCTCCTTCGAGCTTCTTTGCTGTATTTTTGAGCCATTTTCTGGCCTTGAGGCTGCGGCATGAGGATATTTCCTGACATATTTTGGCTTTGTATCTCTTTCTTTTATCTTTTTGTTCCGAGTCTTCACTATGGGAGGTCGACCCATGCATCTTGAAGCTCCTATGAGGATCGGTCGTGTGTTGAGAGCTCTATTATGGCGCACATGGTAAGTTTGTATTTCTGTTAGCATTCCTCTTAAAACAAAAGCTTATAAAAGCTTTATAGATCTGCAAAAATCATTTCTTCATTTATAATTTCATGGCCATACCCAAGCCGCGCCATATAGACTTGAATCTAGATTTTCTCAAAGAATTTATTGTACCATAACTATTGTTTGCTTCAGGTGTTTTAAGATTCAATGGAAACTTAACATGGGTTTTCCTTGTTTATGAGATGGTGGACTTTAAAAAAAAACCAAAAGCTCCCTCTAGGCCATGACCATGTATATTCTTGAAAGAACACTCTGAAGCTTTCTGGACTCGACCCATGTCGATATCTCTCCTTCTTTTGTAGTTTCTGTCACAACCCCTACATGGGTAAATGATATTCTGGAAAATGCATTTCTTTTGCTTTTTTGTTGAAAACCCCACGTGGGTACTCTTGAAAATTGTACTATCTTCTTTTAAATTCAAAACCCCAATATAGGTATTTTGAAAAATGAGAAATCTATAATTTAAAATCAAACCCCCATGTGGGTTCATTGAAAAATGAAAGGGAATTCACCTATTTCTGTACTTAATGCAAAAAACCAACATGGGTACTCAATATTCTTTGAAGAAAATTGTTTATTTCTTAATAGAGCTCGACCCATTATGGCATTTCATTTTCATTTCTGATTTTTGTGTAAAAACCCTTCCATTGGTAAATAGTGTTCTGGAAGAAGACTACATTTTGATTTGAAACTCTTTCATGGCATTATGTATTTCAAACATAGTTGTATTTAGTTTAAAAACCCAATGTGGGTATCTCTAAAAATAGTAAAATCTGAGTAAATCTGCATTTGTATTTGACATACTCAAATGGGCATTCACGATTCTTGTGTTTAGCTAAAAACCCAAAATGGGTATTTGACATACCCAAAATTGTAAATTTGTAGCTCTGTTTTAAAAAAAAACTTTCATGGCATTCTGGAAAATGCAAGAAAAGCTCTCTGTTATTTTGCAGTAGCATTGTACTTATGAGTTATGAGCATTTTGAAACAGACACCACCTTTGATTGTTTTGAGCTTTTTAAGTTGATAACAACTTAGACTTAAGACTTAAGTTTTCATGGTTGTAGCTCCACTTGTATTTTTTAGTTTATTGTATCTCCTTTGACTGAAACCCTAGCTCGAGGGTATTTGAATGCCACCATTTGTTCACAGGGCTAAAACCCTAGCACTAGCATACTGAATAAAAAACCATATTGTATCTTAAAAAAAAATAGTGAACTCTTGAACTGTTTCCCTCATACTGGTCACTATATTGATGCTTGTCATCTTCCATTCTAATGAGAATCAAAAGCTCTCGCACATGCTTGACTGCCTTTACATTTTAATGCTCTTCTAACTTGCACTCTTCATGCATTTTTATGCTCCATTATGAAAACTACTCTCTGCATTTGTTTTCCTTAAAACCTTCCAGACTAATACATTGACTTGATTTAATGCAATACTTGCATTCAGACATTAGTGAGTACTTGAATCACCTGACGCTTGTTATCTTCATGTCACAACTTACATGCCTCCCAAAAATAGTAGGCATTCCAGCTTAAGCACTTTATGAGATAAAGCAATACTGAAATTCTGCAAATACTTCCATGTTTTAATTGCTCGTTAGTGCTTAATTGACAAGGCATTATGTATGCCTGTTCACTATCATTGTTTATGAGATAGAATACTGCTGCTCCAAAATAGAAAAATATGAAACAACATTAAATGTGAACAGACTTAAAGTAGCAAAACAATATTATGGCAGCAATATCAATTTTTTCCAGAATAAACATGATGGATTTCAACTGAAACAAGCTCATCAAGTTTATTGTCAATTTATAATTTTCACTTCATGCTTTGATTTGACTGTTATAAATGCATGGTAAATTTGATTACTCCTTCAGTTGTATAGCTCAGAAGAGCATGATAATTGCATTCCTTCACTCAGCCCCATCTGTAATGTATTAGGGGAAGCATGTCGAGCTCTACCCTTGTGGGAGCCCATTTTTCTTCGCATGCTTGGTCTTCAAAAGATAATTAGCTACATGACTTTTCCTATACCTGCACAAGGAAACAAACAATGTCAACATAAGAACAATGTATGATAATGATGTTTTCTCTTTTCAGTTCATGTTTCTGTTCCTTCCTTTAGTTGATTCCATGCATTTCGAAGAGTGAATTATATGTTTGTTGGTAGAGCTTGTAGTATTACTCATATCCAAAGCTCTTAATTGACACCCCTCTCAATCTCTTGCAGGAACACTTAGGAGCAGAAGTAGGATGGAGCAAGCAGCAGCGTCTCAACCGAAGATGAAGAATTAGGAAATGATGGATATGTCTTCTGCTATTTGCTTCCTTATTTCTTTTTACCTTCAGCTGTATAGTTTACTTTCCGCAATGAATGGAATTAGTTAAAACCACAACTTGTGTGGATATTTAATTTCATTCTTTCATTTCCATTCTGAAAGAAAAGCATTAAAATGCAATGTTGTACTTGTCATTTGTATTCTTGCAATAAAATGAACACATATAATGTGAATCTCTTCATGAAATAAATGAAAGCACTCTGTTGCTTAATCATTTGTATATTCAGTTTTGTACTAAATTTGATTTTGCAAAAAACATGAGTAATACTTCTGAAATTCAGTTTTCTCAAAACACTTACATAACTGCCACTTGATAAATGATAAATAAGGTGCAAACAACACTTAAGCATATGCAGAAATAACTATATTTTCACTTTCAAATATAACAATATTTAAACCAGCTTCACCAATTGAGCTGTAGTGAAAAATTGGTAACAAAACCAAAATCATAAATTCACATCACTAAAAATATCCATCCAACCAAATTTATAAATTCATCACAAAAAATATCCATTGTTCACCAAATTCATAAATTCATAACTATTTAAGATCAGTGTCTTAATTTAGAAACTATTGTGGCTCTCTACTGCATCTCTTCATTTCTTTGTGTTTTCCTTTTTAGAATCGGAAGTTCTCCTCTCCTCTAGCCATTGTCGATGCTCATCTAAGATCCCATCCATAGCCCTGACAACATCAACAATGGTTTGCATCCTAGATGCAATCATCCTCACAGGTGATGCAACACATTCTTCATTTTTAATAATGTTGATTTGATCTTGGATGGTTCTAACATTGGAATTGATTCGTGCTTGCAAATGAGCACCATCGATTTCAGGTGGTGGAGGTGGGGGGTTATGAGGTGGAGTGGGTGGAGGTGGAGGTGAAGGTGGTGGAGATGGATGGTGCGGAGGTGGATTGCGAATATTATTGAATCGATCCATGTGATCTCTAAGATATGAGTGAACCTTCATTAGATTTGTAATTTCAAAATGTAAGATACATGTTTAGGAAATACTTTAAACCATTCAATATAAATGGCCTAATTGAATACAAATGATAAAATATGTAAGCCCTCATTTATGTCTAAGGCATGTTACTTGAATGAAAATACAATTAACTATTAATATAGGAAAATTATGAATGCTATAGGGTTTACATTTAGAGTTTAGGATTTAGGTTTTAGGGTAATAGGATGCCTTAAGGGGATCTATGTAGTAAGGTCCTAGTACAAAATGACATGGCTTTTAAGTGAATAAAATTTGGTGAGTTGCCTAAGGCAACCAAATTTCGTTTTAAGGTCCAGACAAAATGAATGCTTTAGTGTTAAGGGTTTAGATTTTAGAGTTTAGGGTTTAGGGTTTAGCTGAACTTAGGGTGAAGTTTGGGTGGCCCTTGGAATAATGGACTTGCAAATTAGTTCCTAGTTTATGAATATTTTTTATTTTATGAATAGATTGACTATTTCTGTAATAGAAACACATATTTATGTATTATTAAGATTGAGTTTGATGTATATTTTAACTAGATATTGTTTTAATTGAATATAAGATTATTTTATTTAACATTTTTCTCATTAATATTTCCCACTTAAATGAATTTTATGATATAAAATGTATAATATAAAATTAGTTAATGTTGAATCAAGTATTTTATTTTCGATTGTTTGGAATTGAAAGAACCTAAAAGAAAGAAAAGAAAAATATTTAGATTCTTTTAGTGTCTAGGTAACTAGTGTAAAAATTGAGATTTTAGACTAAACTAGAAGCCTAATTAACAAGTAATTGACTAGAATGAGGGTTAAGATTGTCAAAAGACAATAAACAACACATGCAAACAAGAAATGGAAACAAGGCATGACTAAGAGAGATCAAAACATAAAATAGAAATGAATGTTGAATACTATCTAATTAAGTGACAATTGGAAATCGATTGTACACTTGGATTTATGAATTGCTAACTAAATTTGCAAACAAACATTGATAAAATTTATGAATTGTAACTATTCTTTAACATATTGTTTTCTAATCTAATTATAATTTAACATTGAAACTAAAGTTTAACATATCATTTTCTCCATACAATGCAAATGAAATTTAAAACATTTAAGCAATGCAAATGAATTTTCTTGAGCTCAAAATTAGGGTTTTCAAAATCAAAATGATTTGTTCGATTTCAATTTAGGGTTTTAACAATTTTTTTGTTTCAATTCAATTTAGGGTTTCAATTTCTAAGCAATTAGGGTTTTTAATGCAATTTTTTTTTTCATTTCAAACTAGGGTTTTCAAATTCAATTTTTTTTGTTTGATTTGAATTTGGTTTCAAAAAGCTTGATTAGAGTTTCTAAATGCAATTTTTTTATTTCATTTCAATTTCTAGGGTTTTGAAATGCATTTTTTTTGTTTGTTTCAATTAGGGTTTTCAAATACAATTTTTTTTGGTTTGATTGAACAATTTAGGTTTCAAAAGCTAAATTTTGTTTCTAAAATACAATTCAAGGTTCATTTTTTCATTTCTATTCAATATCTTCAGGTTTCATTGAATTTTTTCATCTATTTCTACAATTCCTCATTTCTACTATAACAAGAAATAAAATTCTTAAAATGAAATAAATTTAAAAAAACATGCTAAAATCAATTATTCTATTGACAATTTCAATAAAAAATGAAAAAATGCAAAAATGGGTGTGGACGGGTACCTGGAGGCTATTTCTAGTGGTCGTTGTCGCTCACAACTCTTGATCCCCTGCTCTGCTAAAATACAGGTTTGTTCATTTTTAAAAAATAAATACCATTACAAAATGGGATCTTGTTCCTTGTCCATTGGTTTCAGACCCTTTAACAAACGGGATCCCGATTTTTAAAAAGCAGGATCCGTTTTACATTTAGGCTTGGGATCCTAAAGCTAAACGGGATCCCGATTTTTAAAAATCGGGATCCCATTTTTGCAATGTCGATTTCATTTTTTTGGCTAAGGAAAAAACTTCCATGCTTCGTGGACTCAACTTTGTGCACTTACCCTATTTTTCTACAAAGGATAAAATTTTGATTCTTTTGAATTTAGGTTGGTAACACTAGTATCTAGTGCTTTCACTTTGTTTCATAATTTATTTTTGAATATTTTTCTTTTAATTAAGTTTGGAGTCAAACAAATTACAATTTAGACATAGGTGCAATTTGGCTCGCATAACTTTTTTGGTGTATTGAAATTGATTTTTTTTTTGTTGGAACAAGGACATAAATACCTAGTGCGTATATATTTTTCAATTTTTTTCCTCAAATTTACTATTTTTCCACAATGATTTTTCATCGAACTTGATGTTCGATGAAAAACCTATGTTTAGTAAAACTAAAAACTAAAATATATTAAATTTATAGTTTTTGGAAAGCACGTTTCAAGCACTACAGTCCTTCAATTTGGTTTATCAAGTTGACTCCATTTACACCTCCTTTCCATACTTTGATAGTAAAAATAATGCATAAAATGGTGGAGGGAAAGGTGAAAAAAGGGAGGTTCATTCGAACCCCCTTCATTAGAAGGGGGTTTCGAATGAACACCCCTTATATGGTTCAAGGGGGGGTTCATTTGAACCCCCTTCATTAGGAGTAAGCCATTTTAAATTTTTCAATGCGAATTTGTAATTTTTCTTAAGCTCCCAAGTGATTTTCCAAATTTGGACCAATGGGGAATATTACACACCTCCTATCTTATTACCATCTTCAAGTGTAATGCATGTTTATGCCACTCTAGGAAACCCCTAAGCTAAAAAGGGAGAAGATCATGGATACACCTATCATAACTAATCTCACATGCAAACTATGATCTTACACAAGACACCAATTATACACACCATGATTACATGTGTATAGTACATAACACATGGAAACAATGATTCAATATAATTTAATGCATAACCGTACTTTAATACATACACACCAAGAGTCCAATATAAAAATCAAGGATAACAATGCAACAGTAATATAATGCACAACCATAGTTGAACACACACACACACATCAAAGATCCAATACATAAATAGCCCCACATCAAGGTACTTATGACCCAACCAAAGGTAAGAGAAAGGGAAATACTAGTATAAGGAGCATCAATAATTTTAATC
Source organism: Sequoia sempervirens (assembly GCA_007258455.2). NCBI lineage: Eukaryota > Viridiplantae > Streptophyta > Pinopsida > Cupressales > Cupressaceae > Sequoia > Sequoia sempervirens. The sequence continues at coordinate 1,201,836,672 of VDFB02271358.1, read as the reverse complement.
CACATACTTGTCTTTACCATTCATCAACACTAATAATTTCATTTCAATAGAGTTAAGGAAGGAATGAAAAACTACAAATATATTATAGTTTATCCATTAATACATGATAAAATCATAATTTACACCAAATAGTCATAGCATGGAAAATAAAGCATGACATCATTATCCAATAAATGTACATATTGTAATCAAGATAAAATAATAATATACAAGGGTTATATTCTCCAACCAATAATACACAAGAATACATGCTAACAACCACCAATATATAAAGCAATGAGTACCCATAGCATTACACTCATGCAAATAGTCACAAGGACCTATCAAGTACCAATGACCTAATGAAAATCAAGAAAGAAACTACAAAGTATTCAATCCTAAGTCCAAAAGTCAACTATGAGTAGAAAATATCAAGTTGCCAAAATGAGGTCAAAATAAATAAAGCTCATATCTAAGAGGTTAGAAAATATATATCCAACATAAGGCCTTCCCAAAAGTCAACTTCAACTTAAAATTCAAAGCACAAAAAATAAGACCAAAAATCAAGACACTTATATTCAAAAGGCAAGAGATCACATTTCCAACATGAAACATTTTGTCCCATAAAATAAAAATATTTTACAAGTCATAAAATCCAAAATTCATTTATTTTCAATTTCAAGAACCATGCAAAAAGCTCAGTCGCCATTAGTGGAAGCTTCAATATTTTCACTATTCACTAAATTTTATCATAAATATTTTATTATTATTTTAAAATCACATTATACCTTCTTTCTCTAGATGGGATGGGGGTCACACTTTTTCAAGCACATAATTTTTTTTGAGAATAAGGTCTTTTGGGCCATTTCATGTTTTCCATGAAAAATAAGAAGACACTCAATTTTTTAACAATACTCTTTTGGTGTAAATCTTGTCAATTGCATAAATATGTAATCAAATAAAATTTTGGAGAGATTTTGCTAGCCTAATGAAGTGATTTTAAAAATTATAAAAAATAATATGAAACCATAACTAAAAGAATTCAAATCTACAATTTTAAAAAATTCTTAACGAAAATGAATTCCTTCCAAATATAATTTCAAGCATTGTCAAACAAGTCATGTATATCCCAATTAACATGGGATCATATCCAAACAAAATATTTAAATTAAGAAATTGCATTTCTTTATTAAAAGGAAAACACCATTTTTGTGCTATCTTGAACTCAGAGATATTCTTGAGGAAGAAATCAATCTTAAACAAGCATGCATGCATTAAAATTATATCAAGCAATATAATCCATTAAAGCTCGCATTCCACAAGAAAATCCATTTCATTCTTCATTTTCTCAATCCAAACATCCCCACACAAGAGGGAAATAAAGAGAAGAATAGAGAAAATGATTGAATAATTCATAAAATCCTTCCTTTTTCCTTTTTCACTCCAAAAATATCTAACCCGTCTTTTCACTTTCTTTTCCATTTCACAATAACATCCTAATTCAAAAGAGAAAATAGATGTCTTTTATAGATATTTTTTCTTTTAGTATTTCACTAATAATTTAAATCTAATACATTTTGTAAAAATATTTATTAAATGACTAAAATTGTAATTTCACTAAAATTGACTAATGCATAGAGGAATTACCATTAAATTACTAACATAATAATTTTCCAAATTAACATGAATTTAATTAGATTAATTTATTTTAACTTACAACATTCTCCAATTATTTCCACAATACTAAAATGTATAAGACCTTTTCACAAAGGAAATTGAATAACTAACTTTTCAACTAAATATTTATAATTTTTTGTTAGGTAAAAGTAGCAAAGCTACTATAATATTAAATTCAAAAATAAAATAATGTACATCGAGAAGCTACATCAAGTAGATACAGAAAGCACCGAGAGGTTGAGGACGTATACAAAAACCGACAAAAACCAACATCCATGAAAGGAACAAAGAGAATCAAGCATTGGAGCAGCTTTCAAAAGAAGATGCCATCTTAGATACCAGTGGGAAGAACATAGAAGAATGAGGGTCATCATTTACATTCTTAATCAAAAGATGAGTTGCATTGATCCAAGTTTGAGCCTTAAATAAGATGTAGAAACACCAATGTGTTGACGAAGACAAGCTAACTGAGTATGAAAAGCATTGGGATTATCCCCAACCAAATCTGAAACCAGGGGTTGCCACAAAGAAGAAGTGGCCCAATCAGTGAAAATTGAATCTCTATCCAAGAAACCACCCACAATAGAAGAGCCTTTGCAAAGACAGTATATCCAAAACATAAAGAGCTAAGTATTTATAATTATTCCATACACTTTTTTTTTTTTGGAAAAATCAATAAAATAAAAGAGAACTCAGCTTAAATGAACACACATAGAGGAAAAAAATCACTTTTTGAATGCATCCAAAACATAAAGAACTATAATCGCCAATTATTATAATTAGTGGTGAACTAGGTAAACATAGGAGCATCAATTTATTTTCTAACCAAATTAGATAGAATAAATAATAAAACATACCACAAGAGTCAAATTTTTCCAACTTGAACATAAGGCTTGGGTATGATAGCATGTCAAGTGAATCCATATGTTTCTCCTCCACATCCATCTAGTGGTCAAACACCTTTATATATCCTCCACACTCAAGGTAACACAAATTATAACAACAAATATAATAGTTGAAGAAAAATATAATGACCAATTAGGACATGTAATCTAGCAAGGAACATATCCATCATTCAATTACATCATATCATAATCAAATCAATATATAATTTTATCCAATCATAAAACATCAAGACAAGGAAAGTGTTAGCACATGGGTGACAACTACATCCTCCCCCCAAAGTATTGACTTACTCTTGGAAGAAATCAAGATTAGGATTAAATTAATACCCCAAATCTAATTCACACCATACAAGGGAAGTAGCATAACAAACACACATAAGATGGAATGATATAGCTCCATATATGCTCAATCAATTGTCATAGACAATGCATGCACACAACTTGATAGACCAATTGATCCCTTATTGAGAAATTCATTGAACTAGACACGCTACATTTTATTTATCAACTAAGGAATTGTAATTCTTGGATGATGTTGGCACTATATGTGCAGCTAAGAATCCTAAGGTGCCCTAATCAATTTTGTATAGAAAAATTAACAAATTCAACTTCAATTAAAAGAAAATTTGATTGGAATAACTCTTTCTAGAAGTAAATCTAATTGAATAGCAATTGTTATGGGTAACTACTCTTGTGAAAAAAATAATTAATGACTTAGATATATTGTAGTTTACTTGTGTGAGATGAGGGAATGTCGGAGAGGGTCGATTATGCTTGACTCATGATGAATCAAAGCATAACTTCGCCAAACATACCTGCATCTACAAACAAGATCATTCAAATTGGAAATCTAAACTAAGCATTTAATTGAAAATGAAAGCTACAAACTACACAAAAATAGTTAAATTCCTAATATAGCCCATCTAAAACTTATCCTATTTTGGAATTGGTGTCATTTTGATGTGAAACGACGACCCTTTCCCAATCCCGTGATTAGTGAGCCTATTTTAGCCGATTCTATGGAAGAGAATCGATGAAACCATTGTGATTGATGTATGAAAACCTAGTTTATGCTAAAATGAACATGATGCAAGCTAAGTTACCATGATTTTATGCTAAGAATGAACTAATTATGCTATTTCTAAGCTAATCTAAGTTAAAACTATGTTAAAAGATGAAAACCCTAATTCATATACAAACTAAGATGGATGCATGGAAGTCATTAATGGATGCTCTAACCTATGATGCAATTAAAAATTAACTAAGATAAGATAAAAAGTGAGTAAATTGAGAGTATGGATGGAAGTGAATTAAACGACATGACTTTGCAAATGAAAGATGGATCCATTTGTCTCCAAATAGTGACCTATTTATAGGAAAGCAAATGAGGAATGAAGGGTTGAGATAAAAAAATTTAATCAACAGTCCAAGATGAAGGGGATGAGAGGCATGGATCATGGATTCTCATATACGAATGAGAATGCATGATGAGATTTAATCAAGGGCTCACACTTACCGAACAAACAAACACACTTTTGACCTGCTCACACAGGTCAAAGTTAACTTGTTCAAAAGGTTAAAGGTTTAGCTTGTTCAAGAAGCCAAGTGAGATGATTGGAGAAGAGAGAATATTCCTTTCGGTGAGGAAAAATGGCTATTTACAAATTAAAACAAATTTTTAATTGTGCAAAAAGGGGATAAGGAATATTTCATGGGAATATTCCCTTTGCTTAGAGGAAAGTTAGTTTAATTGCTAATTAAACAAGATTTAATTATGCAATTAGTGGATTAGAAGAATTAAAGTTATATTTATTAAATTAAATGATTTAATAAATGGGGGAAAGATGAAATGATATTTAATTAAATAACTTAGGGTTATTTAATTAAATAAGATGACTTAGGGTTATTAAATTAAATATTATGATTTATTCAATTTAATGAGAGGAAGCGTTAGCGCGAAAAGAGATGAACTAACCTGATTAAATTAATTAGGCCAATAGATGAAAATGATGCAATTAATTAATTAGTTAGCCTAATTAAATCAATTAAGCGAAAAGAGGATGGGTTAAAGAGGAAATGATGTTAGTAAATCTGTTTTAAGTGTATTATATCGATTAGGACATTTTTCAGTGTCTACATTTTTCCCCTCTTTGAAGTGAGGTACATGCTACTTCGGTTCAAAGAATAACGCTTTTTGGATTAAAACTGCTGCTTAAATCAAAAAATAAAAATTTTCTGATTTTTGATGCCCTAGCAGAAGGATAAAGCTAACTCCTTGCCCCCTTAAGAAATCAGGTTGAAATTTTGAATTTTGGGTTGATTTCTTGATAAAGGTTAAAAGTTGCCTCAAGGGTCCAAAAAGGCTCCAAGATGCAAAAATAATGCCAAAATACGCAAAAAAATGATGCAAAATTAGGTTCAAATTGGCAAAATTGGTGAAAATGATAATAAACCTTATCTTCAAGGTTAAATTAGGGCAAAAAACCCTAAATTTCTAGCTTAAATAGGCAAAGAAGGGTCATTTTCAATTCATTTGTGCATTCACACCTTAAAATTCTTGCGATTTGAGCTATGATCTTCTGACAAAATGGCATGTCGGGAGCTTCCAAGGCACTTCTCTGATCGAGTTTGAGAGTTCCAAGGGCTTCCAGGCGCAGGACCTCCGATATGTGATTCGAAACCTGATTTGAAATTTGAATTTTTGATGCATTTATTACGCTTTGAAGTTTAAACTTTGGTGATGTCACTATATAGCGACACCTGAACTGAAATCGGTGATGTCAAGATGAATTATAGTGATGCATATTTATATGGCGACGCTTTTCATAATTTAAAATTAGGGTTTCTAATTTTAAATGGCAACACATACTTATTTGGCGACACACTTGCCGATTTAGAAATTAGGGTTAGGGTTTTCCAAAAGTTAAATCGCAATGCTAGCTTATTTGGCGATGCATGTTTTGATTTACAATTTTAAATGTATCGAGCATCACTATTTGAAATTTGAATATAGCGACGCTATTTGAAATTTTATTATAGTGACGTTATTTGAAATTTGAATATAGCGACGCTATTGCGATTTCTAAGTTGGATATTTCAAATTGAATCAAATATCGATGATTTCTTGATGTCGTGCACTTCGTGGATGCAGGAGGTCTTTCCACCATTGATGGTGTGCGAGCACAAACTGATTGTTTTGGAGAGATTAGGTGATCTGTCAGAGTTACGCCAAGAGAACCTAGGAGAGGTTGGCCTCTGGTATATGACATATGCACCTATGATTCAGACACACTTAGCGATGATGATGGATCTATGTGAGAGATGGCACAACGAGACCTTGTCCTTCCACCTTCTGATAGGTGAGGTGACAGTTACTTTAGAGGACGTTTGTTGATTCATAGAGAAAGTGTGATTTATGAAACTGATGCCAGATTCGACGCCTGCCTTGAGGTCATGGAGATGGATCAAATTGCACTAGTTACATCACAGATTGACTTGTATTCATACAGAGGTCATGTGTCAACCTTTAGATTGATCATCGTAGCCATCATTTCGAGCTTGGTGGCTCTGGATAGATGTAGTAGAGGATTTAGCCAGGGATGGGGCTTGGCATGACATTGGATGCTACACAAGACACTTTTTGCGTGGGGGCCCATGATGCTAGCCTCCTTATATCATGATTTGCATGATTTTGTTTACTGTGATGGGAGAGCTATTGGTGCAGGGGTGACTCTGCTACACATTTGGGCATGGGAGCACATTGTCGTGCTTCGGTCAATTGTTCAAATGGTAGACGTGGATCTAGATGATCTCGTCATTTGGAAATATAGAGGTACGATCACTTTGAGGCATACTGGATAGATTGGGCTCCTGTATTGGAGATGGGTGATAGATGATATGATAGTTTTCCGCTAGCACCCATGGCTTCAAATGTTGCCATGGTTTGATGATATTTGTTGAAAATGGAGATGTTAATATTCAACAATTGCATTTCGCCAGGAAGACCTGATATATGTAGGGTTGAGAGCATCACATTATTGAGAGGTATCGACCAGATAGGGTAGCACGACAGTTTGTAGAGGTCTAGGATAGACCTAACGATGCATATAAGGTGATTTTGGTAAGATCAACACAAGAGGTTCCTACATGGGGACCGAATATCCCAACTCCAGAGGCCGTAAAGAGCTTTAAACAATTGGTGGCCTAGCCTTGGGCATATGATTAGGAATAGGTAGTAGCTCAAACTACTGCATATGATGCATGGTTTGTTCCTCCCTGACAATTGACGGATCTAGCAAGTGTTCCCCCTAGAGGGAGACCTAGAGGCAGAGGAGTCGGGAGAGGTAGGGGACAGGATGGTCGGGACGGTCAGGATGGTCAGGTTCTAGGGGATCCTCTAGTTGTACAGTAGCAGGGACCACAATAGCAGCCTCTAGTTCAGCAGCAGGGACCACAATAGTAGGTAGTACCACCACCAGATGCTAGAGATACACAGATTTAGTAGCTACAACAACAGGTGTAGATATTGACTGGTTAGTGAGATCGGGCCCACCAACAAGTTTTGGTCATTACCATTGAGTGAGACCAGGCTTGACAGCGGGTGGTTGTAGTTACAGTCGAGAGAGATCAGGCAATGTAGAGAGTATAGGCTGTGACAGGGAAGACATATTAGAATGTGGCTTAGAGATAGCAGATTGAGGCGATAATGGTGGCCACACATGGTCAGGCAGTGTCAGCATCATAATATAGAGAGGTTGTTACAGAGGCTGCATATTATAGGAAACATTATCATCATGATGTACTAGTAGCATTGAGACATCCATATTTTTCACAACGCAGTGATGCACAACCACGAGCAGAGGATCAACCTAAGAGACAGGCTGGAGAGGGTGGCAGTCACCAGGGCTAGCTATTATGTATAGACACTTTTATTTTGCCCCATTCTTTATCACAGATATACATTCATGGGCTCCTTTTTAATAGCCTCGTGGATATTATACTTTTGATCAATGTTCATACTTTGATCCAAATTTTGTACCATGACACTCATTTATATATATATATGGTACAGATACAGATGATTCATGCTATGATGTGTTCACTTTATTTCATGTATGGATGGATATGATGCTCATATTTGATGATGTATGGATGCATTTTATTTATTCCTATGTGACTTGCGATGATCATGATATGGATGGATGGATGCAATGTTATGTTATTTTTCATTATCTTTTCATGGTATGATATGGATGAATGATTATGATATGCAGATTTTATGGATGCAAATGATGTGGATGCAATTATTTTTGTAAATTTTATATGCATGTTTATGATGATGATGTATGCATGTGGATGCAAAATGCTTATGATTTTTAATGATTTAAGATGCTCAGAATAATAAATTATTCATCACAACTCAAATGATAATGTAGAATGTATGATGTGAAATGATCATGAGATGGATAATATGATTATACTGATGCATGTATGCTGATGGTTTGTGGATGCAGGGTGGATGCACTGATGATGTTTTTGTTGACTGTCATGATACCAAGTTAGCGCTGAGAGAAGATAAAAGAATAAAGAATGAATGACTGTTGATTTTGATGATTGCTTTGAAAGATCCAACAAGTCCTTGATCCATCAAGACTTTATTAGAGATGGTGACGAGACAATGCAAAATGCAGGATGATGAGATGCTCACACTTCGAGATTGGGACTTTCCATCATTCCTTATTGTTTGATATAACACATAGAAATGATGCATCAAGGTATTAATAACTAGGACGATGTTGTATGTAGTGTAATGTACTTTGACTCAACAAACATATAGGATAGTTCTTGTTCATACCTTGTCATATGGAAACGTCGTTGGAATGCAAGTTAGAAGCTTAGAACATATTGAACCAAAGCATACACAATAGTCAACAACATATTCCAAATGACCTTCCTACACACAACTAAGAAAGTATGCGCCAATATTATTTTACAAGAGTATCCACAAGCATAGCAAACAAAAGATAATGATCAATTCCCCATTCCTTTCTCTCTAAATAACTTTGATAGACATCATCGAGAGGCCCTCGGAATGGGTCATTAAGATAAATCATAAGAAAAGATCAAAGACTAACAGTCAGTATTATTTATAGCTCTTGCCTAGTTTAAGTTTAGCAAAAGTGATGTCTAATACTGATGTCCATCGCAAGAAGGATACATCCTAGGACATGTTGATCATAGGCTTGTTTGATGTTAGGATGATGATGCTAAGATGAGTCATTGCTATAAACTTCACTGACGCATTTACCTATGATTTAGACTTTAGATTTTGACTTTTAAGTTTGCACTTTACGACTTGCTATACTTTCTTTCTACTTGTTTCACCAAAGGTTGAAGGTGACGATCGTTTATTATGGGTGAAGGTTTATTGCGGGTGAAAGCAAGATGGGATGGATGGGTTTTAGGATTTTTTGAAATATTTCAATGTTTTTGGTATTTTGAAAATGTTTTGAGGTTTTTTTTGGTCTTTTTTGAAAGTTTATATGGATGTTTAGGATTTTTTATTTTCTAAGGTTGTTTAAGGTTTTCTAAATGTTTGAGGCTTTTTAGGTCTTTTGAGTATTTTCTATTGTTTTTGGATTTTTAGTTTTTTGAATGTTTTTGTGTTTTTTGATTATTTAGATGTTTTGGATTTTTCAAAATATTTGGATGTTTAGAAGTTTTTGAAATATTTGGATGTTTTGGGGTTTTTCGAGAATTTCCAAGTTTTGACCAAGAACCTAACCTAAAGACCTATCCTAGGGGCCTCAAAGGCTAATCATAAATTAGCCTTTCCTACATTATACATGCAAAGACCATGTAGTTTGGCTGACTCAACCCATTTACAAGATGAAGATATGCACAGGTGAAAGACGAAAGTTTATTATGATGGACTCATAAAGGACTGACCTAGGGTGTCTCGGGGGCACATCAATGATGGCCTTTCCTACGTTCAAGCTCAGAGATGACGTAGTTCGACAAGAGGACTCTGTTTTTGTTTTTTTTATGTTTGACCTTTTTAGGGATTTTGATGTTTTATGGATGTTTTAGATTTTTCCTTTACAATTTTTTGAATGTTTTTGGATTTTCTGGATAAGATTTTATGAATGTTTTTGAATTTTCTAATAAGATGCCCAATGACCTCAAGATATACATGAACCCGATTGGGACCCATAACGAAATGCCCCCAGTGTGACATATTATCCTACTTTGATAAAGGCAGGACAAACTGACCTTCAAAATATGCCAAGTAGTGCTAAAGGGTTTATGATACCTTACAGTGACAAGCCATGATAAGGACGCAGATGAGGGATAAATGGAAATGCAAAGAATGATAGGGAAAAAGAGCCAAAGAATAGATGGAGATGCTTTATTTATGCAAGGAACCTATTTGCCAGGTTTTCACCAAGGTACTTTCCAATGCACCACCAAAGTGGTTTTCACTAGAGGATGATTTTTTCTTTACTTTTTCAATCCTTTTTCTCATTTTTTTGGATTTTTATTTTTTTATGATTTTTTTGTATTTTCTGATTTATACCCTTCAAGACTAGGCATAAATTTTTTTGAGATGCAAGTTGTTGGTTGGCTCCTGCAAGGGTTCACCTTCAGGGGTTGAGAGTTGGTATGCTCCTGATCCATAGCTGCTTGTGATGACAAAGGGACCCAACCAGTTAGGTTCAAACCTTCCTTTGTTGTCTTCAACTGGAAGATTCTTTTGATTCTACTCTAAGACAAGATCACGTACCTGGAACAACCGACATTTGATTATCTTGTTATAGCTATGTTTTAGTTAGTTTTGATATACTTGCAAGTGTTAAGGGTGTCAAGACGACTTTCATCCAGGAATTCTAGCTCATTCATTCGAGCCACTCTATATTCTTCCTCAGTTATCAGGTTTTGTAGTGATACTCACAGTGATGGGAGCTCAACCTCAATAGGCAAGATGGATTTTGATCCATAGACCAAAGAGAAAGGGGTTGCACCTGTAGGCATGTAGATATTGGTTCGATAAGCCTAAAGAGTGGGATTTAGTTGTAGATTCCAGTCACGACCAACTTCATTAACTGTTTTCTTCAAGATTTTCATAATATTTTTATTCGTGGCTTCTACTTGGCCATTGCCTTGGGGATAGTATGGGGTAGAGAATCAGTGTTGGATATTGAATTTTTGGCATAACTCCTTTACATCCTGATTTTTAAAAGAGGTTCCATTGTTTGAGATGAGGGTTGTGGAACACCATAATGGAAAATAATGTAATTTAGGATAAATTTAGCTATTTGCTTCCCTGTTATACAGTAGGTCATAGGAATGGATTCAACCCACTTAGTAAAGTGCTCAATGGCAGTTATGATAAACTCATGACCGTTGGATGAGGTTGGAGTGATTTTTCCTATGAGGTCAAGTCCCCATTATGAAAAATTCCATGGTGTGATCATTGGCTGCAATTATTGAGTTGGAGCATGAATCATATCCCCATGCTATTGACACTGGATGCATTTTCACACATATTGATGAGCTTCTTTTTCCATGGTTGGCCAATAGTACCCCATCCTCAACAGTTTCTTAGCCAATGTCATACTGATAGAATGGGACCCACATATGCCATCGTGTACTTCTGTTAAAGTACTTAAGGCTTCCTCTTGGTTAAGACATTGTAGTAATGTCCCTTCAATGCTTCGACGGTAAAGGGTATCACTTAGGATCACGAATCGGGATGCATTTTTCACAAAGGTATTTTTAAGGTTCAGGGTGATATCTGATGGAAGGCTTCCTATGTTAAGGTAGGTAAAGATGTCATGGTAGCATGGGGATCCAGGACCAACAATGACACACATGATTTCAGATTCAAGGATTTCTTAATTTGGTACGAGAATTTGTTCTACCAAGAATTCACATTGGAGGATGGTGTTCGACATGTCTAATAATGATCTGATTGTTTCCATGGTGTTTGCTACTCTATTGTTCATGCGAGGAATCTGCTCAAAATTTATGTCTATAAAAATTCCTTTGAGATTCTCCACAATCTTCTTGTAAGGAGTGAGCTTATCCTTAGTTTGATAGTCGTCAGGGAACTAAGACATCAAAGGGTTCTCAACATAGATGGGTGCTTATGCTAATTGGTCTGCAATCACTTGTCCTTTGATTGCCTTGTGCTCCACATACTCTATGTCAAACTCTTCCAAGATCATCACCCATTTAGCCATTCATCCTATGAGGGTTGCTTTGGATAAAAAATATTTTAATGGATCAATCTTTGCAATGAGCTTGATTTGATGTGACAACATGTACTACCTAAACTTTTGTGAAGAAAAAATTACTGTTAGGCATGCTTTCTCAATGGGTGAATAGTTCATCTCATAGCCTACCAAGGTTCTGCTGATGTAGTATATGGCTCTTTCCTTTCTATTTTCATCATGTTGTGCTAAAAGAGCTCCTAGTGTTCTTGGTGTTACTAAGATGTACAAGATCAATGGATTTCTCAGTATTGACGACATGAGCACTAGAGGTGTTAGTAGATAATATTTGATCTATTGGAAAGCTTTTTCACATTTGTCATCCCACTTGTATGTTATCCCTTTATGGAGGAGATGTGAAAAGGGGTGAATCTTATCTAATAGTTGGGCTATGAACCTTCTGATGGACTGTAATCTTCCTTGTAATCCTCTCATATACTTCAATGTCTATGGTGGTTCCATGTCTAGGATGGCTTTTACCTTTGTTGGATCAATTTCTATGCCTCTTTGTGAAACAATAAAGCCAAGAGTTTTCCCTGATGTGACCCCGAACACACACTTTTTTGGATTTAGTCATACCTTGTATTCTTCAAGCATGTCAAAGATAGGTCCTAAGACTTGTATGTTCTCACTTCTCTTCTTTGATTTTTCCAAAATATCATCCACATAATCTTCAACTATTTTGTGGATCATGTCGTGAAAGATGAAGGCCATTGCTCTTTGATAGGTTGCTCCTGCATTCTTTAACCCGAATGGCATTGCATTCCCGTAATAGGTTCCCCATGGACAAGTGAAGGCACTTATGTGTTGATCCTCCTTGGCGATTATGATTTGATTATAGCATAAAAATCCATCCATGAGCAACAAAATTTCATGCCCAGTTGTTAAATCCACAATACGATCGATGTTGGGAGGAGGGAAATCATCCTTCGGGCATGCCTTGTTTAGATCTCTGAAAGTAGTGCATATTCTGATGCCCCCAATGGGTTTTGAGACTGGTACCAGGTTTGAAACCCACTCAGGATAATCTATCAGTCAAATGAATCCAACATCAAGAAGCTTTTGTAATTCTAGTTTAACCAAGAGTGTTATATGAGGATGCATCTTCCTTAATTTTTTCTTAACTGGTTTGGCTTTAGGATAGACTGTTAAGTGATGTACAACCACTTCTGGATCAAGGCCTGGCATATCTGTGCATGACCATGCAAAGTTAGCTCTTCTTTTTTTGAGGAATATTGCTAGGTTCTTCTTTTCTTCGTCCAACAAGGATTCAACATAAAAAGTGATCTTAGGTGCTTCTTTTGTTCCCACATTGAATGGAGTGGTCTTTTCTGCTAGTACCACTAACTTCTCTGGATGTATTGCACTAAGGGGGAGATTGAATCCTTCATCCTTGGGCACCTCAAAAAGGTTTTCACTATCGGATGCATCCTTTGTTTTTACTATTTTGGGGTCATAGAGTGCCACTAGGTGGTTTTCACTCAAGGATCTACATGTTAGTTGCATTTCATTTATTTTGCGATTGAAGGATTCAATCGTCTCCCCATAGTATGCCCCTGCATCGAGTTCTATTTCGAAGCCTACTTTATGATCTTCCCATGATAAGTTGTCTCAGAGTCCCATGAATTCTAAGATCGCTTCATCGTTTTTGAATAAATCTAGAATCACTGGTCCTTGTTGGTCCATGTCAATGAGTTGCATGTATACTAGGCGTATTTTAATTGGTTGGTTGTTTGGGACAAAGGATGTTATGGATATCATAAAGAGGGTGTTGTTCTAAAAAATTTCAGCAACATCAAGGGGAAAGTCATCTAAGGTTGTATCACATGATGTAGGTGACCCAGAGGAAGCCTCGTCTCGTTTAGCAGAAATACCTTTGCCAATAAGTGTGATCTTGCTAGTAGTACAACCTAAGCCAAGATTCTTTATTCGTTTCTTAGGAACGATGGGTTCTAGTAAACCATTGTCATTCTTCCCTAGCTTCTCATTCTTGTTATATCCCATGCTCTGCATTAGTTTTAGGCCTTTGTTGTCATCTTCCATGGGAAGAATAGGAACAAGTCATTCATCTTGATAGAGGAGTTTAGAGATATCTTCCTCATTGACATCTTCTTGATTCAAATCTCCCCACTTGGCGAAGGTAGTACCTGCCATCTTGATTATGTCTAGGTCTTTGGTGCTAGGTGTAGGTTTCCCATGAGTTTGAGGAGAAATAGGTAACTCTCCTAAGACAAAGGTGTCTTTCAATAGTTTTTATTTTCCATGGCAATCATCTTGAATCACTACTTTGACGTCGGGTATATTCTTGACAATGGGCATTTTTGAGGCTGAGGTAGAGGCTAGGAATGATGGGTCAATAAATGAGCTTGATGGTGTAGGTCCTTCATTATTTTTGGGTATTTGGGAGATCGTATAGAACTTAGCCTCAAGAATTTTGCAGTAGTAGAAAGGCTCAGGATCTCCATGGATAGTGATTTCTCTTCCTTTGAAAGGAAACTTCACACACTGATGATAGGTTGAGGCTATAGCTTTTAGAGAATGGATCCACGGTCGGCCAAACAATATGTTATAGGGAAGATCAAGATCAAGCACTTGGCATGTAGTTTCTACAATAAGAGGTCCCACTTAGATTGGAAGTGCAATGATTCCTTGTGATACCCGTTCTTGATCGTCATATGCCCTGATGGTGGTACTTGTTGTCTTCTCAATAGTATCTTCTGAATAGCCTAGATTTTTGATCAACTGTAGGATACAAATGTTCAAACCATCACCTCCATCTACCAAAACTCTTTTGACCTTGTTTTTATGAATGACAACCTCAAGGTGTAAAGCACAGTTATGAGATGGTTGTGACAGTAAATCTTTCTTGGAGAAGGTGAGAAGATGGTTAGTGATATTCCCTACCATAGCTTGAAACTGATCAATATCAATGTTCTCAAGAACAGATGACTCAGACAAGGCCTTTTCCAGTATTTCCTTGTGTGTAGGGGATAACCTTAAGAGTTCTTAGTTTGATATATGTGTGGGGGTCTGTTTAAGTTGATCTAAAAGATTGTACTCCCTAGGATTAGATGTGGGAAAAGTAGGTTGTGTCCTAGATTGAGATGGACTCCTTGAACTGTTATTTTCCCATATCGTGTGGTGACTCCACATTCTGTGCTAGCTCCTTTGATGGTGACAATGGTGATAATTCTATCATAGGAGGCAACTACATTGGAATAGGTATGTTGCACATTGGTGTAATCCTTAGCTTTTTCATTGTTTGCTTTGTTATGATTTGGCATAGGGTTCTTGTATATCTTGAGATCCTGATTCCCAACCGGTACCTCAACAAATATGGTATCATTTTCTATGAGATCTTGGATGATATTCTTGAGTTTCATGCAGTTTGTTTTTTTATGTCCTTCGATTTTATGAAAGTCACAAAGATCACACTCATTGTACGAGGATGGCTTCTCATGTGGTTCTTGGTAGTTTTCAAAGTTAGGAAATCTTATTAGATTTGACTCTACCAATTTCTTCATGATTGTCTCGATGGGTTCTGATAACTATGTGTACTTGCGTTTGAGATAGTTGTTCCTATTAGTTGTTTTCATTTGTTGCATGTTGGTGTTACTGATATGACTGTTCTATGGTGGTTCCATTTGTTGCACATTTGGTTGGATGTTAGCAACTTGATTGTTATTGGGTCTAGGAGCATTTAGTATGAACTTAGCGTCTACCACACCATCGTTTGTTATTCTTTTTTTTTTTAGCCCAAACACAAGGTTTCTCATTTGAACTAGTTGAAGGATGGTTGTCTTTGTAAGGCTGAGTATTTCCTTGTGAGATTAGGGCTCTTTTGATGTTAAGGGCTCTAGGTACAAGCTCATCATATGATGTGATGCATTGCATTTTCAAGTGAAATGATAGATTTGGATCCAAATTGGCTATAATGATTCCCACTTGTTGTTCGTCAGGAAGAGGCCACTTGCTTTTACTAGCTCTTTGTCTCCATCATTGTAAGAAATTAGTGAAAGTTTCTCCTTGATTTTTTTTTAAGAGTGTATAATTCTTCTAGACTGGCGTCCATGTCAAGATTGAAGGAGTAGTGATCAATGAATTTATCAGTGATTTCTTGGAAAATTTTGATACCAGGAGGAAAATTAGAAAACCAATCCATAGCATGACCTGTTATTCTTCGAGGGAAGACGCACATTAGATATGAATCGTTGTAAGCCACTTCCACGCACATGACATTAAATTCTTTGATATGGTCCACAGGACTTCCTCTCCCTTTATATTTGTCAAATTTGGAGATTTCAAAACTAGGAGGGAATGGTATCGTTGCTATGTTTCAATCAAATGGGTAAGGACACAAGTTTTGTGTAAGAGGTTTCTTTGTCTTTCCCATACGAAGGTCCCAAATTTCTTGTGAGAGTGCTTTCAATTGTGATGCTAGGTCATCTTGCGGGTTGGGTGGAGGAACATATGGTGGGATGAAAAATGAGTTATATGGGGTGTATGATGGCGTGAAATTTTACGAAAGTGATGGATATGTTCCTGTTGCATTTGGATTGACGATGTTCAAATGAGGATAATAGGATTCTTGTTTTTGTTGTTGGGAATATTGTTGAGCTAGTAGGGCTTGTTGTTGAGCTTTTTGTTGTTCTTGTGCCATGAGGACTTGTTGTTGGTGGTGTACTAATAAATTTTCTTTTTGTGCTTGATGTTGTTGTTGTGCAGCCTGTTGTGCTTGTTGTACAATGGGTGCTTGTTGTTGCTATTGTGCTAAGGTTGCTTGTTGAGCTTGATGTTGTTGTTGTGCAAGGGCTGCTTGTTGAGCTTGATGTTGTTGTTGTGCTAGGGCCACTTGTTGAGCTTGATGTTTTGTTGTACTAGGGATGCTTGTTGAGACTGATGTTGTTGGACGGCTTGTTGATAGGCTTGTTGCACTTTCTATAAAGCTAAGGCATGTGCTTGCAACGTGGGATCAGGTGGTTTTTGAGACATCTGTGAAGGATTATGGATATTGATGTTTTGAGTGGGTAGTGGATTGCTGGTGAAAGGTGGAGGATTCCCTTGATTTAACATTCCTTGCAAGATGGTGGATTGAGGTGGAGGAATGTATGTTTGAGGTCCTGATTGACTTGGTATAGTAAAGGGGATTGTGGGAAAAGATGAGGATGATGTCATTAAATTTTGCAATGGAAATGAAACACTAGGACCTTGAGTCCATTGATTGAAATGATTCCCTTGTCCTATGTTTTGAGGATTGCCTTGTGTAAAAGATGTAAACAAAGGATTTGTGATCAAGGTACTTCCAGGATTGATAGAACTTGTAACCAAGGGATTTTTTTGAGGTGGATTGATGGTGGAGGATGTAGATGTGGTAGATGGCATGGGTGAACCCACTAGAGGGTTGGATAAAGATGTCCCTATTTGCATCACAGGTTGGTTTTGTGATATAGTATTGAAATTCCCTTGTGTGTTGTTTTGAGATACTTGGTCTATACTGCTTTGCATGATAGTGGGCATACTTGTGGTACTCATAGGTGTGGATGAAGAAGGGTGTCCCTGAAATGTCGAAGTGGTGGTGGAATAATGAAGTTCAAGCGATGTGTGTAGCTATTTTGGAGCTTCAGGAATAGGAGGAGCACCAAAATTAGGTGTCCAAGCGGTGGTGGGAGGTGTAGGATTAGTGTCAAGGGTACCCACAAGTGTTCTACTTTCAAATGGTGAGGTGTGACCAAAATCCTTAGCAAGGTTGGTTGCAAGACTAGGAATGTAACTATGATTTAGCCCTAGTGATGGAGTTGTGAAACGTTGTGTTAAATCCTGTGCTACAAACGTCAGGGAGATAGGAACTATATTTTCAAAGGCTTGATGTTCCATAATTTCTTCCCTAGTAATCTCAAATGGGTTATTTGTGATGTCTTTGATTTCATATGGTCCTGAAGGAGATGATGGTTGTTGTGATGGGGTAACATGACTTCTAGGATCGAATTCTAAAGGATTTGGATCACTTGAGTTAAATGTAACTTTGGTTTTCTCCATGATTCTCTTGTGTTGTGATCTTGGCTTTACCATAAATTTTGTGTCACCTATGGGAGAGTTGTGTTGAGTTTTGTAATGTTTGAACTCTCTAGTTTACTCAAATCTAGGTAAAAGGGACACTCTAAGTCTTTTGGGAGTAATGATGATAATGTGGGATGAAAAGATGAGTGATGTGGGAAGTGATCTTTGCAAACATTTTGGGACAAAACTTTTGAATTGAGTTTGATGTTTTGATGTTGGGATAAAGGATGCTAATGAACCTAGAAATATTTAGGGTAGACTTGTGACCTTCAAGATGAGCTAGTTAAAAAATGATAACTACCTTAACTAAGTGCATGGAAAAGGATACATTTCACATACAAAGTAGCTAAGTTAGCAGTTGGTTTGATGCTTAAATCCCCAAAGTGTTTGTGTATTTAAATTTTTGAAAAGTTAGATGAAGTGAAGGATGAAATTTGATGAAGGGGTGAGTGAAATTTTTGACCCAATGTTGACCTAAAGTGAACCTTTTGTTTTGATAAGATCAAGGTAGTGAGAATGATGCTAGACCTCTAAAATGTTCAAATACTAAAGACTCAATGTTTTTACAAAAGTTGTTGATCCTCAAAAAGGTGAGGGTTTTGGCTCATAAAGAACATGTACATGTCTGGATATTTCCTTAGTGTGCGTTCATAAAAGTTATCAACAACTTGTTTTTGTTTTCATAGAGTGCCTTAATATGGTAGTTGATTGCTTTTGCACTATGATTCCTAAGCTTAAAGTGATGACCAATTGACCTTCTTTTGGGGATCCTTACTTTGCATGAGATCATCTAGTAAAGGGAACCTTTATTTTGACAAGATCAGGGTAGTGAGAACAATGCTAGACCTCCAAAATTTTCACGTCCTAGAGAACCAATGATGATTTAAATGAGAGGACGAATGGGAATGTTCAAACCTATTTGGGCTCTCCTAGCTCGGGCATAAAAGTTTCTTATCAAGGTGTAACAATTGCGGTAAAATATTGAAGCCCACTTTTGACCATACATTGTTCTATGATTCCTATGTCTGAAATGACGGGCTGGAGATTTTCCACTATGGATTTTGATTGTTTGATGAATCATTTATGGGAGTTTGGTATTATGTAAAAAGATCAATATTTTGACTCCAAAAGAATGCATATAATTCTGGACTATACCATGAAGTGCATCTATAAAAGTTTGCTACCAATCTATCTCTATTTTTGTGAAGTTCTAAAAGGTTTTTCTTGAGAGCTTTTGGGGTGAGATGCCTAAGTCTAAAATGAAAACATGTAGGCCTTGGCTTAGGGATCCTAATTTTTCATGAGATCATGTGAAAACAGTTTAAGTTTATGGAAGAAAGGAAGATATTTATAGTCACACGGGAGGTGGTAATGTGGGCCTTCCAGCCTCATTATCATCTTGTTCCTCTTCTTCATCTAAAATGGTTGTTGCATTTCTCCACTGTGTATTTGTTTCCTTGTTTTCAAAAGTGAAACTTCTCAAATTGCTAATAAGATCGGTCTATTCACCATTTATGGGGTCAAAGTTTGGTTGAATTATAGCACCTGGAAGATCAAGTTTTTCAATGGGAGCAATCAGTCTCCAAATAGTCATGTGGGCTTCATTTTTCAATCTATCTTTGCTTAAGTGAATTGATTTTACCACAAACACTTGTCTTGATTATTTTTCCAAACTAGATGTTTATGTCAAAAACATCATAACTTTCATAATGTCCATTTCATGAAATTCATGAGGTTAAAGCCATAATTTCCTATGTTGTCTTTGGGAAAATATAGGTTTGAGATTAATGTCAAGATATTTAGAAATCGCTAAGGATAAATCCTTAGGACAAGCAGTAATATCAAGGCTAACTCAAGAAGTCCATATTTTGAGCCAAAGTGTTTGAAATTTTGAGGATGATAGTGAATGTTTGTTTTTGTATCATTTTGAAACCAAGAAAAGTGTTAAACTAACTCACAATCATTTACAACCCCAAGATAGAAATGGCCATATTTGTTGAGTCCCCACTAGGATTTCTCCAAGCACTAGACAATGCGAATAATTAGAGATTTGGCGACATGGGCTCCCCTCAACGACACACACTTCTCAGGACCACCAAATCTCAAAATCCTTAAAATCTGGAGATTAAAAGGAATTTTTCTATTTCTACAATTGAATAGTACAAATGTGGGGCAGCTTTAGAATGACCGTTCTTGCACCAACAAATATTTTAAGATTTTGGCTTGCTAAACAAATGGGTTGTAGTAAGGGTAATTAGGGACATGACACCTTGCAAGCGTCCAACAAGCCACTAAAGGCTTTAATAAATCCTTCTAGGGGCTCTTATACTTTTTACAGTAGTATTCCATTGTAAAAGACACTGTATGAGTAAGGCCTACATACCATGAGGATTTGACAGTTTATTATCCATTTATATACCAGCCCAAGTGAAAAACCGATTGGAGTTGCCTTCAAATTGTTCTTAGGTAGGCCCCTCTAAAGATAAAAAAAGCAAGGGAGTACACTTGTAGTTTGACTGCCCAGTTCATGTAAAGCGCAAGGAGGGAACACACACAATGTCTCTTTCTCACACTAGCATGATTGTTCAATTTTAAGCCCAATTGAAAGATGTAGGTGATCTTGAAAAGTGTTAGAGAATGTTTCTATTTCTCAAGGTCACCAAATGGTGTGAGAGACTTGCATACGCATCCACTAACAATGTTGAAAATCACAAAACATAGCAAATAGTTGTAAATTTTAACCCTTCAAAACAATGATGAGTTCGTTTTAAGCACCAATTGAAAGATGAAGTTTGCTTTGTTCAATTTTAAGCCCAATGTAAAATGATGATGTAAGGGTTCAATTTTATCCAACTTTGAGAATTCATTTTAAACCCAATTGAACTCTAGTGTGTTTCCTAAAGCAGAAAGTAGAAAGCATGAAGTTGGATTATAATTTCCCCAAAGTGTCGAATGCTTGTTACAATTATAGAAATCAAGATAGAAAAGACTTTCTTGACTTTCGCTCCATGTCTTTAAAACCTGCCAAACTTTGTTAGTCTAACAACCTAAATATAGTCAGGCATGCATCAATGGTCAGATAAATCCAAGAAATTAAGTCACTTGTCGAAAAACCAAACACAAAATTTCTTAGCCTAGTAGGGCGTCCCTGAACATGATAGCATCACAATTTGAAGTTTGGGCATCGCTTTGGTGAAAATGGGCATCGCTCTGCAGTAGGAACAGCGAGCACAATAGCATCATTAATTTTCTCGGCATCACTACTCACAGTAGTGTCCCAATTTGAAATTTGAAAGCGTTGGACTGGTGAATTTGAGCATCGTCGTTTAAACCCTTTGATACCTCCAAATTAAATAAGTGTCGCTATATTTAAATCAGTGTTGGAGCATTAATTCAGCATTAGGATTTCAAATTGCTAGGGCGTCACTATATTGTGATGCTATTGAAATAGCATCGTTTTTTGTAATTTGAGTGTCACTAGGTCTTACAAAACAACATAAAATGGAATTCAAGCTAGAAAACGGTTAAATTATTGGTTTTCCCTCCTTCTAGCACCAGAATGTGAGACGATGGAATGTCAAAGAGGGTTGATTGCGCTTGACTCATGATGAATTGAAGCATAACTTCACCAAACATACCTACATATACAAACAAGATCATTCAAATTGGAAATCTAAACTAAGCATTTAATTGAAAATAAAAGCTACAAACTACACAAAAATAGTTAAATTCCTAATCTAGCCCATCTAAAACTTATCCTATTTTGGAATTGGTGTCGTGTTGATGTGAAACGATGATCCTTTCCCAATCTCATGATTAGTGACCCTGTTTCAATCGATTCTATAGAAGAGAATCAATGAAACCATTGTGATTGATGTATGAAAACCTATTTTATGCTAAAATGAACATGATGCAAGCTAAGTTACCATGATTTTATACTAAGAATAAACTGATTATGCTATTTCTAATCTAAGCTAAAACTATGCTAGAAGATGAAAACCCTAATTCATATACAAACTAAGATGGATGCATGGAAGCCATTAATGGATGCTCTAAGCTATGATGAAATTAAAAATTAACTAAGATAAGCTAAAAAGTGAGTAAATTGAGAGTATGGATGCAAGTGAATTCAACAACATGGCTTTGCAAATGAAAGATGGATCCATTTGTCTCCAAATAGTGACCTATTTATAGGACAGGAAATGAGGAGTGAAGGGTTGAGATTAAAAAATTTAATCAACGGTCCAAGATGAAGGAGATGAGAGGCATGGATCATCGATTCTCATCAACGGATGAGAATGCATGATGATATTTAATCAAGGGCTCACACTTACCTCAAACAAACACTTTTGACCTACTCACACAGGTCAAAGGTAACTTATTCAAAAGGTTAAAGGTTTAGCTTGTTCAAAAATCCAAGTGAGATGATTGGAGAAGAGAGAATATTCCTTTGGGTGAGGAAAAAAGGAAATTTAAAAATTAAAACAAAGTGTTAATTGTGCAAAAAGGGGATAAGGGATATTCCATGGGACTATTCCCTTTGCTTAGAGGAAAGTTAGTTTAACTGCTAATTAAACAAGATTTAATTATGCAATTAGGGGATTGGAAGAATTAAAGTTATATTTATTAAATTAAATTATTTAATAAATGGGAGAGAGATGAAATGATATTTAATTAAATAACTTAGGGTTAATTAATTAAATAAGATGTCTTAGGTTATTAAATTAAATATTATGATTTATTCAATTTAATGAGATGAAGTGTTAGCGCAAAAAGAGATGAATTAACTCGATTAAATTAATTAGGCCAATAGATGAAAATGATGCAATTAATTAATTAGCTAGGCTAATTAAATCAATTAAGCGAAAAGAGGATGGATTAAAGAGGAAATGATGTTAGTATATCTATTTTAAGTGTATGATATCGATTAGGACATTTTTTTAGTGTCTACAACTTGAAATATTTGAGATAACAAATAATGCCTTCTCAACTATTCAATTTAACTTTAAAACAAGAAATACAACTTAACAATTTATTCTACTATAAATAATAACCTAAGTTACAAGGAGTATTGTTGTTACCTCAAATGGCCCTCGCTTGAGTAGTTGTGATCCCACATTATGTCTCTTAAACCTTACCCAAAACTTCATATAAAATGACTGAATTTATTTTTCATTGCATTTCAAAAATATAACTGAGAACAAAGTATCAATTGACAAGAAATATGTTTATATATAAATATATAATTAATAATATGTTAGGTCCTCAAACTCTCACAAGGTCAGACATATATGCAAGATCTTGAGAGTTTGATTATTATTGGACATAAAAACTTGTAAACAAGTGTCAAATCCCACAAAAACATAGGAAGATGACTCAATCTTATTCTAGACAGTAATAAAAACTAATCACATGGAGGTGAGAGTGTTATAATCACATTAAGACTTTGAATCATAAAGAAGATAGTTCCAATTGAAAAACGTGCTCAACAAGGCATAACTATTTATGAGCCATGACCACTGTTATCAAAACTATATTCTTTCATCTAGAAGAAACACAATAGAAACATAATTATCTATAAATAAATCATTCCCACAATCTTAGACCACAACCTCCATTATTTTTAGAAAACTATATGTGTTGTAGGCGATCATCCCCTTTAGCTACGGGCTAACAAGCATCCTTTTTTGCAGGTTGTTAGATCCTTCATTATAGGGGTTAGTTTAATTCAAAGGCATCTCTACATCATTAATAACAATAATAAACATAAAACTCTATTAAATTTCATAGACAATCATATATTCACACAATCATTTAGCAATATAATATATACCATCCTTAATGCTTTAATATTTAAAATAAATAGGAAGGTTTGGGTAACGTCTTTGAAATCATGGTGGTCAGAAGGGAGAAGGTGTGAAGGTCGGCTAGGGTTTTTGAAAGTGGTGGTGGTGAGGGAGTAAGAGCCCTCCTCCACATAGGTTTGCATTAAGTAGTAGGTGTCCATGTACACCTTTTAACTTTATTCCTATTTATTTTCCTTTTACTTATGTTTGTTATGTTTTGTGCTTTGTATGCTTGGTCTGGTGTGATTTCATTTTGTATTTATGCTTTGGTATTTAGTGTTAATCAGGATACCTCTTGGGCATTTATGGGGATATGTGCACCCCCAGAACCCCTACGAATGAGTTGGATGGTTTGAAAAAACATTAATGGCCATAATAGATCTTTTTGAGATATTGTAGCATAGGGGAATCTTGTAATTTCATCTAATGCAAAGTTTGTGGTGCTATCTAACAACGAGGGCTTAAAATTTGAGTCTAATGGTGGAAGAAAAGTTAAGTGTTCCTTCGATAACCCAAAGAAATTGGCCATTTAACCTAATATAGAAATGAAT
The DNA here is from genome assembly GCA_007258455.2 of Sequoia sempervirens. Classification (NCBI taxonomy): domain Eukaryota; kingdom Viridiplantae; phylum Streptophyta; class Pinopsida; order Cupressales; family Cupressaceae; genus Sequoia; species Sequoia sempervirens. The sequence goes on along the minus strand of VDFB02271358.1, from coordinate 1,201,812,385 downwards.
AATGCAATATGCTAGGAAAAAGAATTCCTCTCCTAGGGCCTTGGGTGACGAGGAAAAGAAACGAAAGATACATTTCCTTATATTCCAATAGGGTTTCTTTAAAACCATTTTCTACATTTTTTTATCTTTTAGAAAGATTATGAATAATCCTTATTAGACCATCCTACAAAAGGATATGTGGATTCCAAGCATTTTTTCCCAAACATTTGCAAACCCCGCATCTAAATATTTCCTAGCCAAGAGTTTCGAGGTATCTACTACCGCCATGAAAATAGTGAGGTGGGTCATATTAAAAAATGTCCTCCCTTTTCTACCATCTTTCCTTCCTTAGGTGTTGGCTAATTGGAAATTTAATTAGGGTTGATGAAGCAAAATACTCCCTCCCTCACATGGACGCTTGAGCTCTAGTGTCCTTGGTCCTAGGGGTGGAAATCCTGAAATATCTAGAAATAAACCTTGATAACTATAAACATGTTTTCTATTTATAAATCTTGGGTGGAATTAATGCATGCTATCTGTGTAGGAAGGAAGGGCATATTCACAAAAAAAATCACTTTTATTCTTAGCAAGGCTAACAGATCCAAACCTAATGCATAAATAGAGGGAAAAGTTAACAAGCCTAATGGGATTTCCAAGAATCACATGCAAGAAAAGGACAAGAAGATTCCTATGAAAATAAAAGATAATCCTTCAACTACAAGTCAAATATTATCCATCTCTATTGAAGACAATGGGGATCCCAACCCCAGCCTGGCACAAACTGAATGTTATAATGATAAAGGGGGAGTAGGAAACTTTCCCCCTACTAAACCTATTTTAATAATAGATTTGAATATGAGGGAAACAAAGACTTTCTTTTGTGTTCCTTGGAAACCCATATGAGGTTAATATGGAAAACTCATTCAAATATCCTTACTGGGGAAGTTGAAAAATCAAAAAGTGATCCTAAGACTTTAGGAAAAATAAGAATGAAAACCCTAGAGATGACTTCAGACTCTTCAATTATTCGATACTCCCCACTTGTAAATGAAACTAGGATGGTAATGGGAAAAAATGCACAAAAAATTGTGATGGATAAGATTAGAGAAAGTATTGAGGTTAATAAACAAATGAAAAATGGTAGAAATAATAGAGTCCTAATGGATTTTGAAGAACCTACTAATTGTGTAACAAATAATTTTTATATATCAGAGATCCTACCTTGAACTTGGATAGTATAAATTATTACAATGATAAGGACATCAATAATATACCTTCCTTGGTGAAAACATCATCTCTAAAATATAGTGTAAAAATCAAAATGTTAGTAACCCACGACGTATTAGTGAGAGGCTGAACCCCTCCAGCCCTAACAAGAAAAATGAGAAAATATTGATATGTAGATCCTAGGGGAGAGTGGACCAAGTCTCTACTAATACCTTGAGGATTACTAATAATATTGGTGATGAAAATAAGGGATCCTCCTCAAGTGAATGTTCTATTCCTAGACCCTAGCACAATATCATGTAAACCCAAGGGTTGCACTCAAGATTGGAGGATGTGCTTAAAAAGGATGTAAGCATTGATAAAGACATTATGAATGTGAACAATGAAAACACAGTGCATTATATTCTTGATTGACCTAGGGCTATACCCAACCATGGTGGCAAGAATTCCCTAGGTGTGGATATAGACCTATAAAATAAGGTAGTGAAGATTACAACCTATTGTAGTGTTATGGTTGGTCAAGATAGAGTTAAGGGCGATAAGTAAGATAGGTTAAAACTTAGCACTACCTAGGAACCTACAAAAGTTAATGGGTCCTTGGAGAATGAGAAGACCACAAACAAGTAGCATTCTCCCTATCTTGGATCTTCCTTTGGTCCAAAAAGGTTAAGGAAAAAAGGAAAAGTCAAACCAATTAGCAGAGGTAGTTTAAGTATCACCAAGAACAAAAGAAAGAAAACAATTGTGTTGATCTTAGTTCCCACCTCTAAAAGGCATGAAATTGAAGAAAATATTCCTAATTTTTTTGAGAAATTTAGAAATGAGACTCCCATAAAATGTGATTGTAATGAATGTTAACTAAACATCTTGGAATGTTAGGGTACTTGAATCTCCTAATAGAAAATATATTGTCAGAAGGTTTCTCAACCTAGAAAAAATAAGGATATTATCCTCCTTTAGAAAATTAAAGCCATTGGTTTTACCATGAAAACCAACTTGAGGTTCATTTATAATAACACCCACTTAACCACTAAGCATGAGAAAGGGAGGGGGCTGCTATCCTCATTTCTAAGAATTGAACCCACCATGTAACTAGCTTTGATATTTCTCCATGCAACAAAGCAATTTGGGTCACAATTGAGAAAGGAGACTCCAAATTTGGTGTCTTCTCCATTTATACTTCTAATGAGTATAGGGAAAGGATAGATTTGTGGAAGTGGATTTTAAACCTTCACAACATACCATAGATTATGGGAGGGAACTTCAATATCATTGAGAACAATGAAGACAAAAAAGGGGATTTAGACATGGATTGGAAAGGGAATGAGAAGCATTTTTGGCAAAGAATGAAAGCTAAACTTAATCTCTTTGACCCTCTAGAAGGGATTAAGAAAGACAACACTAAAATTTGGTATACCTAGTGCAATGTTCAAAAGGGGGGAAGAAGGATTTACTATAGGCTGGATAGATTCTATGCCAATAGGGACTTCTTCAACTTGGACCCTAACAAAGAAGGATGCAAAGCAAGTGTAGGTTGGATAGATTTTATACCAACAGGGACTTCTTCAACTTTGACCCTAAGAAAGAAGGATGCAAAGTGAGTGTCTACCCTTATACACTCTTAGACCATCATTTGATAAGGGCCCAAATAATACTGAGCAATGGTAGAATAAAGGAAGAAGAAAATAATGGATGCTTTATCCTTAACACAAACTTCCTAAATGATGATGAGGTAGCCATTACTACCCTTAGGGAAATAAAAAAATGGATGCTAAAACACCTAAATTTTATAGAAAAGTGGGAACACAATGTAAATGGATGGAAAATATTATGCTAGACCATTGGAAAAAAGAGAGCCATGGATAGGAGAAAGGAGAACAATCTCCAAGAAAAAATTCCTAGAGCATAATCTAGTATTCAGGATGACCCACTAAATGAGAAATTTTGTGAGGAACTTTCCTTAGCCAAGAATAATCTAAGAAGACTTCAAGTAAATAAAATTAAAGGGCTGAAATTGAGATCCAAACTAAATTGGTTGAATAGTGGTGACAAAGGCACCAAGTTCTTCTTTAGGTACATCAAAGAGAAAGGCATCGAGGAACAAATTGACCAAATTTGGCTTGAGAGGTCTCTCCACACAAATTAAGAAGATATTATAAACCAATTCTCCCTATTTTACAAGAATCTTTTCACATCTAAAGGGGAAAATGGTGGTACTCATAATGTCAGCGCATACATCAAGAAAATTATCCCCAAGAAAATTTATGAGGATGCAGCTAGATTATCTCAAGGAATTTCCAAAGGGGAAATTAGGAAAGCCATCAAATCTATGAATAATGAGAAATCCCCTAGGGATGATGGGTTTCCTATAGAATTATATAAAACCTTTATAGAATGGATATGTGATGATTTGCATCAAATGTACTTGGAAGCACTTAATAGAGGTTCATTGGGTAAGGACATCAATAAAGGTTTCATAAAGTTGCTACCAAAAAATGGTGAAAAAACATAATAAAAAAATTGGAGACCAGTCACCTTTTTTACTGTGTCGTAAGATTTTAGCTAAAATATTATCTACAAGATTGGTCAATATCCTCCCCAAAATTATAAACAATACCCAAACCATCTTCATCAAAGGGAGATATTTTATAAAAAACCTAATTACAAGTTGGGAGGCCATGGAATGGGCAAGGAATTCTCAATAGAAATTTATTATGCTTCTACTTGATTTTGAAAAGGCATATGACAGGGTTGAATGGTCCTCCTTAAGAATAACCTTGGAAGCCTTTGGTTTCCTTAGCACCTTTTATAATTGTGGCATAGAAAATTGGACACTCTTGGGAAAAGAGACAATTTCACACTTAATTTGTACCTACTTTTGAGTACCCTTGCATGAATCATTCTTCAAAAAAAAAATTATAGGCCCCTAAGACCCATTATTTTTTATCTAGAGGCCCATTTCACTTTAAAATCATACAAATCCCGAAAAATAATACTTAATTCATTCATATCTCAAAAACCCACCTCCAAAAACCACAAGTGGGACCCATTCACCACCTTGGGTGAATGAGTCCCCTCTAGTGGGACCCATTTTCCAAGGGAGGAAAATGAGTCCCTTTTGGGGAAAAAATCAATTTTGAGCGGGAATTTCACCAAATTAATTCAATTTTTTAGTGGATGTCGGCCTCTTAGGTCTAAATAATGGGAAAATTAGGTAGTGATGCTTATAAATACACATTTTAGGTCATTTTTCACATCTCCTAGTCATTTTTACAAAGCAAATTCAAAAGTCAAGTATTGAGAATCTTCCACAAGAAGTTTCATTAGAATTTCTACAGCAAAGTTGAAGCTTTAGGACAGCAAGATAAGGTTTTTGTAAGTCTTCAAGCTCACTTCTCATTCAAGATCCAACATTGCAAAGAGTTGATCATGGATAAATCTAGTTTGAGGAGATGCAACTAGCCATCAAATCACACCTAAAGACTTGTTTTCAAAGTGATTCCATCTTCCATTTTCTCTCTATCTTCAGATTTAAGGTTTTCATAACATTTTCATGTCATTTACATTCATTTTAGATGTTGTAGGGTTTCTTGGATTGAATTCTTGCATCATTCAAATCACATTTACTTATCTTATTCTAGCACATTAGAATAGGGTTTTGTCTTACTTCAGATTTTCTTAGTCTTAGACACACTTAAGGCTAGGGTTTTATGAAAATTTTATCTATTCAAGGTTTAATTACCAAATTAGGGGTTTGACCAAGGAAAATAACCCATTAGACAACAAGTTTAAAGTTGTTTTATAGGTGTTTTCGGAGATTCGGATTCGAGTTTCCGTCAAGAAGTGTTGTGTAGGTGACAAAGTGCAAATCTGAAACTTGATTTTTTAGAAAATAGGAAAAGGACTGATTCACCATGGATGGTGAATGAGTCCCATTAGAGGTTTCTTTTAGAGAAAAGTGCACATTCTAGTACCCTTTTGACAGAAACAGGATTCTGGGTAGAAACCCTGGTTTGGGACTGATTCACCCAAGGTGGCGAGTGAGTCCCAATCAGTTAAAAAGTCAACATTTCCAATTTTTTAGAGCATTTTCCAATCTTCATCAGGTTTACAGGTGCACACATTCTATCTTGTACCTTTCTTTTTTGTTCTATTTGCATTTTTATTCATCTTTTTCAGGTCTTTTGAAAACAACACTGTGTTTTCAAACACTTCATATTTCTTAGGTTTTGCATAAATAATCAATCAATTTTATCAATTTGTTGCATCTAGATCATTGAATTTAGGAATATTTCCATTGTACTTGCATTAGTTTGAGTGAACCACATAGATTTTGTGTGGGATCTATCTCTTTTCCTTTAGGTGAAAGACCCTAATTGAGCAAGGGAGTCATAACATCCTAAACCAGAAAAATCATTGGTTAACTAATATGGTTGATACTCTTTTAATTGATGCAATTACTCAAGTGGAATTGAATGGACCTCTCTCTAAGGATTTTAAACTAGAAAGATCCATCAACTGGGGTTTCCCCTTGCCCTCAACCTCTTTGTAATTTCCTTAGATACGATATACTACTTGTTGAGAGACTCATCTCTCTCTCTCTCCCAAGGTTAGGGGCTTGACACTCCCAGATCATAATGAATATCTAAATATCCAATTTGTAGATGACATTGTAATCTTTGTGGAATTATAGGAAATAATTATAGATAACTTGATTCAAAATCTAAAATTATTCTGTAAAGCCTTAGGTGCATAGATTTCAAATGTAAAATATATCATACTTGGATGGAAAACCTCTCCTCTAGATTGTGTTAAAAAGTATGAATTGCATTGGGGAGGTACACACAAGCAAGTCAGGAACTTAGGGATCCCCTTTGCAATTACCCCTAATCTAAAGAGATGTGGTTATGGATTAAAACTAAAATTTAGCAAAAAAATAGATGGTTGGAAAAAAAAATACATGTTCCTTGCTGGTAGATTCCAAATCTATCAAAATATTTTTTCCTCTTATAGTATATACTTTTACTTTGTTTTGATTTTCATTAGTTATCAAGGACCAATGAAATCCAAAATAAAATAAGAAGTTTCCTTTGGTCAGATGGAAAGGGCAAGAGAAAGAATGGTGTTGTCTTGATAAGGGTCAAGGGGGGAAAGGCCTTAAGGATCTAAAAATGCATGGCATTGGACTCATTTCTAAGTGGATTATTAAGGACTTAGAAGGGGGTGAACCTTGGAAATTATTGGTAAGGAATAACATTCAACTTACTATCCCCAAGCAAGTGAAGTCCTGGAAGTTGTCTTTTTGTGATCTTCTCATTAGCAAATACCCAATAACTCTTATAGACTAATTAGACTTTAAAATTCTATGGAAGGCATAGGAATTGATCAAGAACAAAGTAAGGAATTTTCATAGTAATGAGAATATTAATACTCTAATCTATGAAAATAGATCCATCTGGTGGACTCTAGAACACAAAGGAAGACCCCTTGCTCTTCTGCAAGGTTCCTCTACAAAAAGGTGGTCCCAAAAAGGAATCCAAACCTTCAAGAATATCTTGATTAATGGGCAATTGAAGGATTGGGATTCCCTAATATGTGAATTTAGTATATACCCCTATCAAATTGGATAACATATACAACTCTAAGGGAAGCTTGTAAAGGCCTTCAATTTACCAAAAAAATATTTACAAAATAATGAACAATATAATGATTGGAAGTGGCAATATAGAACTCCTCTACTTGATGTTAAAACCAAGATGATATATGAATCCTTAACTAACTATGTGTCTCTTACTGAATATCTGAACAAATTAAAACTTGGGAGGTTAGTCTAAAAGATAAAGAATGGAAAAATAAATTTATAGCAATCTGGTCTAATGTAATGGAGCCAAAAAAAAGGCTTGTTTTATATGGTTAATTTTGTTGCAAAGGGTACCCTACAAGATAAATCATGTAGATATCAAAATTTGCAATATATGTAGAATACCTGAATCAATTAAAAATATTTTCTTTGATTGTTTTTATGCTAAGAAAATTTGGAAATTATTTTGCAATGTGATGAGATCCAATTATGTCCCATTTTATGCCACATTTTAGCCTATTTCATATGCCTTCATACCCATTCCCACATTTTGTTTCCATTCCATATCATATTATTTTACCATTTTATGTCGCATGTGATTTAATATATATAAGTAATCTTTAATTTAGTTTTTGGATAAAATATGTGAATAAATAATATCGGATTATGTTTACTAATATTTCTTTCACCATGTCAAGAAAAAATATATATTGTAGCATGCAGATTCAAGGGTGTAGACCTTCCTATCACTTTCTGGTAGGAACTTCTATGTATTACTTTTTGACCAACAATTTAGTTCTGTCATCTTTTCAAAAGATGATGTCAACTTCTAAGGTGGCATCAATTACCTATTTAGAGTTGACTATGCATTGTTTTATCTAATGGCGACCTTTCTTTGGTTCCTCATGGCACTTCCCACATGTATTCTTCATCCATGTGAATCTATTTCATGCTAATATCTTTGTAATCCAATAGTTCCAAGTCCTAGTGGCCACTTCAACACCATTGTATCCCATGTGGAAACTCATGATGGAGGATACGATGCTAGCTATATGGTGGATGTGATTTCTTAAGGAAACTACAAATATTAGTTTGTGAAAGGGGGTGTGTTTGGTAGCTGGAGAAAAACCTGTGGAACTAAATGAGGATTTGTAAGAAGATTATACGTTTCCAGTTCATAATCTCTTTTAAGAACCCATTTTGGATATGTGGCTAGTGATCCACATTTTGTTTCTTCTAGTTTATTGGTTGTAGGCCAAAATGAACTATTTATTCTTGTGTATAGTTTTTATAGGCTACATATATATAAGCAGCATAAGCAGAATTTTGGGGGACGATTATTTTTTCATATTATCTCTAAGAAATAAAATATCATTCTTCTGATCAAGGCAACCTAGAAAGGCTATCATTTCTTCTCACCTGCAAACCACGGAGCAAGGGCACACTCCCTAGTGAAGCACGATGACATTTATTTCTTTTTACTGTTACTATTTCTACGCATTATTTATTTTATATTTGGTTTAATTTAAATCAATTTTATAGTTACGTGATTTAAATTCTAACATCTTTATTATAGTTTAGTTTGATAGAAGAATTTTTTATTTAAGTTTGGAATGTAATATTTCATTAAAGTTTGATTTCAGTATTTTTAATTTGGTAAAGTGTGTTTTATTTTATGTCAATAAATTGTTGTTGTTGTTGTCACAAACTATTCTTCTTACAGTTAATAGTTCCTGGCATGATTCTGACAATAAGACAAACACCAAAAACATTCAATTTGATTTCTAGTCTTTTGTGTGTTCTAGCTGCATTTCATCCCCATTTAATTCATTGCTTTCCTCCCTTAGGTATACTGCTACAACACCTCTCACAAGCTTACAATCCCTAGATTCACACTTAGACGAAGCTGAAATCTTTCTTATTCTTTACCCCAATTTTTTCCTATCATAATGAAGAAATAATATGGGGGGAATGTGGAAGTCAATTGGAAAGAAATTCTTATGGGGACAAAAAAATTAGATAAAGAAAATAATTTATTTTAGATTTTCTTTTCAATTGAAATTATTTGGAACATATGAAAAGCAAGGAATGGGGATAAATTTAAAGGGTGTAGGAGGACGCTTATTGAGTCTTCAAAAAAACACAATATTTAATGTTGTTTTACAAGTGACTATGACCATGGAGATGTAAAGGTTTAAGTTCATGAAGTTGTTGGGTGATGGGATAGTAAGAGTAAATAAAGAAGAAATAAAATATGGACATACTTGGGATTATGATCATGTTGATTTTGAAAACTTTTGGCCTAAGGTGCTCAAAGAATTATAGAGGAAATTCAATGAAGTGGCAAGTGGAAAACTAAAGAAGGCCAAGAAGACTCATGGAGCTCAATTTCATGTAAATGAGGGGGTTGATGTTGTAGATGAAGTAGTCAGATCTAATGAGGATATTTCAAACATTGAGCAACCAATACGATGGAAGGATTTGAATGTATATAACAAAATAAGGAACTATTGAGGTTGAAGTCTAATGGTTTTTTGTATGATATATATAGCAGAAGTAGTGATGGTTGCAAGAAAAATAGATATATATTAATGTAATATGGCTTAGATAGTTGCATCTTGATCAACTACATTTATATAGTTTAGACAACTTTAGGCAAGTACAAAAGTAGTTTTTTAGGACAACAATTTGATGTTGAGGTGCATCCTTTGATATAATTCTAAAGTATATATGTGCTTTAGCTATACTTAATAAAAAAAATGTCTTTGAAATCATTAGAAATATCATGAAAAGTATGAAACTTATGCAAGGAAAAGAGGATAATTTCAAGACCCATCATTCCTTCCAACTTAGCTTTTTTCTTGTCCTCAAGTAATTCATGGCCTCTAGTTATATTGTAATGCATTTTATCTATAGTCCCTAATTTCAATGATTCCTTACCCTACTTTATGTAAAATCCTTTCTATGTATATATTGTCCCCCATTAGACTTGCTTTGTTGTCCCTTTCTCTCCCTTTTGGGTATATGAGAATGGGAGGATGAAATGTCAGAGGGAACCAAGTAATCTAGTGTTGTAGGGAAGCCTTGATGTACCTATGTTCCCTTATGACTAATTCCATGTAGTTAAAAACAAAATGGAGCTCCTTCTTTTCTAATTCTTGAGTCTAATCATTCACTACTAAATTTGGCTCCATATTCCGACGAACGTTCGTCAGTCGTTCGACAAATATTTGTCAAAAAAGCGACAAAATGATGAAAACAATTTTGTCACTATTTTTTTGTCAAAATTTTGACGATGCAATAAACGTTGAAATAATGGCGCAGATTCGTCGGTCATTGGCATCATAAAATGACTCAGATGTTAGTCGGAATATCGATGAAAACTTTGTGTATCCACTGACGAAATGGGCAAGGAGTTACGACGAACCCTTCGTCACGGTAAGCAACTTTGTCAGACCTTTTCTATGATTTGTCAGTGGCCTTCATCGACATTGCGATGAAATGGGAAAGGAGTTACGACGAAGCCTTCGCCATAGCTAAGCAACTTCGTCAGACCTTTTCTATGATTTTTCGGTGTCCTTCGTCAAAATTGTGACGAAATGGGCAAGGTGTTACGACGAAGCCTTCGTCGCAGCTAAGCAACTTCGTCAAACCTTTTCTGTGATTCATCAGTGGAATTCATCGAAATTGTGATGAATTTGGCAAGGAGTTACGACAAAGCCTTCATCATAGCTATAGAAACTTCGTCAGACCTTTTCGGTGATTCGTCGGTGGTTTTCGTCGAAATTGCGACGAAACATTGCAATTTTTTTTTTTTTAAATATTTGTTGAAATGTACCATCACAAAGAATCTTGGTGATGACCACCGAAGCCAACCCATCGGTGAGAGATCAATCATCAGAATAGGATAGAAAACTCACTGATAGTCCATGTCTTGTCGATGACTTCCATCAACAAGATAGATCCAATGCGTCACACCGATCTGACCTCTTTAGGAGTTTTGAACACTACTGGTTTTAGCAAGACATTATGAGGGTCTCACCGATTAAACAAGTGTCTAAGAGCAAGTAAACAAATGGAACCTATTAATTTTTTATTTTGAGGTTCTTTAAATCATAGAATAGATACCATCTTCTTGTGTATAATGTACTTATATTCATATTTGAATTCGAGACCAATTGTCATTGCACATTCCATTTTACTTGCACAGAGTATTCTATAAGCAATATATTGATAATGCCAAATGATTTATGGTGTTAGGCAACCTACCCATCATCATAGTTATGTTGTCTCCGAGAGAATCCTACAAAGACAAGTTTACAATACCAAGTCAAATAATATGAAAAAGACTCCATACAAATTAAATGGTTTTTCTCATAATAGAAACGTCTAATTACAACAACAATTCCATGAAAGGTTATCCATGCTTCATAAGAGATGACTGATCATACATACAGACTGCAAGATGCATAGAAAAAGCATTACACTTGAGAACAACTAAGGGCTAACAAGGGAAGGAGTTAAGAAACAACTCTACCTATCATCATAGTTCAACTGTTCCCCCCCAAGATGAGAATCCTGCAAAGACAAGTTTACAATAACAAGTCAAATAATATGAAAAAGACTTACATCCATACAAATTAAATGATTATTGTCACAATGGCAATTGTCTAATTACAACAACAATTCCATGAAAGGTTATCCATGTAAGAGATGTTGATCCTTACATAGGACACAAGATGCATAGAAAAACATTACACTTGAGAACAACCAAAGGGAGACTAACAAGGGAAGGAGTTAATAAACGTCTGGATTGAAGAGAAAATGTGTAGGGAAAATGTTGAGCGGTGTCAAGAGAACAGAGCTTGTAGAACATATTCTTGACCTAATCAAGCTCTTGAACAACTTAAACAAAATTAAAATACTAACACATACATGAGACATGTAATGAACTCCCAATATCTGCTATCTTTTTCATTAATGCAGAGGTAGGTAAAGGAGAAATAATTATAATTGTAACACTATTCATAGTCCAGTAAATTATGTTCGTAATTTGTGTTCAATAGACCTCAGTTTTATCATTATGCTGCCCATCTAATACCATATTTTAATTCAGGGTTCAACTATCTCAGATCTAAAGAAGCACCTTCAATTAACCATTTAAATAGCAGCATTAATCGTTTGGGGAAAAAATCGGCAAACCAAAAGTTCAGGATTTTTTGAAAAAATTGGGAAAAAATTGGATTTACAAAAAAATGCAAAAAATTGAAGAAAAATAGTCAAACTACTTTTCTTTTAAATTTAATGGCATTTCCATAGCATACAAACATTGAGAGCAAATAAAATATAGAGTTCAATCCATGAATTATAGAAAATAGATTTTCATTGGTTATATTCATATTGTTGATTACATTGCACAAAACATACTACAATTGCATAAATATCATATGGTGACAGTTCCAAAAAAATAAATTGTAGCAAATGACGTGCTAGAGGGAAGAAGCTCTCGATGATGAAGCTCCTTGTCTATGTTACCACATTTTTCAAACAGTTCACTACCTTGTCTATGCTACCACATTTTTCATACATGTCTACCAAAGAATTTTATCAAACAGTTCACTACCTTGCTGCTATGGCTAAAAGCCTAAAATGGGTGCTTTCAAACAAACTATGGATGCTTGGAAAAAATATATCAAAGCATAATAATAAGCAATAGCATAGAAAAGAGAGTGAACTATTTGAAAAAATGCCTCAAAGAAATGTGGTCACGTGGTGATGGAATGCCATGACAATCCATATTGTTGCCTTGGTACTAAATGGATTTTTATGGTATTCCATCACCATGAGACCACTTTTTTTGAGGCATTTTTTCGAACAAGCTATGGATGCTTGGAAAAAATATATCAAAGCATAATAGTAAGCAATAGCATAGACAAGAGAGTGAACTGTTTGAAAAATTCCTCAAAGAAATGTGGTCTCATGGTGATCGAATGCCATGACAATCCATAGCAATTTATCATTGCATTCCATCACCATGAGACCACATTTCTTTGAGGCATTTTTTCAAACAATTCACTGCCTTGCTGCTATGGCTGAAAGCCTAAAATAGGTGCTTTGGAGCAAGCTATGGATGCTTGCAAAAATTCTACCAAAGAATAATAGTAAGCAACAAGCTATGGTCTCATGATTTATTTTTTTCGCGCGAAAATCAGCGTGATGTTATTCGCATTTTTCTGCAAGTTTTAAACACATTTTTTGGCAATTTTGCAGTTCTTAATGGGAAGAAATCATTGACCAAAAAGTCAATGATTTTTTAAAAATATCGGGGAAAAAATCGTCCAGCCTACAGATTTTTTCAAAATTGTGATTAATCGAGATTTTTTGCAGATTTATGCTTCTATGATTTAAAGTACTATAAAATAAGGTAATACTTTTACTTAAGAAAGATTGGGTACACTTGTAGGATTAAAGTTCTCGCAATCATCAGGATTTATTAGAACACAGACACAACCTGCAACATATGAAGTAATGGATGACTACAAGTTAGTGAAATGGTCCTTAATATGTGAGTTGTTTGCAAATTAATTAGTAGAAAATAAGGTTACAAATAGATCTACATAAAAAATTATGAGGACAATCTACTGTAATCATCAAAATAGATGAAAAGTGCAAAGGAAAGAGTCGAGCTACATCTCTGAGCCTAAAAAAAACATATGCAAGAAACATAAAAAAAGAACAAACCAGTTTTTGGATGAATAAAACATGGTGCCTTCAGCAAGTGATTCATATGATTTCACACCTGGCATAGGACATTAAGAAGATTTTAGTCTTCCTCTGTGAAATTAACTACTTACAAAATAAACCCAAAAACCAATATTATATACCTCCATGTCTAGCCGAGGGTAGGTATAAGAGAAAAAAATTCTTCAATGCAATGCCGAAAAATATCAATGTGTGTGTAGGTTTGTATTACTCAAATATCATTTCACTGCCTAAGGAAAATACCAAAGTGATGTTTTAAATTTCAATCTTCACATAGGCTCCCTTATTGCTATACATGCATATACAAGCATTATTAAAGCTCTAAACTCATCAAACATTAAGGATTTAATTAGCTATAAGATGGAAGAGTTGTTGTTTAGA
>VDFB02271358.1:1201727612-1201777171 GCA_007258455.2 Sequoia sempervirens | reverse complement strand
AACCCTCTACACTCTATCTCTCTCCCACTCCCTCCGTCCCTCCCTCTCTCTCTCAAGTCTCACCCTCCTACCCCCTCTCTCTCTCTCACTCACTCTTATCTCCCTCCCCTCTACCCTCTATCTCTCTCCCACTCCCTCCATCTCTCTATTATTGAATCCCTTTATCTCTCTACCCTCTACCTGTTGATTGTTTTTATTGTAACCAGGTTGGTCTTCTAACTTGCCTATATGGAATTGCCAATTCCAATCAAGGGTAGCTCAAAGGACCTGGACCAACTGATGAGGATTTTAAAGACATCCTACACTTTGGGCTCTACAAGACTCGGGAGGGTGATCCCTTAATGCGTTTACAACCTTTGTACCATTATCGTAAATAACATTAACAACAACATATAATCTCATTTAATAGCTCAACATAATAGCATAATACTGAATAGAATTGGTTGTTCATCAATAATATCAACTATTTGGAGCATGAGATAACTACAACACATTCCATAGTGTAAAATAGTCATTGATTTGCAATTTGTAGCAAGCGCTAGGTAAAGACAAACAAAATCTTGAACCATACAAATTAGTACAACTTACATGGGTGCCATATATCCATTGAGGGAGTCAAATTCATAAACATCTAAGGGTTTATGAAAGATTTAACACATAACATATAAGATCCTTGAGAACATTGCTTTACAATTTCATCAACATGTATTCTAACCCAATACTACTTATCAAATCCTTATACATAACATATCCACCTACAATCCCATTCAAGCATTTTAATTAATTCCTTGAATTAAAGCCAAAACAAAAATCATACACACCACAAGAGTGAGATGAACGAGACAAACCTTGATTATCTTATTCAAAATTCAGATATGCATGTACAATAGAGAGACATGAGTTTCAATTAATCATTTCAATTCAAATGTCAGTACTGTCATAAAACATCAAATCCCCATGAATTCAAAACCTACTACAAAATGACTCAAAACCTAAGTTGTATTTTCCTTAAAACCATCAAACTTTACAATTTTCTCTACAACTCTACCTAGACTTGTCCAAAAAATATGTAACTTGCTGACCCATACTTTTAGCCTTGAAATCTTTCTTAAAAATGAAGGAGCAAACAAGCATCGGGCTAGAAAGTACCTCTCATTTCACATGCTTTTCTTCACAAAACTCTTCAGGACAACAGCTATACCTTCTTTATTTCTCATCCTACGCCCTATTCATGCATCCTACAATTACAACAATATCCATGGGGCCTCTTACACAAGCTACAGTAATCACAAAAAGTATAAGATCCCCTTTATATCACGTTTGGACTACAAAACCCTCAAAAATAGGGTAACCGGGCTGTATGCAAAGAAATGAAGTGTTCTAACTCAAATCAAAGCTAGCACATATCTTCACGACCTAGAATTGATTTCACATCAAAATATGGCTACATGTGACCATACAGTGTTGCATAACAAGAAAAATACAAAAAAATTGAAGAAAAATACAGATTTTTGAATGTCAAGAGCTTGTATTTTAAATTATCAACCATCAACAACCATTACAATGATCACTTTATGCCTTTTAAAGGCCTTTACATGTCAACCACTGAACAACCACCTCTACAACCGACTTTTTAATCTTTTATGATCAGATGAAACATAAAACACACCAATTTCAAGGTTGTTAACATCACTATTGAAATGTTTTAAATTTTTGACCTTTCAAACATTAAAAAGTACATCATTAAATTAATTATGTAATGGCATAAAAATTAAAAAACATCATGAATTAATTATGTAACCACATAAGTCAAATATAATTCTATCAAGAAATTAATATCAAATAGATAATATAATCGCATAACTCATACACTTCAATGTCATTGATCTTCTTCTTCATCCAACTCTTTGTCTGTATTATTCGATCCAGATTCGACATTGTAAGGATTGGTCATATCATCATTATCGTCATCGATATTAGTTTTGATAATGTCATCATCCACACATATATCATCTTCATGAACATTAACTCCTACATCATCATGATCTAGTTCCTCCTCTTTGACATCTTCATCAGGGACATCATCAACTAACTGTTGATCCTGATCATCATCTACATCATCTTCTAGTTCTTCGATATCTTCTTCTTCCACCACATTATACTTTACCGGCCTTCCTCTTGGATCATGTCTAACAACAAATTACCAACCTGGTTTACATGGAACCTCTAAGTAAAATACCTGCTCACATTGGCTTGGAAGAACATAGGGCTCATTTCCAGCTCGCTCAATCAACCTTGTACTAACCATAGTAAATCCATTACCATGTTCAATAACAGTTCTCTCAAAATAATTTTCATTCAATCGTAGCCTGTATCATAGGATGACAAACAAAATTAATCTGAAGGACATAAAGTCACACTCAAGTATATCATCCAAAATTCCATAGTATCGATTTTCTGAAACATTAGTCACCTGAAAGACTGCAATTATACCAAAATCACAAGTTTTCTTCATATCATCCAACATTTTGATTCAAAATTTATGTCCATTGCACCACATAGCCTTGTGGTGTTTCACTTGCAATATTTCAAACATGTAAAAATTATTGCAATATCGTCAGTTCATAAATATATTTATTCTTGGCCGAATGTATGCAAAGAAAACCATCTCAACATATATATACATCAATATAATTCAAAATAATTAAATAATATGGGTGATTAATAAATTTATACGTACCTGTTTATCTTTTAAACCATATGCTAAATCAATTTCCCTTTGTGCAACATTGGAATCTCCATTACGATGAGCTTCTTTAACCAATGAAGCTACGCCATCCCATGTTAATGTGCGACCAGATTGTTGACATCGTTCAATCCATACTGTCATCCAATCAAGATTCTTTGCGATGTACAAATGTAGTGCATCCAACTCTCGACCAACTGTATCAAAAAAAATTGAAATTCACAAACGACATATAATTAGTTAAATACCACAGTATATGACCTTAATTTATAATTGATGTATATTGAATATGAAAAATTAAATAAGTACAATATACATAAAAACCATATGTAAAATTTATTCCAATTAATCTCCATGACCATCTTATAATTACCTCTCACTTTCCTCAATCTACCTTTCCCCATCAGGTACTCCTTGAATTTGTTAATGGGTTGAGATCCCAAATGCGATCTACATGGATCTTTGCTACAAACTTAGGAAGATATTCACTAATGTACACCATGGTTTGGTATACCATATATCCCTCCACCATAGAACCCTCGGATGTGCTCTTTGTCTAACCAAAGCCTTCAAAAATTTCAAGTGCCTCTCAACCATCCACATTGACCTTGTGTGTATAGGTCCACACAATTCAATATCCTCAACTTGGTGTATGAGGTAGTGTTCTTGTGCATTGAAAAATGTTGAAGGTAGACACTTTTGCATTTCACACATTAGACAAGGAAATTTTTCTCTTCCAATAATTTATATCTTCTTTATGGATTTCTTTAGATGATAGCCATCTACAAGTGATTCAAGGCGCAAATATATTAACGAGATTTAACAAAAATATACAGTATATTACATAACAAGTAAAACAAATGGTAATTATAAGATGTATACAACGAATTGAACAAATATCACTACTTACCTCATGTATTTTCCAAGATCATATATAGCTTATTTGACATTGTTGTCAAAGTTGTTTGGGAGAGATAGAGGTAGAACGTACTGCAACAATTATAAAATGACCTTTTCATTATTTTTCCAAAAGTAGTAAACAAAATAAACTGAAAAGTACATGCATTATACAAGTGTATATAATATACCAGAATAATTACCTTAATGAAGGTATGACAATCATGTGTTTTCATCCCTGACCCAAATTCACCTTTCTTTGATATTATATTTTTTATGTTCGCAACAAATCCTATGGGAAATTAAATTTTTCATATGACTTATTTTATAGCATTGCTTTGCTCCTCTGTTAATAACCAAGGAAGAGCACTTATATTAATTTGGTCTCCATAGCTATTTAATTGAATGACATTTTTCATTGCATGATTGGCTTCCTGAATGTCACTACAAATTTTGAAAAAAAATTCTGTCATGCCTTCCATCCAATATTTTCCATAATGTTTATGTTATATTTTTTCCAATATGCATTGTATCAAACAAATGCAGAATTTGTAGCTTCTCATAGTAGGGCAACCTACTAAATTGTTTGGGATAACTTTTCAGTCCCTGTGGAAGCTGGCCATTAATGCCTTGATGACCTTCATGAAGGTCATATAAGTTAAACAAATTAACAATGACAATTATTGTCAATTACAACATGAGTAAACACAACACAATATAAAAATATAAATTCAAAACATATCATATATGATAGATAAACAATTTGATCTGATGTATAACCTTGACGATTAATCCTATTATATTCCAACTTCCATAGGCAAGGTGTCATTCTTCATGGTTTTGATGTAGTCTCCTCTTTCCCATTGAAAATATGTTTTTCAGTAGTTCGATACTTATGATTTCTATGGAGGAAGTTCCTATACTCATCAAACACCTACTTTCCTAAACTTGTTGAATGAGGAGACTTCATCTTTGGACCACAAATTGGACATGCAAATTTTCTCTTTGTTTGAAGACCTGCAAGATCATATATAATTGGATTAAATATGTCAATTTTTATAATTATATATAATGAATAGACTATTTTAAAAACATCCATGATATCTACTTCATCAAATTAAATATTGTTAAAGTGTAGTCGAACATTATAACATAACACAAAAATGTGTTAGCCCTGGGGCATCATGAATTGTCCATACAAGGATTGCATAGAATTGAAATTGTCTTAGTCCTATTGGTCTAGAGACGTCATACATAGTGACGCCATTCTACAACTTTAGTAACTCGTCGATAAGAGGCTCAATATATACATTCATATCTTTAACTTGGTACTTACCTAGATGAATGAACATAAACATTACATAATTATTATAACCATTTTACTGCAATATATATAAATTAATATACATGACTATTTAATGAAAAAAATATAAGTTATTATGCAACAAATAAGACAAATGAGATGCTACTACGTTAAAGAAAATTGATGTAAATAAATACTTGGAACAATCATTGACAACATTATGTGCTCCCTCTTTATTGACATTCATGGAGGAATGTTATTGTTGATAACAAAAAGAGGCCACACCGAGTAAATAGATCTCAGCTCTCCAAATGCATTGACACCGTCTGCTCCCAATGAAAGCCTGAGATTACGAGGTTCTTCTTTAAAGTGTGGCCATTTTTCCTCTGTCCCTAAATGCAGAACCATCTGTAGGCATTCGAAGAATTCCATCTCCACTTCTATTACGTGCATGGTAATCAATAAATTGCGCTAAGCTTTCGCACCTAAATAATCATTACATACGTGGAATAATGGGAATATAACAAAGAACCTTGCGAGCCACCTTTTTTTTTAGTTGATCTGTTTGATATCTACTGATATGACATTCTAGGCATTTTGTTGCAAATTCCTGTTGTTTATGATATATAATATGATCATTGGGACATGCATCTATTGCTTGATACTCAATTCCGATATCTTTCATAATGCCAGATAAATCTTGGTATGAGCGAGGTAAAATATTTGATGGTGGTAACAAAAATTCACCAATCAATCTACAACAAAAAATGATTTGTTAATATAAAGAATATTAATGGTACATATTTCATCCTTTATTTACTAGTGATGAACTAACAACACTTAAAATAGATGAAAAAAGATGACATATATGACATACCTTAACATCTGTGAGATTGCTATGTTTGATAAACCATTCATAACCTTCAAGTTCAATAGCAACAATACATAGAGAAGAGTTGTTTGGGAGCCTTCATAAAGGGGCTCGTATTCCTTCTCAAGTATAGGTAAATCATGAACATCATCAAAGTCATCTCGATCATCATGATCATCTCTACCACTAAATGTATCATGGATTAATGTATTTGTACCATCATCTTCAACTATTTTTTTTGGCGCATGATCATCTTCTTGCATAGGATCATTAACTTCATCTTCGATATTCACAGCTCCATGTTCGTCCGCTTGCAAAACCACATTCTCTGGGCCATCATAATCCATATGATCTACCCTAGGGTGCCCCACCTTTATAATGATGATAGACACAAATAAACCATGGTCATTATCAAGTGATTATATATATATATATATATACTGTTAAAATGATATGAACATTTACAAATTCAATCAATATAAACACATATAATGAACAACTTACCAATGGACAATAATCATGCCCCCCTTCAACATGGCCATGCTTCCTACAATGTTTCTTAGATGTTGTCATTAAAAGTCATCACACCTTTAAGCCCTTGCAATTATTGCAAGGACAATAACATTTCCCATCACCCTTTTCTTTTCAATCTAGCCCACAATCTATCAAGTGTCTCTTCATTTTGTTCTAAACTAATATTATCTAACATGACTTTTCTTTACCAAGCTGACTATTTAGATCTTCAAAAAATATCAAACTCACACTTCAATAATTTTTATTCATAGACAGGTAACAAAATCTAATAATTTTGATATTTTACACCAAAAAAATTTGGCATGCAACCACCCCTGCAAAGGAGAAGATAGTCTGAAGTTAATGACCCCAAAAAACACTTTAAAATGCTAATTCCAAAACTTATTAAATTCTGGTTTTACTATGATTTCCAATCGTTAGACTCCTAAAATTAGAATAGTGAACTTGATCGCAAACTTCCTACAACGATGGAGGTAGCAAGGTAGTAAGAGCAAGTGACCTATTCCTAAGGAGCAACAAGTCGGAATCATCATTGCTAATGTCAAAACAGATTTATCATTTTAGTTAAAGATGTAATGTGTCACTTCTTATGATGAGCTTATCCCTAGGGCCCTCAACATTGAGAGAGCCCTAATCGCACAAGGAAGCACACACTAGTAGAATTTGGAAAATAAATGACTAGATAACTAAAACTTTTAGTCACAACAACTAAAAATGACTAAATTTTTCTCATTTTTAGCAACTCAGCTATAAATGAGTAAATAAATTACTAGTTTGGTCGTTGATTAAAAATTATTTAGTCACACAAATAAAAATGACTAAATAGTTATTCATTTATTTATTCACAATCCATTTGAATAAATCATTTAAGGAATCAAGAATATAGGTTGCCAAAATACTCTCAAACTTTAATAAACATACCCTAAAACTTTTTTCAAAATCTTATTTTCAGGCGTAGCCCATCATAATGGAATTTTCATTTTAATAAACATACTCTAAAACCTTCGTCAAAACATTATTTTCAAGCATAGACCGCCAAAATGCAGAAGTGTTTCCGTAAATAATGACAAAGAATGGTGAGGAGATGTGCGTGAAAGGAGGCATAGGATTCATTGTTGCTTATCTCATTCCTACTCTGCTCAATAAATCTTACATTGTTCCCGCTACTATTTGTAATCTAGGTATTTACTTGACATATATTTACATAATCTCAAATTCCTTCAGAGGCTTTTGAAGTATCAATGTATCCTATATAGGGTTTAGAATGATTTCTTTTAATTAAAAAAATAAATAAATGATGTATTTCCCTGTAATTAGATAATATGGAGATCTCCTAAATCTGCCCCAACACACTATCCTCTTTGGCACTGTATTCATTACTCCAGCTACTAGGGTTTTGCATGTGACATCTTTAATATCTTCATGACCGTGGCTTTTAAATAGATCTTAGTCTTTCTTTAATCCTTTCATGGTAACCCTTGAGTTCCATAATCCACCTTCAATCTCTTCTAAGAACGTTGTCTTAAGCTAGACTGCATAGTATGCATATAAAGCAAGTCCTTCATACCTGCCATTGTTCCAAACCACCACTCACTGCCTTGCTTAAAATGTTGCCTCCATAAGCACAATAGCATGTTTTAAAATCATGGTTGCCAGTGATTGACCATTAAGGTCACCACTTTCATCAAGATACAATGAGATTTTTTCTTCAAACTCAAGGCATTATGCAAGATAACATTGTGAATTGTTTGTTGTGTACGATTTGATTTTCTTGCATTTACTGCTTTGCTAACTTCCTTTAAGACTGGGTATTGCACCCCGGCAATCTCAAACAGCTCACTCACTATTACTTGAAGATTCCTTTCATGAGCATCCTTCTATAAAATCAAACTATGCCCTATAGACTGCCTACTTACTATAGGGGACTCATTGTTTCATGGTATTGTAGTTCTTAAGATCCTTCAACCTTATTGACACTACTTCACAGTCCACAAGGTATTATTCACTATTCTCCCATCTTTGATGAGTCTCAAAACACTGCTCAAACATGTAATCCACTACCTCCATTATACATTAATGGCTAAGAAGAAACATTGAACCTATGATTACCACTGTTACTTCATTTGGACAGTCATTCCCTGATTGCATTTGCCTTGTCTAACACTACCAAAAGCATTTGAAAAACCCTTAAGGTCAGCAAGGGGGTAAGGAAACTCACTGTTAAAATCTCCACTTTACTATGCAAGGTTTGAGCTTTATTACCTTGTCACTGCTCAGCCTCTTTTTGACTCACATCTCAAGTGACTGTCATTCTTCTTACCGTAGATTGCATTTACAAATGTCACTCAACTACATAGTGTTCTTGTTATTGGCTACAATCTTTAGATTGCAATATTTTGTTATTAGCTACAATGTCTCAATCTTTCTGGTATTGCAACCTCACTAATCCACTAGAGTTAATTTTTATATTTCTACGGAGGCCTAGGGTTTGTACCCTAATCATGCTCTTACCAATGCTTTTGTTGGTATTAAAAACAACCCTAAACCTTGGGTCAGAAAATTAGTTGTCTTGACAAAGTTGTGGTATGATCTTGGATTGTATCCTAGAGTGTGTGGGAAGCTTGTGTTTGATCATTAAGGTATGTAAACCTGATCAGGAAAATGTATCCTATATAGCATGGGTCTTGCTTTAATACTTTCCATAATGGTTATTAGCAGATCACATTATTATAGTTTGCGGTAACCCAAGATTGCATTCAAGTATGTAACAAACTTGGTTTGTAGTTTAAGCTATACACTTTTAAGTAACATTCATAAGGTTTAGAAAATCTTGATCACTCTCTAGAATAGCCCATTAAACATGGGTTGTTGCTTGAATGCACTACATAATTGATATAACACAACCACTCTGCATATCAACCAGAGTTATAGGCTCTTTATTGCAGCAAGAGGTAATCACTCTTCGATCATGCTATAATTACATCCTAACCTATTAAACTTGAGACAACCTGAATGCACCCAATGATGATTGACACCTACATTATACAACCTGAATTAACTACATTATATGAGTGCCTCCATTTCTATCACAACATAGCCACATTAAACTTGGGTCACACATGAATGCATCTGTATTTGTTATAGTACAACTGTGCCACATGACCAATAGAGTTATGGATCACATAATTACAGTCACAATAATTTGTTCCTTGGTTGTGATCTTATGGTGATTCCACACAACAAAATCTGGACATGAAATTCTCAAAACCCTAAACCTCTAAAAATGAAATCTGATGATATGTTGCTTTAAAATATGATTTTCAAACTGGAACTACAAATCTAACTTCACAACTGAATTCTGCAAAAGACAATGACTACCCTCAACCTGGCGATATCTTCTTGAATTTTTTTAATTTTCCCAAGAAAATCGTCCTTAGTTCTCCACAAACTATCTCAATTAGAGCAAAACAGCATCACAATAAATCGGTGAACTCACTTTTCTTTATGTCAGCCACAATTTGATTTTTTTCTTATTTTTCATGTTTGTCGAAATTTCGACGAAACTGATAGTCAGCATTTCAATGAAACCCAGGTTCGTCAAAATTTTGACGAACGTCAGGGATAAAATTTTAAAAATTTAAAAATTACAAATCAAATTTTACAAGCACCCGACAATACATCAAATTATACATATTTTGTCAGATTTTCTAGAAAAATGAGTTAGTGATTCCATCTATCTTGAGAGAATTGGAGTGCTTCTTTTCTTGTTCTAGTTGCCAATTCTTGAAATCTTTTTGTATAGGCACGAATTTTCACCCCTTACGCAAATTCCCCTTTCACACTTCCTCACCTTAGAAAATCAAATCTGAACGAAAAATTCCACATCAGCCCACTGCCTTCATTCCACCTGGCATCTTTCTTTGTGCTGGTAGAAGAATATTTGTTGGGGATGCCTATGCGGTGCACAGATGTCCATGCGGCGTGCTTATGTCCCTGACAGATTCTTGCATCTGAAGTTGACAGAGGCGTTACACTTCCTATTGGGAATAGTTTGTAACATCCCTCTTCGACCAACCGACCCAAATATGGCAGATTCACTCCCTTCTTCTTCAAATTCTTAGATTCTTCATCTAATCCATCTTTTTTGCACTCTCCAAGCATTCTAGCAATCACTTCTTACATTCTTAGCTTTCAAGCAGCACTTTGGCACTGCATAGTAGCAGCAACAACACTCCATCAACTTCGTGGAGCAAGTGTGGAACAAACCATTGCAACAGGGGCTTAAGTCCTCTTTTCTCCCTCATTAGCTAGTGAGATCTTGGTGGAGGTGGTAAGAATTTTCACTCCTCTCCTCTATGATTTGGTTGAGTAGCACATTACTATTTTATAGTGTTTATTGTGTTATCTACTTTATTTTCTCCTTTATCATACATTCTCTATCGTTGTTATCTTGGTTTTCTATGGAAGTGGAAACACCAAAACGAGGGTCTGACTAAGGTAGGCCCCTATTCAACCTCCCCCCAACAATTTTCTCTCTTGTGTGTAGGTGGATGTGCATTTGGAGCTAGCTGGTGACACGTTATTTTGTGAGATCATCTTTGTCACCTTAGCTCTAATATATCTACTTTATCATATTTGTTTGTATATCTCTTACTTCATAATTCTATTTTGTTCCCTTAGAAATCACTAGCTAGGTTGTCAACTCATTTTCTAGCAGTTCTTGTCGTATTTTTTGTCCTTTGGTCATACAAATGACAGTGCACCTAAGAGATGCGAGCACGCCACACTATCACCCTGGAACCGCAGTTCTTTCCTTGGGCAGAGAGCTACCTGAGGTATAGTATTGAACCCAAAAACTGGCTCGCCTAGCCCCAAAATTGATTTCGGGTCTGCAAAGTGATTGAAGGGCCTTATAGTCCTCATCATTCTCGTCCCTCATTTCCAAACATTCCTTTAGAGTGAGGTAAGTTAGGGAAACCTTCCACTCTTGGCTCTTCGTGACCTGGGGCCTTGAATGTGGTTGGTCCCCCTCTTACATTTTTGGTGAACCCGACATGAACCTATGCCTGCTCATTTGTTGGTGTTGAAGCTTTTCCCTTGTGCCTTGTGATCATCGTGTCCCTAAGCGTTGTGAAGGTTTTTGAGTATCACAACCCAGTCCATGACCTCTAGGTACATTGTCAGGAGAGGTGTATGACACCTTCTAATGGAAAGGACGTAGGTCACTATTGGTTTCTCCACTGGCCTTTTTGTTGGATCCACCATTGGTCTCATTGCACAGGAGCAGTTGTCAAGGGGCGAAGTAGGATTCTCTGATGACACCAACCACATCCCCACTCCTCCTACATATCCCACACCATCATTAGTAGACGAGCATGAGGTTGTTCACATTCCTTCGGAGTATGTCTTCGCCCTCAGGAAAGGGTTGGGTGACTTGGAAAACCACTTGGAAAGATACCCGAAGTTGGCTAGAGTTTCCTGGGTTATCAACGAACTAAAGCATATGGTGGGAAAAGACCAAACAGGCATTGAACTACTAGCTAGTCTCTCTAGTTTGACTAAAGTTTGTGCTCCTCCAAACAATCCTAGCATTGTACAAGGGGTCACTTTTGAAGATCATGAGAGACAGCTAGGAATTTTGATGCCTCCTACGTCCATGTACATGGCCAATGTCATATCCTCGATCAAGACTCCCTCTACCTCTAAAATATCTAAAACTATCAAAGTGAACAAGATCCCCTTGGGTTTAGCTTCACCCCTCCTATCACCTCTAACAGTGGAGGTTTTGGTAGGATGAGTAGTGGGGGCTTTGGTAGTGGTGGTGGCTTCGGCAGTGGGGGTGGTGGTGGTGAAAGTGGCTCTGGTGGAGGTCATGGTCATGGATTTGGAAGCAGAGGTGGCTCTGATGGAGGCCCTACTAGTGGTGGTGGCTCTAGTAGTGGTTCCAATGGAGGTCACACCGGTGGCCCCGGTGGTGGCTTCGGTAGTGGTTTTGAAAGAGGTTCCTCTGGCTCTATATCTTCTAATGACCCTATTCTGAATACTCTCCTTCAGAATATAAGTAAGATGTAGATCCAGTTGGCGAGTCTCTCCCAAGCCTCTACCTAGCCTATCTTCCAACCCTTTTTTCGGCTTAGCCTGTTGTCGACAGCAATTTTGAACACTCCCTTCCCTCAAGGAATGGAGATTCCTAAATTCAAAAAATATGGCGGCAAAGGGGACCCACTAAAACATGTGTCTACCCTTAATGCCCTGTGCAAGGATTTCTTCCATCATGACGTGTTGATGGAAAAAATATTCCCTTGATCTCTCAAGGATACAACGCTCGAATAGTATTGTTCCTTGCCTGATAATTCCATTTTCTCATTTGACCAACTTGTAAACCAATTCCTATGATAGTTCCAAGCTAACATCGGACCAAAGATGACCTTTTCAGATCTCGTCTGATGCACACAAGGTGATAATGAAAAGATCACTAACTTCATCACACGGTATCAAGCGCTCTTCTCACAAATCTCATATCCACTGCCCAATTCTAACATGCAAAAGGTATTCATAGGGAACTTGCAAAGGCCTTGGTAGGAGAAGTTTTCCCTTATGAAATACCCTTCTTTCACGCATTTGTGTGTAGCCCTACGAGAGTATCAATAGATGGTAGTTTAGTTCAGGGGATCCTCCTCACACTCCCATTCTGAAGGAAAGTCCATTGTATCGATCTCTGGGAAAGGTAAAGCTATTGCAAATGTAGTAGTCACTACAGATGAAAACAGCCTCAAACACAACTGAAAGTTTACAAAGTTAGCAGAATCTTATTCTTCCATCTTGCAAAAGTTGTTGAAGGATAAGATCAAAACCTTGTAGAACCCTAAACCTCTTAAGGAACCTTACCCTAGTTGGTATGATGCAAATACTTACTGTAATTACCATCGAGTTAACAGACATGATATCAAATGTTGTATGCGCCTGCGTCATGAGATACAGGACCACATCAACGATGGTACTATTCGTCTTGATGGAAGCAAACAAAATACAAATAAATCAGTGGTAAAAGTGAATAGTGAATTGCAGATATACACAAACCTGTTTCTGTCGCATTCTGCTAACATAATTTTCAATCCCACTAATTCTATCACTCAGCCTGAGGCCTATGTTAACATGGTCACAGTTACTTCTAACACACAACCTATGACTGGTTTGTTGGATGTGACACTCATTTCACAGGACTTGCCCCTAAATAACAAACCTCTCCCCTCTATATTCCCACTCGCCTCAATAGCAACATTGTGACAGGGGTCTTAGTAGACCTTGCGAGTTGAGTGAATGTTATTACAGAAGAGACATTGTGACTTAACTCACTACATACAAAATAGTATAAAGAAACAAAATCCACTATCTATATACACAATGGTCATTGTTTGAAGCCATATGGCTCAATAACTTTGCCTGTCCTAGTTGGACCTAGGGTTGTTGACACAGTTTTCGCTGTCATTCTGGAGTCGAATCTATTTAGGATGAAGTTGGGCATACCTTGGCTAGCTTCCATGAATGGAATCACCTTCGTTATTCATAAATGTTTAAATTTCTCCCATGAAGGTGTCATGTATGTAGTGCATGACACTGGATACTAGCCTCTAGTGTCCCGTGGGGGATATTCATTAGACCATTTTTGGCCCACCCCAGTTGGTCTGCTTCCTCCAATAATGGACCTACTTTACAAAAATTACGTGAAGTGTAAAATCATGGGCAAGGGATAGCCAAAATTGTCCCTCTCAGTAGTACAACAGTCGGCTACCTCCTCTTCTTGAAAAGGGAAAGAGAAGCTCACCCGTTCTCAGGATGGCTCTCCTCCTCCCCTTTCTAGAGAGGAGTTTTGGATGTTAACATGGTCACAGTTACTTCTACCCAACAACCTATGACTGGTTCGATGGATGTGACATTCACTTCGTAGGACTTGCCCCTAAATAACAAGCCTCTCCCCTCTATATTCCTACTCGCCTCAATGGAAACATTGTGACAGGGGTCTTAGTAGACCCCAAGAGTCAAGTGAATGTTATTACAAAAGAGACGTCGTCACTTAACTCACTAAATAAAAAAGATTATGAAGAAACAAAATCCACTATCTTTACACACAATGGTCTTTGTCTGAAGCCATATGGCTCAATAACTTTGCATGTCCTAGTTGGACCTACAGTTGTTGACACGATTTTCGATGTCATTTCAGAGTAGGATCTATTTAGGATGAAGTTGGGAATACCTTGAATATCTTCCATGAATGGAATCGCCTTTGTTATTCATAAATGTTTAAAGTTCTCTCATGAAGGTGTCATGCATGTAGTGCATGACACTGGATACCAGCCTCTAGTGTCCCATGGGGGATATTCATTAGACCATTTTTGGCCCGCCCTAGTTGGTCTGCTTCCTCCAAGAATGGACCTACTTTACAAAAATTACATGAAGTGTAAAACTATGGGCAAGGGACAACCGAAATTGGCCTTTTCAGTAGTACAACAGCTAGTTTCCTCCTCTTCTCGAAAAGGGAAAGAGAAGCTCCCCTGTTCTTAGGATGGCTCTCCTCTCCTTTCTAGTGAGGAGTTTTGGATGAATATGCCTGGTTTTTATCTATTAAGTCCGATGATACCATCCTAGCACAAACCCAGGATCAGGATATCAGATCTCCCTACTAAACCACCTGGACCTTGGTACTATTTGTATGGTAGAGGAAAAGGTCTCCATGGGGAATCCTCTATGTCTTAACCTCTGCAGCCTCCTACTGCTTCTGCTCCAAAAGCAGTAAATAGGAAGAGGCTTGCTACTGAGGCACTTGCGTCAACTCCCCCCACTGCTTCTCAACCTGCTCATCCTGCTCCCATTTAGGAGTATGTTCCTCCACCGGAAATA
The DNA here is from genome assembly GCA_007258455.2 of Sequoia sempervirens. NCBI lineage: Eukaryota > Viridiplantae > Streptophyta > Pinopsida > Cupressales > Cupressaceae > Sequoia > Sequoia sempervirens. The sequence goes on along the minus strand of VDFB02271358.1, from coordinate 1,201,761,922 downwards.
GTTGTAGTAGACACTCCCATGGCCGAGCATGAGCCTTTTATTCTCTCACAGACTCTAACCTCTAGTTCGAAGAGTCACAGAAACCACCTTGCACGCAAGTGCAAGAACTAGAAAAAAGCTCTCATGGCTAAGCAAGCTACCTTATAGAGAAAGAAAGAGGAGACGACCGCCCCTGTATCAAGGCCTTATGTTGCATCCTCCTCTCTCCTCCCCTCTCCTTCCGTTCAAACTAGTTCAGTCTCACTTCTAGCTTCCACTGTGAGTACGAATGCGCCTGACCCCAAAAAGGTGCACATGTTCATCACTCCTTCGGTGGAGTCACCTTTGTTGATGTCCCTTCCGGATGTCCCATCTTTCCTGAAACCCATAGATATGACAAACACTTCGATGGTGTCTACTATGGTTTTCCCTTCCTCCTCTTTCTTTACACCTCTTGCCTCGTCTATGGGGATTTCACGTCCCCCAATGGAGCAGAAGGTGGAGAGTGGTCCTTCCAGCAATGAAGGATGTAAGAGGATTCCACCTTCTCCAAAAGGTGGTCCTACGCTGACTTGTTATGTCCTAGTGATGGAACCAGTTTTGGCTTCTCCTGAGTTTGTCACCACTCCTGAATTGTTCAGCAAGCCTAGCAGTGAATCTCAAGCACAACCTTCCCTATATGTTGAGGTAAAACATGGCACTCCTATAAATTCCATGTTTAACTCTCTAGACGAAGTTCTGGCCTTGTTAGTAATTTTTGCAAAATCATTGACCTTAGCTCCACAAGAGCTTGGTGGAGAGGACTTTGTGGGGCCCTCTTCCTTAGCCCTTGTTGTGTGAGGGTCGAATGCTCCTTCGCTTAACATTACACCATTGCAGGCTCATCCTCCTTCCCCCTACAATGATTTAGAGTGGGAAGTGGATGACCTCTTGGTTGATTAGTGTTAGGGGGAGGCCTCTTCTTTACCTTTAGAGTAGATGTGTGTGTGTTGTGATGTGTTCCCTCATGATCATGCTATGTGTTCTTGATCCTTTTCACCCTTGTTGGTGCTTAGATACAGGCATGGTTTTTGTGTTGTAAACCTTCTTCTATTTGTATCATCATTCTTCCATGTTTGTGACTTGATTTTCAAAAAAATTGGGGATGATGCAAAGTGTTGGGGGAATTTAGGCTTCCCTTCCATGTTGACCCAATTTTTTTTATTTTTACTTTGTCTTCTCGTGCATTCTTCACATGGTTTGATATATTAGGGGGTTGATGACAGATCATTTTATATACTATTACTATACTTATCTATGAGCAGTTCTGACGCCATTTCTATGATACTTCGATTTTCAAAAAATGCATCCATTGCCAATGAATCTTTTCTTGAGAATCTTTACAAACTTCTTTTCAAGAATCACATTCTCGACTTGAAACCCTAATGGAACGTGTTTCCTTCACAATGCGTTCGTAAAGAAATAACTTGAGAACCTTTCCTTTGAGGTGGGAGCAACTTTAACCTTCCCCTTGTGTGGGGGAATTTTCTTCCTTTCGAATTCCTTGATGAAGTGAACATCTTTTAAAAGGATTCCTTGATGATGAATCGATTTGAGAAAGAAATATCTCTTTCATACTTTCAAACAACATATCCCTTGAGTGGACCCCCTTCTTTGCACTGGGTTCTCGAGGGACTGCTTTGAAAGTTTTCCAACTTGTTGACAGTCTACATGAATTTTTGCTTACTTGCTTGTGTGATCGCTTTCAAACATGTTCTATCTGGGGGTAAACATGTTGCTTTGCAGGTGCACCTGTGAAGCTGCTTCTCAACTCTGTAGAGTCCCCTTCCTTTGGTTTCCTCCATATGAGATACCTTGGGGGATACCGCCCTGCAAGTATACAAGCCTGTAGGGAAATTCTTCTGAGCTTCCTCCATGTGAGAGATCTTGGGGGTGGCTCCCCTGGAGGTATGCAGGTCTATAGGGCACTTTCTTTGGGTTTCCTTCATGCAAGAGATCTTGAAGGACACCTTCCTTGCAGGTCTGTGGGTTTGTAAGGCACTTTCTTGGCTTCCTTGCAGGTCTGCAGGTCTATAAGCGCTTTTATGGGTTTCCTTCATGTGAGAGATCTTGATGGATACCTTCCTTGCAAGTCTACAGGCCTGTGAGGCACTTACTTCATGGGGCTTCCTTCATGTGAGAGATCTTGCGGGTTGCCTCCTTATAGGTCTACGAGCCTGTAAGACACTTTCATTCTAAAACTTCATAGTTTTGCGAGGCTATGAAGTCTTTTTCCTACCCTGCACTTTCGAGCTCACCAGATTGCAGTCTGCTTCCTTGATGATTTAGGTATATATTTCTAACCCTATTCACTTTTTGATCTACTTTACTGAAGTACTCATCAGCATTCATGCTTGCTAAAGTGGGGGAAAAATGTAAAGGCGTGAATTTGCACCCCTTATAAAAATTCCCTTTTTACACTTCCTTGCCTTAGAAAATAAAATCTGAAGGAAAAATTCCACATTAGCCCACTACCTCTGTTCCACTTGGCATTCATCTTTTGCATTGGTAGAAGAATATTTGTAAGGGATGCCCACGCGACGCGTATATGTCTGCGTAGTGTCCTTACATCCCTGACAGATTCATGTGTCTGAAGCTGACATAGGCATTACACTTCCTATTTTGAATGGTTTGTAACATCCCTCTTTGCCAACCAACCCGAATATGGCAGATTATCTCCCTTCTTCTTCAAATTCTTCCATTCTCCATCCAATCCATCTTCTTTTTTACACTCTCCAAGCATTCTAGCAATCACTTCTTACATTCTTAGCTTTCAAGAAAGACTTTGGCACTCCGTAGCAGCATCAACAACACTCCATCAACTCCGTAGAGCAAGTTTGGAACAAACCATTGCAGCAAGGGCTTGAGTTCTCTTTTCTCCCCCATTAGCTAGTAAGCTCTTGGTGGAGGTGGTAAGCATTTTCACTTCTCTCCTCTACAATTTGGTTGAGTAGCACATTACTATTTTGTAGTGTTTATTGTGTTCTCTTCTTTCTTTTCTCCTTTATCATACATTTCTCTATAATTGCTATCTTGGCTTTCCATGGAGGTGGAAACACCAAAACGGGGGTTTGACTGAGGTAGGCCCCTATACAGCCTCCCCCCAACAATTTTCTCTCTTTCTTTTGTGTAGGTGGATGTGCATTTGGAGTTATCTGGCGAATAGGTTCTTTTGTGAGATCATCTGTGTTACCTTAGCTCTAATATATCTACTTTATCATATTCATTTGTATATCTCTCACTTCATAATTTGGTTTTGTTCCCTTAGAAATCACTGGCTAGGCAGTCAGCTCATTTTCTGGCAATTCTTGTTGTATTTTCAACCCTTTGGTTGTACGGACAACAATGCACCTGAGAGACACCAGCGCATCACGCTGTCATCCCAAAACTGCACTTCCATCCTCAGACAGAGAGCTACCTAAGGTATAGTTTTGAACCCAAAAAATGGCTCACCTAGCCCCAAAACTATTTTTGAGTCTACATAGTGATTGAAGGGCCTTATAGTCCTCATCATTCTCATCCCTCATTTCCAAACATTCCTTTAGAGTGAGGTAAGTTAGGGAAGCCTTTTTCTCTTGGCTCTCCGTGACCTAGGGCCTTGAACATGGTTGGTCCCCCTCTCTTACACTTTTATATTCTTTTCCCCTACATTCCAAAATTTTATTTTCCACCCTAGGTCTGTCCACCAGCTCAATCCATTCCTCAACTACCTCATGAGGATAATTTACTTCTAATCTAACATGGAGGGGAAGTGACTTCTCTCATTCATGATATTATTGGCATAGTAGGCCTCATTAATGTTCATTCCTAATGAATGAGGCTGGTTCCTTTATCTAAACATCTTCCAAAAAAATTAGTGGTTTCTAGGTAGTATCATATGGAATGGCCAAATTATGAAAATAAAATCACATAGTTGATCCTACATGTCCAAAGTGGTTTCCTGATAAGATTTCAAGAATAATGTTACTGATGATAATAAAACAGGAAGATCACTAATTAATTGACTAAATTGAAAAATAAAAAAAGTTCATGCAAGAATAGGGTATGGACCCTAGCAGGCAGTCTACATTTCATGAGTTGAACAATCTTATCATCCATTTCTTTGATTTTTACCATCAAATTTTAATTTTCAAGTTTTTCTTCTCAATTTCTCTATTATTCTTCACTATCATTTTTAATCTTTTCTTATTCTATTCTCATTGTGACTGAGAAATTTCTTCCATTTTATTCCACAATTTTATCCCAAGGGTAACCAGCAGGGCTTAAATTTGACAGTCGACCTTGCCTGTCAACAAATTTTTTAATGATGGTTATCTATTCAAAGGTGCCCTTAAAACATTATGATATACCTTAGTGTAAGTAAAATTATATATAAATCAAATATATATATCATTATAATTCTATATAAATTTTGACAATCTATCCAAAATCTCTCCTTTCATCTGATACAATCTTCTTAAAATTTTGATTGTATTTTACGGAAAAAATTTCTAAATACGATCACACAACCATCAAATTTAAGCCCTGGTAACCAGAGTCGGGGTTGTAGGTGTTGTTGGAGAATCACTTTGTTCACCAAGTTTTCAAGCTTTCTTATTTATTTGGATGATGGCTGCCTAATCTAATTTTTCTCAAGTTACTCCTTGTGTACTATAGAAAAATGGATCATTGACATTTTCATGGTCTTTTAGGTCTTCCTCTCATGATGCTTGACCTATTTTTCTTTGATTTAATGTTGCAATGTAACTTATGCATTCACATTAGGTCCTAAACATTCAAATTATGGTGTCTTGTGAAGGTGTTGTGAAGTGTTGTAACACATTTCTACTCTTTTCTAGACTCTTCTCATTACAATTCACTTAAAAAGCACCTTTTCATCACTTATCAAGTCCTATTCTAAAGTTTTGTAAAGTCTTGTAACGAAATTTCACACTTTTATAGGCTTGATTTCACTATTTACACCTTTCTTATGCTTTATTTGACCCCTTTTATGCACTCATAAGACTTAATTAAGAGTATTTTTGAATGTAAACCCGACAAACAACATTAAATGCAAGATAATTCCTAACACCCACTTACAAGCCTAGAGTGGGAACCATTCGCCATGGGTGGCGAATGAGTCCCTCTTGGCTCCAAATTCAAAATAATTCAAATTTCTTTTTTGATTTTTTGTTCAAAAAGACTTTATGTCAGCCTGTGATATTGTATTATTGGGTTATTAGGGCATAAGTGTGTATAAATAAGTGTTGTTCTTCTCATTTTAACCCCCATTCTTTTGCATTCACTCATTCAACATCAATTAGCATTATTGCATCAAAGCATCATTCAATCAAGCAATCATCAAGCATCTTGGAGCAGCCATTGATATATCTTCAGATTTCTTCAACAAGACTTTTGTATGCATATTTTTCAAGAAAATAGGTGTTGAAAGGTGGTCAACAAGTCAACAAAGTATTTAAAGTCAACTAAACCCTATTTCAAGCTTGGAGATAACCTATAGTCCATTTTCTGCAAATTTGACTTCATCAACCTGACAAGAAGACAAGTGCAGATCTGGAGCTACAGAATTGATCTTTGATTTCACAAAATTTTGAAGGAGGACTAATTCACCATTAGTGGTGAATGAGTCCCACCTTAAGGCTAAAAAGGGTGATTTTTTCAGATTCTAGTTCCCGACAGTCGGAAAGTAATTTTCAAGTGTTTTTTTTAGTAGCAGGACTAATTCGCCATCAATGGCGAATGAGTCCCACTAGTGATTTACACTAATTTTTTCCAGCATTCAGATCCTTCTAGATTCAACATTCATTTCCCAGGTGCACTCTGTTCATCCTTCTTCAATTTTGTTTATGCTTATTCATGTTTTAGTTCATTCTTGCATACCTCACTGTTTTTTCAAACATTACATATTTAATAGGTTTTTACATCAATAATCAATCAATTTCAGTACTTAGTTGCATTTACAACCTTTCATTTAGTCATAAACACATCACACAATCCTTTATTTGGGTGAACCACTTCAATTTTGGGATTCTATCCCTCTCCTTTTAGGTGAAAGATCCTAAGAGTGCAAGAGAAGCACATAGACACCTCAAAATTGTTGGTTCACCTTGTTGTTGATAAGACCACAACTTATTTTCCAATTCTTTAACCTTTTTTTCCAGCCATATGTCTTTCTATTAGTACCCCTATAGTTTTTCTTCTAATTCCTTGATTCTTTGAAGAGCTACCTGCAACTCATTAACTTCATTTTTTACTTTTAAAAGTAATTCCTTCTCATCCTCTAGAAATATTTCTTCATCAATCTCAGTTGGGAAGCAAATTCCTATTGGGTTGTTGGATAGTTACAAGGTTTGGGTTTCTTCTTCACTATAAACAAATCCTCTTTAGATTTAGAATATGAACTAGTGTTCAAATAGATAAATTTTACTCCTTGATTGTTCTTTATTATCAAGTAAATTCTCCTTTCTTGAGTTTATTTTTGACTCTATCATAACAAATTTTTCTTGTTGAGAATGGTCCTTCCCTCTTGCAATACCCTTTTCTTTTAGGTGATGTGACCACCTTTTAGGTTGTATATGCCCTTTTTGCTTCTTTTTAGATGCAGAAGAGGAAGGTGTACATTTAATTTTATGCTTCTTAAGCATGGAATGGTTTTCTATAGAAACATGGGTTTCAAACTCTAGAGTTGTTGTGAGTTGTGCCTCAGAGGCTGTAAGTTGGTTTTCTTATGTATCTAGTTTTTGTTATTTATTACTAATGTAGGTAGGTGATGCAACTTATGGGGAAGAGGTTATATGTTACTCTACCCCTTTTTTTGATGGATCATTCACCTCTTGAGCCCTATTTTCTTCATCTACCCAAGCCTTAAAGGTTTGTCATTTATGTTATTCCATGCTATTCTTGAGCCCTATTTGCTTCTTAGATATTCTCCCCCATTAGACTTGATTTGTTGTCCCTTTCTCTCCCTTTTGGGCATAGGAGAAGGGGAGGATGAAATGTCAAAGGGAACCAAGTAATCTGGTGTTTTAGGGAAGCCTTGATGTACCTATGTTCCCTTATGACTAATTCCATGAAGTTAAAAATAAAATTGGGCTCTTTCTTTTTCAATTCTTGAGTATAATCATTCCATATGTCTTGAGAGAACCAGAGTGCCTCTTTTCCTATTCTAGTTTCCAATTCCTGAAATCTTTTATAGTATTTTCCACCCTAGGTTTGTCCACTAGCTCAATCCATTCCTCAACTACCTCATGAGGATCTTTTGCTTCTAATCTAATATGGAGGGGAAGTGACTTATCTCATTCGTGATATTATTTGCATAGTAGGCCTCATTAATGTTCATTCCTAATGAATGAGGCTAGTTCCTTTATCTAAACATCTCCAAAAAATTAGTGGTTTCTAGTAGTAGCATATGGAATGGCCAAATTCTGCAAATAAAATTCACATAGTTGATCCTACATGTCTAGAGTGGCTTCCTGATAAGATTTCAAGAATAATGTTACTGATGATAATAAAACAGGAAGATCACTAATTAATTGACTAAATTGAAAAACAAAATAAAAAATCCTCCAGTAATAGGGTATGGACCCTAGCAAGTTGTCTACATTTTGTGAGTTGAACAGTCTTATCATCCATTTCTTCGATTTTTACCGTCAAATTTTAGTTTTTGAGTTTTTCTTCTCAATTTCTCTATTATTCTTCACTGTCATTTTTTATCTTTTCTTATTCCATTCTCATTGTGACTGATAAATTTCTTCCATTTTATTCCACAATTTTATCCCAAGGGTAACCAGAGTCGGGGATCTAGGTGTTGTTGGAGAATCACTTTGTTCATCAGGTTTTCGAGTTTTCTTATTTATTTCAATGATGGCCAACTAATCCAATTTTCTAAAGTTTCTCCTTGTTGTTGATAAGACCACAACTTATTTTCCAATTCTTTAACCTTTTTTTCCAACCCTATCTCTTTCTATTATTACCCGCATAGTTCTTCTAATTCCTTGATTCTATGAAGAGCTACCTGCAACTCATTAACTTCATTTTTTACCTTTAAAAGTAATTCCTTCTCATCCTCTAGAAATATTTCATCAGTCTCAGTTGGGAAGCAAATTCCTCTTGGGTTGTTTCATAGTTACAAGGTTTGGGTTTCTTCTTCGTTGTATTTACAAATCCTCTTTAGATTTAGAATATGAACTAGTGTTCAAATAGATAAATTTTACTCCTTGATTGTTCTTTATCATCAAGTAAAATCTCCTTTCTTTAGTTTATTTCTTACTCTATCATAACAACTTTTTCTTGTTGAGAATGGTCCTTCCCTCCTGTAATACCCTTTTCTTTTAGGTGGTGTGACCACCTTTTAGGTTGTATATGCCCTTTCTTCTTCTTTTTAGATGCATAAGAGGAAGGTGTACATTTAATTTTACACTTCTTAAGCATGGAAGGGTTTTCTATAGAAACATGGGTTTCAAACTCTAGAGGTGTTGTGTCCTTAGAGGCTACAAGTTGGGTTTCTTATGTATCTAGTTTTGGTTATTTATTATTGATGTAGGTAGGTGATGCAACTTGTAGGGAATAGGTTATATGTTCCTCTACCCCTTTTGTTGATGCCTCATTCACCTCTTGAGCCCTATTTTCTTCATCTACCCCAAGCCTCAAAGGTTTGTCATTTATGTTATTGCATACTAGAAAATATTCCCAAGAAATTAGAGAATTCGACATTAAGGATTCTCTTTATCAATAGAGTGACTAAATAGTAATGATAGGACAGATGGATTTATATTTCTCTTATACTCAATTGACATTCATTTTAACAAATTATACCAGAAATTTAGGACATTCACAAGCCTCTGATATCAAATTTGACTTAATAGCTTAAAATGCAGTGTATACAAAAGGGGTTGTCTACCATCATAGGTCAAGTATCTAATTACGTGTAAACAACTAATGATTCCCATAACCAAGGCAGGGAGAGTCATTTAGTACCTTGGGAAGAGGAATCCAATTCCTCTCCTAGATATATGAATTTATTTTGAGCTAAAATGGCATCTTCTCAAACTAGAAACTCCTCCCCAACGATGGGAAACCCCGAGACTTATACAACTTTCACTTTTGAGGCATCCACTCTCAGACCTCTTACTGTAGCTTCATAATTCTATAATATAGTAGAATTTTTTTGTTTCATCACTTCATTGTGTTTTATAAGTATAAGGAAGTAATCCAGCCATCCAACTTGTTGAAAAATAGGCAAGCATTGTTGGTCTTCTAATAGTAAAGTATGGGATGATGGTTCTCTTCTAACAATGTTTCCCCCTATCCTATAGTTTTGTAATATTCTTTAGATTAATTCCTCTTCAACCTAATCATCTCTATGTTGGATGGTGTGGTTGTGTTGCTAATATGTGGCTATCATTGATGTCAACACTATTAGCATTTGATGTATTGAAGGTTCTATATGTCGAGGATATTCATAAAATTGTAAAAGAAAGTGTTACAAGTTCCCAGTGGAACTATGGAGGTCATGAAGGTGTCTTTTTTTGTACGTTGAAGATCAGCTGTTGTGGATTAAATGGTTTTATGATGAGTGTATCTAGTCCATCCTCCAAGAATTTCAAAGGTCCGCATGAAGATTTGTTCGAGTTACAAAGATCTATGTTCTGACAGTGTTTATGTGGTCTCTGTCAGTGTTCTTGATTAAAGTTGGTATAATTCTAGTAATTTTTGTTTATGTGGATGCTTCTCTATTGTTTCTTGGTGCTCGTGGATGTTTCTAGATCGTGCTCTATCTTTGTGGTACATCCACATTGATCAGTGTGGTCGTGGTCGAAGATTTTTTCTTTGTATCTTTGGTTTTTCATGTTCTTGGGAAACATGATGGTTGTAGCATGTTGTGGATCTTTGAGGTTAAATTAATTGAAGTCTTCTTGTGTTGGAGTTGTTAATTTTTCTCTTCACTATGTTGTGGCCGACCTTGGTCGATTCGCATTGCAAATTTATTTGTAAATTTGGCCTAACATTGAAAGTATGTTTTATATTTTTGACCAACTAAGTTGTTGATGTAATCTCATGTTGCGAATATATAAGAGTGATTGTCTCATCGGTGTAAAGTATGCTCAATGTGCTTGGTGTGCTCCTATGTGTGTATGTTCATTCAATTGTAGAGCAGAGTGTGAAGAAGATTGAGTGAAGTGTGAAGAATTTTGAGCGAAGAGTGAAGAAGGTTTTTCTGTGCTTAACTGGAACTGTAATTAGGCTTGTGTAGAAGCTATTTTCTTAGTTCACAATTTGGATGGTTTTAATCCAAACCTTTCTTTGGATAGTGAGTCATGTTTTGTATTTGAGCAATGAGCTCTAGGAAGTGTGCTTGAATGCATCTGCATTTCCATTATTCTTATACTTTTAACAAGGTATAATATTGTGGACTAACCTCCACTATGGTTTTTCCCCTAACAGGGTTTCCACGTAAAAAATATTGGTGTGCTCTATGTTTCTGATGTGTTGATTGTTCATGGTTTATTATTCATTCATCATATCTTAGATTAAGTTTAAGTCTTGAAAAGATTAAATAATTTGTGACAACTGATTCACCCCCCCCCTCTCAGTTGTCTGTCCTTGTTTTTCCAACAATTGGTATCAGAGTAGGTTCCTCTGAAGAAGTATAAAAGCTTGAGCTGATCCAAGATAGCATCATACAAGAAGGACAGCCCTAGATTTGATGGAACAAACTACTCATTGTGGAAAGCTAGGATGGCATGTCATTTGAAGTGTATTGGTGAACCTTTTCTAGAAAATTATAAAGAACAAATATGTTATTCCTGCAAGTGGTCCTTCCACTACTGATGAAGTTAAAGAGGTTGAGAATAATGTCTGGGCTATGGAAGCTTTTCTGATTGCTCTAACATATTTGGAAATGACAAATGTGTTAGGTCTGAAGACATCTCATGAGATGTGGACGAAGCTGGAAACTTTGTATGAAGGAGATGTACATGTGAAGATGGCTAAGCTACAAAGTTTGAAAGGCAAGTTGAAAATTTGAATATGGGTGAAGATGAAAATATTTCTTCTTTTATGCAAAGAGTAAATGAACTAGTGATGCGTATTAGATGTGCTGGTGGTATTCTGGATGAGGAAGAAATTGTGGCTAAGGTGCTCAGATCATTGCCTCCCTCCTACAAAGCAAAGGCTCATGCTATTGAAGAAACCAGATCATTGATGAATGTGACAAGGGATACACTGATTGGTAAACTTGTTTCCTATGAGTTGAATGAATATGGTGATTTTGTTCCTAAGACTGAAACTACATTTAAGGCTACTATATCTGGAAGAAACGAGCAAAGATATGATCTAGGAGAGAGTTCTAGAAAGTCATTCAAATATGAGGAAGAAATGAAACAGCTTGAAGATGAAGAAAGAGAAGTAGAAGAGTTGGAAGCATTGATTGTAAATAAAGAAGGTAGAGGACAAGGTAAGTATAAAGGAAAGCTACCTACCAAATGTTTTTCTTGTAGTAAAATAGGTCATTTTGCATCAAGGTTTCCTGAAAGAGCTCCTAGATCTAAGCCTTACAAACCTAGATTTCAAAAGAAATGCTACTTTGTTGAAGGAGTGACTAATGATAAGTCTGATAAAGATAATGGAAATGAAGATGATTGGGTTTTCATTGCTATCAAGGAAAATAGTCCTGTGGCTACTGAATCTGCTAAAGTTGAGAAAGCTCTTGCAACCTAAATTGAAGAAAAGGATGAGTGGTTCATTAACAGTGGATGCTCACATCATATGACTAGTGACAAAATCAAATTTGTAAGTCTAGAGAAGTATGACGGTGGGGTTGTAAGATTTGGAGATAACAATGCTTGTGTGATTCATGGAAGAGGATCTATTTGTCTTGGTGGTAAGAATAACACTGATGATGTTCTTTATGTTGAAGGTTTGAAGCACAACCTGTTGAGTGTTGGACATATGGTGGATAAGGGTTTCAAAGCTATGGCAGAGAATGAGAAAGGTCTTAAAATCAAATGCTTAAGGTCAGACAGAGGTGGTGAGTTGAACTCTAGGGAGTTTAATTATTTCTGTGATGAGCATGGAATCAGAAGACAGTTATCTGCTCCTCGAACCCCTCAACAGAATGGAGTTGCAGAGAGGAAGAACAAAACAGTTCTGGATGCTACATATAAGAACTACAAAGTCTATCAAATGGATGTGAAGTCAACTTTTCTGAATGGTGAGTTAGAAGAAGAAGTATACATTGAATAGTTGGATGGATTTCAACTAACTGATAAGAAAAACATGGTGTGTTGATTGAAGAAAGCTCTATATGGACTCAAGCAAGCCCACAGATCCTGGTATGCTAGACTGGACAAATATTTACTGAAGCTTGGATTCAATAAAGGTACTACTGACAACAACTTGTATTTCAAGTTGGATTATGGCAAAGAGTTAATTATTGAAGTCTTTGTTGATGACATTATTTTGAAGAAGATGATAATTTATGTATGAAGTTTGCTGATGAAATGAAGAATGAATTTGAGATGAATATGACTGGAGAGATGAAGTTCTTTCTGGGATTGCAAGTTACTCAATTAGACAAAGGGATCTTCATATCTCAGTCCAAATATGTGAGAGAACTGTTGAAGAAGTTTGGCATGGATGACTCAAAACCTATTGGTACTCCCATGGTAACCGGATGCAAGTTAACACAAAATGATGATTCTCCTAAGGCAAATCAAACAAGATACAGATCAATGATTGGTGGATTGCTTTATTTAACTCAGACCAAACCAGACATTATGAATGTTGTATGTATGGTTGCTATATTTCAAGCTGATCCAAAAGAGTCCCATGTGACTGCTATAAAAAGAATTTTCAGATATCTGAAAGGAACAATTAATTTTGGGCTTTGGTATCCTAAGGATGATGATCTTACTTTGAATGCATTTATTGATGTGGATTGGGTAGGAGATGTAGATGACAGGTAGAGTACTAGTGGTGGTTCCTTCTTCCTAGGGAAGAAGTTGGTGTCTTGGTTGAGTAAAAAGCATAATTCCATTTCTCTATCTATTGTTGAGGTAGAGTATATTGTTACTGCAAACAACTGTACTCAAGTGATGTGGATGAAACAAATGTTAAAAGATATCAGAGTAGTATATGATGAACCTATTGCCATATACTGTGATAACTCAAGTGCAATTAACATATCAAATAATTCAGTGCTACACTCTAAGACCAAGCATATATCAATCAAGTTCCACTTTCTGAGGGAGAAAGTGAGTGAGAAAGAAGTCAGACTGGAGTATGTGCCTACCAAAGAATAGATAGCAAATATTTTCACTAAGCCATTGTCGAAGGATACTTTTGAGTATCTCAGAGGGATGCTAGGGGTGATTACCCCTCCTGATATGAACTAGGATGCATTAATTTGCATCAATCCATGCATTTCATGATCATATTCTGATTCAGATTGATGTTTTCGTGGCTGCTACTCAGGGGGAGTAGTCAAATGTGCAGCTATGTGGTTCAGATCTTGTATGTGGAAATATAATGCTTATCTTTTCCATTTATTTCAAAGGGGGAGAACAATAATGTGAAAAAAAATTGCGTACCTGGAGTGAAGAGTCATGTAGGGAGAAGTTCATGTAGAAGAGGTTAAGGAAGAAGAGTCAGAATCTAAGGAGTAAGTGTTGATTGAGAGTTGGGTTGATGGTGTTTTTCACATCATGTGTTTTCATCAATGCCAAAGGGGGAGATTGTTGGATTTTGTGGTTGTGTTTTTGATATGTGGTTGTCTTTGATGTCAACACTATTATCATTTGATGTATTGAAGGTTGTATATGTCGAGGATATTGAGAAAATTGTAAAAGAAAGTGTTACAGGTTCTCAGTGGAACTATGAAGGTCATGAAGGTGTCTTGTTTTGTACGTTAAAGATCAGTTGTTGTGGATTAAAGGGTTTTTTGTTGAGTGTATCTAGTCCATCCTCCAAAATTTTTAGAGGTTCACATGAATAAGTTACGAAGATGTTTTGACACAGTGTTTTGATTAAAGTTGGTATAATTCTAGTAATTTTTGTTGCTACGGATGCTTCTCTATTGTTTCTTTTCTCGTGGATGTTTCTAGATCATGCTCTATCTTTGTGGTATTTCCACATTGATTGGTGTGCTCGTGGTTGAATATTTTTTCTCTGTATGTTCGGTTTTTCTTGTTCTTGGCCGACATGATGGTTGTAGTGTGTTGTGGATCTTTGAGGTAAAATTAATTGAAGTCTTCTTGTGTTGGAGTTGTTAATTTGGGTCTTCACTATGTTGTGGCCAACCTTGGTGGATTTGCATTGCAAATTTATTTGTAAATTTGGGTCGACATTGAAAGTATGTTTTATATTTTTGGTCGACTAAGTTGTTGATGTAATCTCATGTTGTAGATATATAAGAGTGATTGTCTCATCGATGTAAGTTATGCTCAATGTGCTTGGTGTGCTCTTATGTGTGTATGTGTGAATATCATTCGATTGCATAGTAGAGTGTGAAGAAGATTGAGCGAAGTGTGAAGAAGTTTGAGCAAAGAGTGAAGAAGGTTTTTCTATGCTTAACTGGAACTGTAATCAGGCTTATGTAGAAGCTATTTTCTCAGTTCACAATTTGGATGGTTTTAATCCAAATCTTTCTTTGGACAGTGACTCCTCTTTTGTATTTGAGTAGTGATCTCTAGGAAGTGTACCTGAATGCATGTGCATTCCCATTATTCTTATACTTTTAATAGGTTATAATATTGTGGACTAACCGCCATCGTGGTTTTTCCCCTAATAGGGTTTCCACATAAAAAATCTTGGTGTTCTCTGTGTTTCTAATGTGTTGATTGTTCATGGTTTATTATCCATTCATTAGATCTGAGATTAAGTTAAGTCTTGAAAAGATTAAATAATTTGTGGCAACTGATTCACCCCCCCTCTCAGTTGTATGTCCTTGTTTTGCCAAAACTCTACCTTATTACTTACCTCTTTGAATGGCTATGATCTCTTTGACTTTATAACTTGTTTTTTGTGGCTTTACTAAAGATTGCTTGTGCTAGTATATACAATTTGTACAACTTAATCGGTTGATCATTTAGCTTATGAAGGTACAAGGAATCCCAAATATTTTCCATATTTGTAATTAATGTGGAATTCTCTCCCCAATTGAAAGTTTTAATTTAGATACTCAAATTAAAATATATGTGAGCAATACAGAGGAGATTATTGATGGACAAAACTATGGATCAGGAATTGGGATCAAATTGCTATAAATTTTTACATTAACTTCCTTAGTTTGTTCCTAAAATGTCAATCTAGGGATCGTGGACTTGTGAAAGGTATCGTGGCTATATGTCGAAGGGATGAATATACTGAGCTGAGTGGGGATGAAATGCATCTATGAAAATAAACACTCAAACTCAGGTACTAAAAGGAATAATAAATAGCTACAATCTCAAAACAAATCCTAACTTAATGGAAACTCAATTTAAAAGGAATAATTGAAAAATAGAAAATGAATGGGCTACGTGAAACCTTACATGTTGACTATATATCAAAAACAACTGTGTTATAACAACAACTAAAAAATAGGAAGGGACATATTTTTGGTGGTTTCCTCCAAACTAACAATAAGCTTGTATGTATCACAAGTTATTCTCCTAATAGCTAGCACGTGAATTATGGTTTCTGTTAGCTCTCAAAAATGTAGGCAAGATGCCTCAAGAGGCTGCCAATCTCTTGATATGCTTCAGGGTAACAGACAAGGTCAAACAAATTCAACCTTCTACTCTTTAAGTGCTGCCAAACCTAGGCGGGTGTACCTTTCTGAATTGGGCAGACTTAACTTATGATTATCTTTCTTGCACAATGGTTTGTCCACAATGGCAGGTGGAAGTGAACAAATGAAATCAAACTTGACAGCAATAGTAATCTTCTGATCTAAATCCAAAAGTGCTCAATTAACAAATGTAAAACAGATGTAAAGAGACTAAATGAATCCAAATGATGAAATTGCAGAGACCAGTGCCTTATTGGGTAGGTGGAGTCAAATGAAATCAAGATGAGCAATACTTCTCTGAGAAAACTCAAATTATCTGGCATATGTTATGTTTACAACTTGTATAAACATGCAATTATGTAACTACTAAGCTCTACTTGAATAATCCAGATGAATTTCTCTAATTACTGTGATCAACTAAAGGGATTTAATCTTTGCTTGAAAGAACCAATTGTTTAATCACACAAATACATCAAATGTGCATTGATAAACTGATCATAAACTTGTTATGTCAATTTAAACAACCAGAAAGCATCAATCATGGAGACAACTTAGCAGTATTTTTCATTGAATTCAACAGACAATTGACATCAGAAAAATGCAACAACATCAACTAATTTTCATAAATACCTCCATTATGAAATCATGCAACAATAGTCTATGATCTGATAATTTTATTCTACTGTATCTACTTGTTGTGTATCAAATATCTAATAACTGGTGGTCCTTCTACAATTACAAAATGCCTATTTATACACCAGCATCAAGAAAATAAATCATATTGAAAAACCATGTTGGCTCTCCATAGAATTCAGGCTCCAATTATGTCGGCTTGCAACAGTCTTCAAGCATCAACCTGTCGGCCACAAGATTTGCATTTTTTTTGTTCACCAGTGAAACAGTCAGTGAGACATAACGTATAGTTATGCCGAAGGAAATTCAATCGTTAGACACCCCGTGCTCTTTCTATTTTCGCCATGACTCTGTGATGTCAGTGAGACATCTCATAGAGAATCCCAAAGTGTTATCGATGGCCTTCGAACTTTTCGTTGTGACACAAGAATATCTCATACCGATGTGCACATTTCATTTCATTCATAGTCACCGTAACCATTAGCTATCGGGGAGACCTCATACAGATTTCATCATGTTTCCTGGAAAGCCTTCATTCATATCAAGTCGTTGTGACATATTGATTCTCCCGCCGATGCAACCTTCTATCTTATGTGAATCGCTATAATGTACCAGCATCGGGGAGACCTCACATAGACCACATCATGCTTCACCAAAAGCCTCCGAGTTCACCACAGATCGCCAAGAGAAAGCAAATCTCACACCAACATAGTCATCATGCACCTTCTCGGCAAGACATATCAATGTCGAGGAGACATATCATAGAATGCTTTGAGTCATACCAAAAATAGTCAACCATCATGAGTATCACTGAGACAAAATCATACTCTCACCGACAAAGACCCCTTTTGTTTCCATCGGCGAGACCGAAGGTCACTCGCCGAGACCATATGCTGAAAACCTTAACACATACCGATATCGCATCCCTTTATGTTGTCGATCGGCGAGACACAACAAACTTCTCATCGAAAGCCAATGAAAGAAACCCTTTGTGCTCCATCGGTGAGACATATGCATCTCGCTATAACCTTTCACCGAAGCATTGAACCTTTGCCGAAATGTTAGATCTTCCACTGCCAGTTGATGAGACAATAAGACCTCGTTGTAACCTCACACTGAAAGCAACCCATTTCGTTGAAGTGTATCCATAATATGCTTGTCGCCGAGACCCAAAAGAGTTTGCCAGGACCCTATATCGATGTCACAACTCTTGCTGATGTATCCTCATTCAAGCCGGTCACCGAGACATAAAGCACTCGGTGAAACATTATATCAACGACCAGACTCCTACTCAAATGTGAATCATCCTCTGTCGCCGAAACAATGCAAATGTCCTGCCGAAAGCCGTCTGTATGCAAACCTCGATCGCTGTGACATCAAATGAGTCTTGCCGAAAGGCAACACAGACTCATGTTAGCAGAAAACACACAATGGGTTGGGGAGACAAAGGTATTCTCACGCCGATACAGACCATGATGTGAAAAATGCATGACTCAAAAGATTTATGGGATAAATGTAGGCCAAAATGCAAGCAAAATGTCAAGATGGAAAGCCCTTGTGCTCATGATGATAATTATTTTGGAAACTCGGGGGGATGAAAAACATGTAAAAACATCAGATTTTAATAGTTCCAACAGTTTCCTCAAGAAAGTGCATCCTCCATCACGGTTTTCCATATTCCAAACATCATGGGATACAATGGTGTTGAAATGGCCACTATGATGTGGAAATATTGAGTGACAAAGATCTTATCATGAAATAGATTTATGTGGCTGTGACAAGAAGTTCCATCATAAAATGTGACAAGAAGTCTATATGAAGAATAAAAATAAATCTATATGTTGCAACTTTATTACTAAATCCAATCAATAATCAATTTCCATATATTTATCTCAAAACCATATTAAATATCTCTTTTATATATTTAATCATATGCAGTGTAAATGATAAAATGATATGAAGATGCGATGGAAATGGAATGTGGGAATAGTTATGATGAAAAGGCTAAAATGTGGCGTAAAATGAGACATAAATAGCTCTCATCAATTATGTTTTAAGCATTGTGGATATGTATATAGTATAAAATGAATGTTGCAAGAAAGTGAATTTTTGAGAAAATAAATAGAGTTAATAGTAATCATAGTTGGTAATGTGAATATATGAAA
Source organism: Sequoia sempervirens (assembly GCA_007258455.2). Classification (NCBI taxonomy): domain Eukaryota; kingdom Viridiplantae; phylum Streptophyta; class Pinopsida; order Cupressales; family Cupressaceae; genus Sequoia; species Sequoia sempervirens. Next base: position 1,201,743,337 of record VDFB02271358.1, on the reverse strand, counting down.
TCACAACTAGTTTAGAAATTCATGATAATGGAAGTAAATAGATGTGATTGCATGTAGCTTGTTGTATTGAGAAACCAAGTGGGCAATGACATGTGTCTGAAAAAATATTGGTGTAGAAGGAAGGTTGTGGAATTCATGGAAATAACTTGTAGTGAAGTGATATGTTGTTGATGGAAACAAAAAGTGATAGTTGTTGTGTGTGGAGTGGAAGTGAGCTAGAGGTAGTTGGTGTGAGTAGTAGTAGAATAGGTCCCTTGTGTAAGTGTCTTAGGGCTATTTTTATAGGTATTGTGAGAATAATTTCTTGTAGCTTTGTTGAAAATCTAGTAATGTCATTTGTTCATGGTACAAGTTATTGGAGATATAGTGTGTGTGCATGTGTTTTTAATTATTATTTTTTATCAACAATTATACCTATTGAATATTAGTAGGTGAGTTGGCTGGCTCATCTATAAATCTAGCAATGGATGATTTTGTGGTGTCTTCATGATTTGCAAGTGATGTTGAATCTAGTCATCTTGAGAGGTGTAAATTGTTGTCGCAGTACTGTTGAAACTCCTCTTTATGTAATGGATTTTTATAAAGCTTGAGATGGTCAATTTACTATAAAAAAAATCAAAATCTAATTGAATCAATCATGGTTAATTGTATTGCTCCATTTTGAAAGACTTATTTTATTTCAGAAGGACCTAACCATAATTTTTGTAATTCCCTTGTGGTCCTTTTATGTTGAATCATAGAGCAATTCCATGTCTCCCCCATGAAATTATTTTGTCTTGATGAATTGTTCATGCCATTTGATTATTTGCTTTTGCATAATTTTTTTATGATGGACTGCTTCCATCCTTAACTCATTTGGAGCATTTAGATGGTGTATTTTATTCTTCTAAGCTTCAAAGAGATTCATTCCAAGTTGCACAACTATTCTAAGTGTTTCTATTCAAATTCAATGGGAAGGACAACCTTTTTCCCATATACTAATTCATATGATGTAAATCCTATGGTGGTTTTCTAGGTTTTTTTGTATGCCCAGACTATTTTTGGTAACCTTGTTGCCTAGTCCTTTCTATGTAATTTCACTTTCTTGGTTAGGATGGATTCAATTTCATTATTTGCGACCTCAAATTTCTCATTTGATTATGGGTGGTAGGAAGTGTACTTCTTATGGCTAATCTCATATTCTTTGACCAGATGTGCAATTTTATCCAAAGTAAATTATGGTCTTTGATTTGTGACTATCTCCCTAGGAACTCCATACCTTGTGAAGATTTCCTCATATAGGAATGTTTCAACCTTACTTGTTGGAAATAAGCAACACTAAGAGTGGGGGGTGAATCAGTGTTGTGCAAAAATTAAACTTATTATTCTAATCTTTAACTCACTTAAGCTTTCAACAAAAGAAATATGCATGAACATAAAAAAAAAAACAATCACAACACCAGGATTTTTACATGGAAACCCTGTTAGGGGAAAAACCACAATGGATGGCCAATCCACAATATAATCTAAGTATACCCAAAAGAAATATTAGAAAATGGGAATGCACTTGCATTCAGGCACACTGCCTAGAGCTCACTGCTCAAAATAGAAAGGCTCACTACCTTACAATGATTTGGAATAGATCCAAGAGAATGAACTGAAGGAATAGCATCTACAAATGCTTGATTATAGTTATGGTTAAGCTCAATAGTCAATCTTCTATCCTTCTAACTAATTCAACAATTTTTCTCTATTATGCACAAACTCTCACTACAAAAACCTTGATGCACAAGTGAAACTATGCATAATCGCATAATCGGCATTTAGATAATCGCAAACACCCTTCAACACATCTTTCGCAAACACCCTTAAACACATCTTTCACACACTCAAAATGATATAACTGATCACTTATATATATCCACAACAAAGGATTTAGTCGCTACAAGTCAGCTTCAATAGAACTTAAAAATATTAGCAACTGTCGGCTCAAATCTTGAGTAATATCCAATGTGCATCCACAATGGTTGTCCACAAATTAGCTTGGACCCAAAACATAATGATCAAACACAAAAATATTTGAATAAACATTCCTTGAATATCCACAACACATTATATCAACTTGGTCTGCCATAAAACACTAATAAACAGAAAGATATCGACCAAATCTCCAAACTTACACATAGCTTGGTACGAGGCACTAATATTTCCAGATAACATAAGAAATATATTGATAAACCTCCCATGAGATCCACAACTCAAAATAGTAACAAAAAATATGCACGTGAATCGATGATCATCAAACTGTCAGATGCTCTGTTCTTCTGACTATTTGTAAACTGTCTGTTGGTGGGAGCAAATGATGACGTGCAGATCAGTCACCTACTAGGGTTTCCATCAATGACAACACCTAAAAGAATTTGCAGTGTCTCTTGCAAACATTACTATCTCTAGCAAACTAATGCTTTAACCTCCACCCATTTGGTTAAATAATCAATATAAACTAGTATATACTCTTTATTGTTGGAAGTGGGAGCTATCGGTCCAATGAAATAAAAACCCCATTTATCAAATGGTGTAATGATCAATTATGGTTACAGGGGAATCTCATCATTCTTTGTGGGTCTACCCATCCTTTGAAAGTGATTACACTTTCTTGTATACTTGACTGCATCTTCATGTGGTGTTGGACAATAGTATCTAATGTTTAGAATCTTGAGGGTTGTTCTTTTGGCTACAAAGTGTCCTCCACTCATCTTAACAAGCCTTAAGGATATCATAAAATTCATCTTCCCTCATGCACCTCCTCATAATATTATCAATTCCTATGTAGAATAAATAGCCAACTCCACCCATAAATATGGGAATTTGCATTCAACTAGATTGCACCTTTCTCTTGGTGAAAGATGTGGGGGTGTCCTTGAAACTAAGTAGTTAGCTATATCTACATACCAAGGTGTGTGCATTGTTAAGGAAAATAAGTGTTCATTTAGAAAAAGATTCATCCATAATTTCTTCTTCTATTTTGATATGTATCCCGAAGAGAAAATCAACTACCATGTTTTCTTTACTTGGTTTATCCATAATAGTTATATCAAATTCCTGCAACAATAGTAACCACCTAACAATACATCCACCAAGCATTGGCTTGTTCATCAAGTATCACATTGTTGTATGATAAGTATGAACAAAGATAGGATAACCAATGATATAGTATCTAAATTTGTTTATTACATAAACTACTACCAACATTTCCTTATCTATAGCAGTCTAATTGAGCTCAATAGCTTGCATATTTTTGTTAATGTAGTAAATAGTGTACTCCAAATTACCTTTCTTTTGTCCTAAAATATCACCTATGGAAAAGCTAGAAGTATATGTATGTATGTGGAAATTAATTTTCCACTTAGATCCTCTCAAAATAGGTGTCCTTGTGAGAGATGTTTATAGAGCTTCAAAAGATTCTTGGAAGGCAATGGTCCATTCAAACTCAGTATCCTTAGATAGGAGGACAAACATGGGAGCTACTATTTTACTGAAATCATTAATGAATCTCCTATAGTATCTTGCATGTCTAAGAAAACTTCTCACATATTTTTTGCTTATGGGGGATAGGTAGAAGTTAAAAGCACAATAGTGTGTCACACTTTTGGCCAAATAAATGGTTTCAAGCGAACTATTTTAGGCTAAAAGATGTTAGGTTGAGTGGCTTTCGGCCGAAACCATGTGGCGCTGACATACGGTTGGCCAAAAACATGGAAAAAGTGAGTGTATTTGGTATTTATAGCTTGGAAATATCAAGACATTTTTCAGCCAAGCGCGTTTCGGCCGAAACATGCTCGGTCAAAACCCTCTCGACCGAGAATGTCTAGTTGGCATCCTACATGGCAGCCAACTCTTCATTTTTCAGAATTTTCTGAAACATTCAACTTTGGCAGAGTATTTCTCTAGTCAGAATGATCTTTCTGCAAAAAATAAAAATACCCTTTTGTAGAGCTTGGAGTGGAGAATCCAAATATATAATTTTTTTAATATTTTGATTAGTTTTAATATATTTTATTTTTAAAATAATGCAAGTAGGTTTTAAAAATTAAAAAGAGGTTGATAAGAAATTTAAAAAAAAGATAGTAAAACTTATCAAAAAAATTTAAATCCTATATGGGGCATAATAGGAGAGAGTCTTCAAGAGGGTTTTTTTTTTTTGAAAATGATTAAAAAAAATTGAAAATACTTGATGACCCGTGAAAACTGTCAAATTCTGACATGATTGACTTTAAAACGTTATTACGAGAAAAATATACATCAAAATTTTTTATTTTTTTTCCATGCATAAGATATTGAAGTTACCTATTTGGAGAAAAAAAAATAGAGAGAAATGAAGTTTTTTTCAATTTGTTTCTTGACAGCCTGTGAAGTCACTCTTTTCTGAAATTTTTAGCATTCCAAAATTTGTCCTTAAATTGATAAAACATAATGAAAACAATTTTTTTAAAATTTAAAAAATTACAGGAATAAACTTCATCAAAAGTTCTACATTTCATTAGTTTACACCATTTTGAAATTAAAAACATAAAGACCACTTTTATGTGGTCGAAGTTCTGAAAATTTTTTGTTGTTGGTCGATTCCTTTATAAAGTGTGACACAGGTTTGTGCTTTTACCCTAGAATTGAGATCACTTCTATTTTATTAGGATTCACTTGACTCCCCTTGGCACAAAGTGTCCCAAAACTACTCCTTCATTCATCATCATGAAACACTTCTCATGACTTAGGGAGAGATTATGATCTTGACACCTTTGAACTACCTTCTCCAAGTTTTCTAATTCTTCTTCATAAGAATTTCCATAGGAAGTGAAGCCATCCATATATATTTCCATAGATTCATGGGAAAAATATGGAAATATTCTTAGAACAACCATTTGGAATGTTGTAGGTGCATTACATAGCCCAAATGGAAAAATCAAGTAGGCATAGGTACCTGATGGACATGTAAATGTGGTTTCATCCTGATCTTCAAGAGCTATTTTTATTTGATTGTAGCCACTAGACCCATCTAGAAAAGATAATTATTTCTTCCCTAATAATGAATCTAACACCTAATCAATTAAGGGAAAAGGGAAATGATCCTTCCTTATGGTTTTGTTTAATTATTTGTATTCTACACACACCTACCACTTTACTCCTTTCTTAGGTACTATTAACAATGGACAAACTCGCTCAATGTTTGATATTGGATATATAAACCCTACATCTAATAGTTTTTACAACTCCATTTTCACTATATCTCTCACAACTGGGTTCATCCTTAATTGTGGTTGCCTTAATAGTTTGTATCCCTCATTAATATAGATTATGTGCACATAGAGATTAGGATCTATGCCCTTCATGTCATGATATCCCCTGGAAAATGTTGTGTGAGCTTGCAACATTGTAAGTATTTCAACTATTGGGAAACTATCAATTGATTATTAACATTAAGTGTTATGTTGAATTCTATTTCATTTTGTATGGAAAAATTCATGACAAAAGCAACATATAACCCTAATAAATTAAGATTACAAATATGTGAAATTAATGCATGGAATAGTTATGATGTAGATTAAGAGGTTATTGTGGGTATAATATTATGTAATGGGAAATTCAAACATAATAGACAATGGTCTTGTTTTGGGTCCATTCCATAGGATCTTTGCATAATATTGGCAAGAATTTCATCCACATCCTACACATTTATCATTGGGTTTCATTCAATGGTCATGAACATTTGTAAAGAATATTGGTCATTATCTTCCAAGTTCAACCAAACAAGCTACTCTAGGTTGGCATGAGATTGTGTAGGAGGGTAGAGGACCAATCTTTTTGCTACATTCTAATTGGAAATGATCATATTGTTAGATCTACCTCTAATAAATGTATCTGATGCAGCAAACTAGGGTCTTCCTAAGGTTAATGGGTATCCTCCTAGGTTGGCCTTAGGTTGTAGGAGCATGAAGTATGTTGGGTATACTCATGAGTGTAGTCTGATGACTAAATATTCAATCATATCCTTTGGTTTCACTGTTGCCCTATCTACTAGTTGTAATAATATGGGTGTAGGTCTTAAATCCATTAGTTGAAGATTTTTCATTGTCTCTATTTTCATCATGTTTATTATTTCCCCTAGATCAATCTAAGTGTTCTTGATGAGTGTGTCATTAACCTACACATCTACCACAAGGCTACCAAGGTCTAAATATTTTGGGACAACTAGGTTTCCCAATATGATATCAACCAATTTTCTTATAACATGGAAAATCTAAAGATCCTTTTGATTCCCATCTAGATTTTTGAGGCATAATTCTCTCACACTTTTTATGTAGATGGGAACTTCCTTGATAGCTTGACCAAGAGTATTTTGACACAAACATTCTTCAACTGACTCAAGAAGTCAAATTTAGGTTTAGGTTGAAATTTTTGAGTGGTCAGCCTCTCTTGGAATGGTGGTTCCTTGTTTGTAATATCTACATGTGGCTTGTTTTCACTACTGAATTTGACACCATTTTTGAGAGGACGTTCGTTGGTTGTTAGACAAATGTTTGTCGGAAACACGACGAAATGACAAAAATATTTTCGTCGCTATTTTTTCGTCGAAAGGCTGACAATGAATTAAACATCGAAATAATGGCACAGATTCGTTGATCATCAGCATCATAAAATGACTCAGATGTTCGTCAGAATACCGATGAAAACTTCGTGTATCTACTAACGAATCACACTAGAATTTTGTCACCATTTCAATTAAATGGGCAAGGAGTAGCGTCAAAACAACACCAGAAGTTCGTTGCCATTTCGATGAAATGGCAACGAGTAGCGTCGAAACAACACAAGAAGTTCATCGCCATTTCGATGAAATGGGCAAGGAGTAGCGTCAAAACAACACCAGAAGTTCATCGCCATTTTGATGAAATGGGCAAGGAGTAGTTTCGAAACAACACCAGAAGTTTGTCACCATTTTGACGAAATGGGAAAGGAGTAGCGTCGAAACAACACTAGAAGTTCATCGCCATTTCGACGAAATGGGCAAGGAGTAGCATCGAAACAACACCAAAAGTTCGTCGAAATTGCGACAAAATGGGCAGGAGTTACGACGAAGACTTCGTCGCAGCTATAGCAGCTTCATTGGACCTTTTTGATGATTCGTTGGTGGTTTTCGTCGAAATTGCGACGAAATAATGCAATTTTTTTTTAAAAAAAATATTCGTTGAAATGTACCATCGCGGAGACTAATGACTGATCATACATACAGACTGCAAGATGCATAGATGCATAGAAAAAGCATTACACTTGAGATGACTGATCATACATACAGACTACAAGATGCATAGAAAAAACATTACACTTGAGAAAAACCGAGGGCTAACAAGGGAAGGAGTTAAGAAACAACTCTCCCTATCATCATAGTTCTGTTGTTCCCCCTGAGAGAATCTTGCAAAGACAAGTTTACAATACCAAGTCAAATAATATGAAAAAGACTTACTTCCATACAAATTAAATGATTATTCTCACAATGGAAATTGTCTAATTACAACAACAATTGCATGAAAGGTTATCCATGCTTCATAAGAGATGACTGATCATACATACAGACTGCAAGATGCATAGAAAATGAATTACACTTGAGAACAACCAAGGGCTAACAAGGGAAGTAATTAAGAAATGTCTGGATTGAAGAGAAAATGTGTAGGGAAAATCTTGAGTAGTGTCAAGAGAACAGAGCTTGTAGAACATATTGTTAACCTAATCAAGCTCTTGAACAACTTAAACAAAATTAAAATACTAACACATACATGAGACATGTAATGAACTTCCAATATCTGCTATCTTTTTCATTAATGCAGAGGTAGGTAAAGGAGAAATAATTATAATTGTAACACTATTCATAGTCCAATAAATTATGTTTGTAATTTGTGTTCAATGGACCTCAGTTTTATCATTATAATGCCCATCTAATACCATATTTTAATCAAGGGTTCAACTATCTTAGATCTAAAGAAGCACCTTCAATTAACCATTTAAAGTACTATAAAATAAGGTAAGACTTTTACTTGAGAAAGATTGGGTACACTTGTAGGATTAAATTTCTCACAATCATCAGGACTTATTGGCACATAGACACAACCTGCAACATATGAAGTAATGGATGACTACAAGTTAGTGAAATGGTCCTTAATATGTGACTGGTTTGCAAATTGATCGGTAGAAAATAAGGTTACAAACAGATCTACATGAAAAATTATGAGGATAATCTACTATAATCATCAAAATAGATGAAAAGTGTAAAGGAAAGAGTTGAGCTACATCTCTAGAGCCTAAAAAAAACACATGCAAGAAACATAAAAAAAAAGAACAAACCAGTTTTTGGATGAATACAAAATGGTTCCTTCAGCAAGTGATTCATATGCTTTCACACCTGACACAAGACATTAAGAAGATTTTAGTCTTCCTCTGAAATTAACTACTTACAGAATAAACCCAGAAACCAATATTATATACCTCCATGTCTAGCCGAGGGTAGGTATAAGAGAAAAAAAATTCTTCAATGCAATGCCGAAAAATATCAATGTGTGTGTAGGTTTGTATTACTCAAAATATCATTTCACTACCTAAGGAAAAATACCAAAGTGATGTTTTAAATTTCAATCTTCACATAGGCTCCCTTATTGCTACACATGCATATACAAGCATTATTCGAGCTCTAAACTATTCAAATATTAAGGATTTAATTAGCTATAAGATGGAAAGTTGTTGTTTAGACATAATCCATCATCTTTTACATCTTTATTCACTCCTAGCACTTCAGATAAATTTGTGTAAATGAGACGAAATGTGAATCTTTTATGACAAAGAAAATTCTTAAAAGGAGGGGGGAGAGAGCAAAGGGTAGGGGGCAAGAGAATGCTTGAATGTATAGCAAAGTATAACATTTTTATCATTATAACAATGAAACGAATCTTAAGTTTGAAGAATTAATATCATTTACAACATTTATGATCAAGAATGAATGTAAGTAGAGAAACTTTTGCATACCTACAGATGGTACAAAATTTCATGGTTAACTCGAAGCCTCCCATCAACAACAAGATCCAAATATTCGTGTATCTATCTCAATCGAGCCTCTAAAACCTTCAGAGCTGTCAATTTTTCCACTAACCTGTTATGCACAAAAGTCAAATTTTAGAGTTATGTCACCACTAAAAATAGAAGAAACAGAGATTTGAAACCAAATCCACACACAACACAATGTGGTATTCATACAAAGCCATACAAACAAACTAAACTCAGAACATTGGAATGGAAAAAAATTCAAATTATGATGCAGAGCATGGATTCAAGGAATAAAGAATCATTTTTCTGCCACCATACTGAAAATTTTGCACTTTCTTTCATCTTTGCATATTGGTTTAATGCTTCAAACGATGCATTTCTTATATTGAAAAGTGCATTACCTAATTGATCTTCACTTTGTTTTGAGAATAGTTTAATAGTCTCTACTTAACAAGGCCAACCACGTGACGGTGGAAGCTCATTTGGCCCCTGCCCCCCCTCCCCCGTCACATCACTCTCAATTCCCCATACCCAATCATATAATATTAATCATTCATTCATCCATTAATAACATATAACATTCATTCATTCATCCATTAATACCATATAACATTCATTCATCCATTAATAACATATAACATTCATTCATTAACATATAACATTCATTAATTAACATATTCACATTCATTCATTAACATATAATATTTATTCTTTCAGTTTTTACATATTATCAAAAATATGGTTGTCATGATATCATTACAATCACTTTTTTTTTGTTTCTTTTTTAAAGCTACATAAAGCTGAAGTGGAGTATCATTTTCTAAATCAATATATGTCCCCCCTTTAGTTGTTATGCCCTCTGATCATGATCTTAATGTAGTCGCCTTCTCATGACGGATGCCACCAAGGGTCCCGCAATAAGAAAGAAATGTTAAACTGATATGTTTTATTATTATTGTTACAAGTATTTCATTAATTAAAAGAACATTAGAGTGGTTCTCTTTACCTGATGGGTCCACATCATGTTCCTGAACTTTTTTTATAGACTCATGCTCAACATGTTGAACACCCTCTAAATCCTGATCTACAATTGAAACATGAAAGGTTACATTAATTAATACACCAATTGAAATTAAATATGTTTAAGAGAACATGAGGGTGGTCCTATTTACCTAATGGGGCCACATCATATTCCTGATCTTCTCTAGCCTGATTATGCTCAACACTTTGATCACACTCTACATGCTCTAAAGTTGAAACACAAAAGGTTACATTAATTAATACACCAATTGCAATTAAATATGTTTAAAAGAAATTTAGAGTGGTCCTCTTTACCTGATGGGGCCACATCATATTCTTGATCTTCTCTAGCCTAATCATGCTCAACATGTTGATCACGTTCTACATGCTCTAAAGTACTGGGATGCACACTATGACCTTCATCTGCACATTGTACTCCACCCTCACCAAGCTGCATTCCAATGTTATGTGCAGTATTATCATTGTTTGAATGTTTAAAAAAAATAGGCATGTAATTACTTTATGGTAGAAATTAATATTGAATAGATTGCACAAGTATTCAATTTTAAATAAACTTTATTGATTTTATTTACCCGCATGTCGGATGCAATGGAAGATTGTGTTTTCCTAGTCAAGACTCTTAGGCGTTCAACCATGGTTCCATAGCCTTGCTAGAAGGCACTCTTCAGGTCCTCTTCTGTGGGAACTCTGTTGAATTTAGAGCCCTACATTTTTGCATAAGATCATGAATTTTGCTTCTATGGTGTGATAAAACCAAAAAAAAATTCAATTTATTATAATTTGGATGCAATATTTCATTTATTGATACTTGCAATTCGTGCGGCTAATTTCATAACCACGAGACAAGTTTGTGTTGCCCATGCTTTCCTAGTCTTGCCTTTGTTTCCTTCTATGTTTCGGGAAGCCTATGAAAAGTTTGAAATACGTTAGATTATGTAAAAAGAAAGAGTAATCAGTATATAATTCCATTGTTGATAGTATCACACATACTTCTTGGCCGGTGGTGTCTTTCCTTTTTCTTTTCAGCCTTCTCCTTTCCATCCAACACCAGGTCCTTCCACTCCCTCTCCAAAATCATGGGTGGTCACTCATACTTTTTGTTCTTCTCTAAATGTGACCTATATTGGTCCCTCACATACTTTAGTTAGGTACCGGCTTTCTTAAGGACGTTGGTTTTGGTTGAATGTTTTATCACCGAACAACACAACTACTTCCCGGTTAATGAGCTCATCTTTTAAATCTTGGTTTGGGCATTCCATAGTGTGTACATATGAATTCAGGCCCGAAGGCTCCAATGTAATATCACTTAGATGTTTATAAAAAACATCATTTCCTACAAAATGATCATTGGATCAATAGTCTAAAAAGAACAATCAATAAGTAAATTTCAATTGGATTATATATAATAATAATTAAAACATTTTAAAGTACCTGGGACCTTCTCTATCTTTATGGAATGAAATCCTCGATCACCACAAGTGTGACCGGAAATGTTCCCGTACTAGTAATACGGGAAGATCCAGGAAATGTTGCTAAAACATCGCAGTACTAGTGGCCTCTGCATCCCTAGGTAGAGGGTGCATTATCGGATGCCTGCATGGTATGTGTTGCCGACATTTCAGACGACAACATAGGCACGAATGATGGGGTCAGATGATGGGATTTGTGTGTAGGAAGATCAGGATGGACACTTGTACCAACCCCTACTCCTCGGGCAACACTTGTAGTACCCTGATCATGGCCAGGAACATCATGAGGAGGAAAATAACTCTGTAAAAACAACACATATTTTAGTTCATGGCATAAAAGAGTACAAAATATAAAACCATGAATGAAGTTATATTATAATTAAAGACCTCATGATAGCTTTACTTGCAAGTTTTGTGATCTCTCAAACAATATTTTAACCCTCTCTCTTATCTCATATGTTTGAGGGACTATGAACATCAACTTGACCATTTCTTCATTGCATTTTTTTTGGATCTTCTTTATCGTATCGAGAGGGTTTGTTGAATAAGCGATGTCATCATCTCAAAATATTGACTTCACCTCACTATGGATGCTCTCCTCTACCACTAGTGCCTTTCCCCGATTAGACGACTGCAACAAGAATATTAAAAACATTATCGAAATTAACCCAATAAACTTATGAAAAAACATCTTAATAAAACATTTTGCTCGTATCTAATTTGTACAATTACAATGAGGTAAACCTGTCTGATAGAAGCACCTAAAGATACATCACATCTGCTTTGGGGCCGAGTCTTCAGATGATCAATGTCTCACAGGACAAAATTAAATATGTACATTAACAAATGAAACTAATAGACTTACGAAAAAAAACATAATAATAAATGGTATATTGGAGTCATTAATTGAAGGTTGGGTAAAATGGTGTATAGTACATACCACCCCCATAGTAACTATGTTTGTATCTAACCAATTCAAATTGTAATTGATTAGAAATCCTTTCCCCAAGTTGTTGATTTTATCGCATTACATAAATACACGGCTTCATGGGCCTCTTCGAATATGCAATTGGGTTGCTTATTTGTTGACCCGTGTCGTATTGTTTATAAACCCCTAAATATTCCCCGACAAGCTTTTGGCCTTCCGCTGCCAGGTAATAGCCACCTCTTTATTTTGATCTCTATCTTTAGTTTTATATAATTTGTTGATAGTGCATACCTATGCATACTTCGTGTATATCGAACCAGTTGCATCCAATCTTTATAACTGTAACAGGTTCCGACATACTCCATCAATTCAGTAACTTTGTCGTAATTGCACTTTATGTCGCCCATGCAAAATAGGCCCAAACCATGTAATGACGATGGTGCTATGCGATATATCCTCTCATGGACACAAAAATCAATGTTTATTGGAGGAAGTTCGGGTACCCATTACTTCAGATGTTTGTACCTCATACCTCGACGTCAGCTTATGTTCTCATCATCATAAGAACATGACCTCTTTTCAAGAGCAAGAAAAAAATTCCAAGTGTAGTTTACGGAATTTTCTTCTAATCTTTTGACCTTCTAGTTGATCTCCCTCGTTTAGACATACTACATGCCTCGCTTTCCTCTTCTCTTCTTGAATTTCCCTCGCTCGAGGAAGACAGATCCGAAAAATACCTATTTGGTGGTACCTGCACTCATAAGGATGTTGGATGAAGTTCTTTCATGGTGATGTGATTCCAAGGTGACATTATGATTAATCTATCATTTCATCGCTAGAATTTCACAGGTTATAAGGTAATCAAGTCTTGATAGATTGCAAGCTATTGTTACTACCGTCCAAATGTGTGCATCACAAATCAAATCTACTTACTGTTTTAACTCCCAAACTTTGTAACAAGTGTTAAATGTGACTATGGTCCACCAGTTACACAACCAAGGCCTCAAATGTATTCTCTAATTGTAATCAAAGGACTTTTTCTCTTCATTCAAGTAAATAAACTTGAAGGGAAACACCACCAAGTGGGTTTATTGAAACCTATGATGACTAAAAAAATAGCAGCAAATTCTACTTAATTTCCATATGTCTAAGTGGTTAATGGGGAGGGAGTGTGTACTAGGCCTGGTTAAGTCATCATAATTTTACGCTTTGGAAATAAATTTTTTTTAAGTCATTAAATCTTCCTATGTCTAATTGCTAGGAGATTTTTGGTATGTTTTAAGGTAGGATGATTGATGAAAGAGCCCAAAGAATAGCCTTTCTCCATGGTATCCAGGTACACATAGCAGCGGTCTTCTCTTATATAGTTTGACATGATTTAAAGAACTTAGCTAGGAATTATTCATTTAACCTATGTTTTCTCATAATGCCATCATTGGAAAAGTATGATCAAATTCTTCTATTATGAAGAATTGGTCTATGTGCCTCTAGTAATCACTATAAATGTTTGCAAGGATAAAATGAATAATTGCATTAGGTAGAAGAGAATCAACTTTTATTTCTTCAAATATTATATTCCTCTATTCATAATTTTTAAGGGTTGTGTGTGGAGGAGGTTATCACTACCAAGAAGGGAGGAGACCTTTCCTTGTATTCTTTATAATTTTCATTATTCTTATTTATTTTACACTTACATTTACAAATACACATACATATGCATTTAATGTTTTCATTTATTTCTCATGAAGTTTAATAGTTTGATTGATTTCATATTATATGTGTTGAAGACTTTAGAATTTCAATTACATTAATTTATGGATATGTTGTAATTCTATAACACTACAAACCATATATTCTTTGCATTTACACTTCAGATTATTAAATTCACATTTATATACATATATAGATTTCTTTAATGATATGTTGCATTTATTATTCTAGAGAGCATCCAAGTAATTGTATTTAAGATTTATCATATACACATACATACATACATACATACATATTTATATATATATATGTGTGTGTGTATATCATTTATATTCACAAGGTTCAGAACAACCCATTAGGGTCTCAAGACATGGATAAAAATTCATAAAATCAGATCTCTCATACATGTTTTGTTGAAACCTAGGCTTGAACCTCTCATTTTACATGCTTTTCTTCATAAAACTATTGAGGATAGCAGCTATACCTTCTTTATTTCTCATCCTACGCCCTATTCATGCATCCTACAATTACAACAGTATCCATGGGGCCTCTTACACAAGCTACAATAATCACAAAAAGTGTAAGAGCCCTTTATATCATGTTTGGACTACAAAACCCTCAAAAATAGGGTAACTCGTGACAGATTTGTTGGTGAGTTGTATGGAAAAATAATTAGCACTACCATTCTTGGAGTCTGAAAGATAAGTGAATCAGGTGGCAGTTAAGTACAAACCTTATAGTGTCAAGGTGAATGAGGTGATCAATTTTGATTGGCCAACTGATGAAGAGTACTAGAAATGGGTAAATGTATTTTTAACTGAGGAAGAGTGAAAAGGAGTAGGTTGCTAACGGTTAAAAAATCAGCTGTTGCAATTACAACAGATTCCAGTTTTGTTTTTTGGTGACAATCTAGGCAAGGAATTCTTGAAGTTTTTTGTTGCTGCATCAACCATTCTCAACGGGCATGATGAACAAGAAGATTCTCTGGGGAGATTTTTGTTGTAACAATTTTTTGGAATATCACAAGGCTGTCCAATTGGCTAGTGACACGTGTGCTTTCTGGCCCGATGCTTGTTTGCTCCTCCTTTTTCTATAAGAATTATTTCAAGGCCAAAAGTACGGGTTAGCAAGTTAGATATTTTTGGTCGAGTCTACATGAAGTTGCAAAGCAAATTGTAAAGACTAATGGTTTTAGGGAAAATGCAATTTAGGTTTTGAGTCATTCTATAGTAGGTTTTGAATTCATGGGTATTTGATGTTTTATGACAGTACTGGCATTTGAATTGATATGATTTATTCGAACTCATTTCTCTCCATTGTACAAGCATATCTACATTTTGAATAAAATGATCAAGGCTTGTTTTGTTCATCTCACTATTGTGGTGTGTAAGATTATTTTTTTAGGTTTAATTCAGGGAATTAATTAAAATGCTTGAATGGGATTCTAGGTGGATATGTTCTGTATAAGCTATTTTATTTTTTCTGTCTTATCTTATACCATTTTACGAGAATGG